>JAWWLV010000045.1:69259268-69274703 GCA_035041135.1 Platyrinchus mystaceus | reverse complement strand
AAAATCCATTGCGCAGGCTTGAAAGGTAAAAACACCTTTCCCAGATCTTCGTTCGCGAAGACTGGCCACTTACTTTAGTACATCATGCTAAATGTCTATACAACTCTTGGCATACTGGGAGCTCAAACATCTTTGAGACACTAAGATTAAAAATGAACATCAGTCATCTCTTTTAAAAGCCACAGTGAAAACCAGACCTGATATGACCAAGCCTATCTGATTGTGCAACTGTTGTTCCTCCCTGTTCAAATATCCCAAGACAGATCCATACTGTAGTCCTCTCCATTTTTCACTCTAAAACCTGTAGTGGTATGCTCTTTCTGCCTACTTCCATACTCAGTAAAGCATGAACTCAAAAATTACATGCTCAGTCATTCCTTTAGACCAATCACATTCCTTTAAAAAGTTAATTTATCATCCTTCCAATGGGGTTTAACAACAAACATTGCCAGTGCTGGCTTCAAAGGCTTTGGCAACTCACACTGAGCTGCTTTTCCCTGGTACCGGACACCACCTTGGGTCCATTAACCTGTCTGGCACTCTTGTATAAGCAAACTACTGACACCATTTAATTTCTTTCTCTGCTCTTCTGTGTAGGTATCTTCTCCCTTCCAATTCAGTCAAAAAAATCCCATTCTTGCCAAGTCAACAACCATACTTTCCAAGCACTTACCAGAAGAGTTCCTAAATCAAGTTCTTTGGCAATAAGAGATTTATTTTCTCTTCCATGTATTACATCCAGTGTTGAGCCAATAACAAACACCGGACAGGGTTAAAGCAGTAGTACTTGGCACACCTCAAATGTTGACCTCTATACAGAAAAAAAATCTCACTGTTGCTTGTTACTTCTCTTTTTATCTGGAAAATTTTCTTATTACAGTAGTGTAGACAAATTTGCACCCCTACATTAGGAAGGGTGTATCCTCACTCAAAATAATGAGAATTTATATTAGAAAGGGCTGCAGAAAAAGGTAGCTCCATAACTAGCATCTTAGCACCATATGTTGAAAGGAAAAGTGTTTAGTAGACAGAGAAAACAGATTATATTTTTTACTTCTAATGTCAGCTATTTATGGTAAATAAGAAAGCCTAAAGCATATAAACCTTTTTGTGTCCAGTCACTAGCTTTATTTCTTCTCCTCTAACAATTGCTGCTTGTCCATAGGAAGTTCAGTTAACCATCCTGAAAAGATCACCTTGTGTAAGGCTTAACATGATTTCATATTCAAACAAAATTCAAATTTTGGAAAAAAAATACTTAACTGGTGATGTGAGGAGAGCAAGGCAAGTGAAGTTTTAAGTATAGGATATTGAAACTAATCTTTGTAGCTTTCTCACTGAGTTGCTCCAGTGTTCTTTTCTGTCCTCAGTGGACATTTGCCCTAAGAAAAATCTTCTCCCAGATACAATGCTGCAAGTAGAGAACAGAAAATACACCCAAGAACTGCTGACATTTCTCTGTCACAGTTGACAGTGCTGGAAATTATATAGAAATAGATACAGATTCATGAGTCTGAGAAATCATAATAGTGAGAATAGTGGTGGCTTTCCTCTGCCCTAAGGAATGACAAATGTTCTCTTTTTTTCCCAATTTGCATACCTTAAATGATTTAGTACATTAAGTACTCCACTGATGGTTTACAGGGACAGTTCCTCAGCAGAAGGGAATTATTCTTTTTTCAAGTTCATATAAACCCACCAAGAAATATTAAGAAATGTATGTAGGAATTGAAAGATCAGGAGTCTACTTTGGGCTCTGCTACAAAACTTCTGTCTACATTGGCTTCAGACTCTGAATGCTCATTTGAAGGGAAAAGACAGCAATCCTTATCCACCCCATCAGGATTCCTGAGCCTTAGTTTATTAATGGAATTGACTTGCCTGGTTGAAGTACACCTCAGTCACATCCTCTGACATCTTCTACTATTTATTGGAAATGTACTTTCTGCATTGTGATAAAATCCAGGGAACTTCACCCTAGAAGGCTGGAACTGCACAGTTATCACATGCTGAAAAGAAACTGCTTGCGTAGGTTCAGATTATAGGGATGAGGAGACCATAATAGGAGACATTATGGTCTGCTGCCTGCTTCTCAACCACAGAGCTGGGTCACCAGAGGTGAAGGTAAATGCTAAATATGAGTCTGTGTTGTAGCTACCCTGGCAGCTCCTTTTGGTACACAAGGCCTTGAAAATTCGCTAGACAGTAAAAGAATGTTAAACAGTCCCCTCCTCTTACTCTTCAAGGTCAGTATTGCTTTCATAACCCCTTGATTCTCACATGAAACTGTATTATAGACATTGTTTGCACCACTCCCATGTATTTAATCTATTATAAGTGTGAAAATAGAGTGAAATGTTTATATTGCTAATAAAGGGTACCTAACGTTTGGGAAAAAAATAAGACCCAATATATTGTGGTGTTCAGCTTCAAGAGGCAGAAGCCCATGCTTCTTTTCTTCGGTGTCATTTTGGTAAAATCAGTTCTCTGAGCCTGTTTTTTATTTATAAATAGGGTGACTGACATATGCTCTTATTTTAAATACACATGGGATTTGTACCTGATGACAAATTAGAGGTATTGATCAGAGCCACTCGGTAAAGTTAAGAACTTCGAAGAGAAATGGTGGATTATAGCTGGAAGAGTGACAAATATCTAGAATTTCAAACTTGTACCTCTAAGAAGTCTTTGCCAAATATATTTCCAGACAATAACAATTTTAGTTTTAGAATACCATTAGAACAGCAACAACAAAAAAAGTAGAAAATTCTGAACATAAAATACTCACCCCAAAGGATCTTTATGAACTTGGAAGCTTTTTCCCCAGAACTTTTCTCATAGCGAAAACTATGCAAATATAGTTACATCTTTTAAAACAGTAGATTAGCATGGCCAATTCTTTGATGTGTGATTAAATAGAATTCACAAGAATTCCTGTCATCTTTAATATTTTTTAAAGGAAGAAGCAGAAACAATTATGACTTGAAGAAGATGCTGACATGATCAGCTTTCTCTCTCTTTTGAATTTAAAAACAACAATGAACAGAATCTGGGGCCAGCATTCTGCTCGGTGTAACTCCAGTAAGGTCCAGAGGGCTGAACACACAGAATTTGGCCAAAAATATGTTATTGGTTAATGCTTATGTTGGTGAGTTGGTGCAAGTTTCAGCTGTCTATCAATGCAAGCTTTATGTACCAAGTATGTGCATATCTATCTGGCAGCAAGGTTTTCCAGCATCCCTTTGCTGGAATTTTATTATTGTCAGAGAAGGGTTCAAAACTGTGGAAAGTAATTGGAATATAAACAAAGTTTCAGATGCTACAGCTGGAACATATATCTCCATGAGCTGATCTGAAACACTAGGTCTGAACATCCCTCAAAATTGGATCCTTTTCAGATCTAAATTTTATATCAAGATCCAGGTTGAGCAATACTGATTTCTGGACTGACAAGACAGCAAACACATAAACTAAGCAGAGTTTGGAGTCCAGGTCAGAAAATTTCCACACTCCTAACTTAAACAACTCTTTCTCCACTAGCTGTTTGAGCAGCTCTGAAGATTATTTTGCATGGCTGAAGTAGCACAAAATAGCTCAGGGAGATAAAATGGTCATGATGGAGGGACTAGGGTCAACAAGTCAATTCCCGATCTTAAGAAAAAGGCATTAGAAAGAGAGCAGTAATCGGTCAAGAAACAGCATTTTTGCTGGATTGTGGGAACAACTTGAAATGGCTTCCCCTTTGGGATCTCAGCTGCCGTGCCATCACTGGCTGCTCCATAGGACTCAATGTGTTTGGGTCATGGAGCTGCTTTCTGGGAAATAACAGCTGGAACCGGACGGGAGAATGAACCACGGGGAGGAAGGTCCTAAACATCCTGCTTGCAACCTTTGCAGAAGAAGTGGAGCTCAGAAGACCATATAAATTCAAATCTTGCTACTTTCAGAGAATAGGATACAAGACTAGATTAAGAAAACAAGCTTCAGTGTATATATTATTTGTAAAAAGGGACAACGGAGCACTGCGTGGGTGAACTGAATGAAAAGGGGATGGAGAAGGGAATAGTCAAGCCTTCCTTGCAGCGGCTTTAAAGGGGAAAAGAAAACTGACACTTCTTCATAAACAGTCTCAGGACTGAAGATTCCTTTGTTTTTTGCCAAAAAATATGAAATGAAGTAGAGCTGTCTTTTCTCCCTAATTTTTAAAAATCTTTTAAAAACTGCAGAAAACACATGCACATTCCCACATGCCATTTTGCTGAGTGCTTTCAGAGATGGCTCTCAGCAAAGAATACATTGGAACAATCTATCTCTGATATGCACCCAAAGAAGTCAGTAAAGCAACCTGATAGAAGAGAATTTTTCCATTTTATGTAATCTGAAATCTGTGAAATAGCCTATTGGAGAAAATGGAAAGAGAGGAAAGATCACCCTTCATTTTAGATAGTTCATTCAGATTCCCTGAACAAATATTTGAATATTTGTCAGTGTAGCTCCTGGATATATTAATAACTTAGGACAAGTCATAAATTAAAATTGAGGGATAAGATAATATTCGATTTTTTTTTTTTATTATGGCACTTAAGAAACTTACAGATATATTCACCTACATTTGACTTGTCAATGTATTTTGAATATTCAGAACATTACTTCCAAATTTCACAGGGTTTTCAAAATGTAAAGCAAAAAAATATCCACATTTTTCTGAGGCACAATATATTGCTGGTATATTAAAAATAATACACTCAGTTTGAAAAAAGTGTAGGACACAAATCTAAAATAGTGGTGAAAAGTTTATGGACCCCCAAGCACACCTGAAATGTCTTTTAAATGGACTCATTTCCACAGTCGAACCAGAGGACAAGATTACATTGCTTGACTTTGTCAGATCAGATTACAGTGGAAAAATATTAACGAATTTTAAATTTTCACTTTTCTTCTGGGACTCCCCTGCCAGTAGCTGTCTCTGCCAGCCAGCAGGTCTGACCAGCACTACCACCTAGTGGCACGGTGTTCAGCACAGTGGCCAACCATCCAAACCCTACAGACCACACGGCACCAATGTCTTTCCCCAGTTCAAAAAAAAACCCCTCTAGCCAAGTGAGAAAATCCATAGCCAGCCCAGAGTAAATGCCACATACAGGTACATGTCTGAGATCCACAACCTCTTCACAGCACAAGCACAGATAGCTACCTCCAAGTTTCTTGAATAGCCAATAAATCCCTTACCACCCTACTGAAAGAAATATAGTCTCAGACCCCTCTGCTACTCTCCATGAAAATTGTGCTCCTTTCCAAACAGGCATACAACTTCAGCAGTAAGGACTTAGATGGTGGAATTCAGAGGTCAAGCCACACAAATGGATCCACAGGGAATGAGTTCAACCTGCAAACAAATGAGAGATAAATGGCACCCTGCTGATCCACATGATAACTAAGACTGGATGCGTGAGTGAGGAAACACATCTCAAGGCACTACTACCAGTGGGACATCTTCCCTAATGGAAGGGAAAGAAATTGGATAATCTACTGCCAGGAATATTTACATATGGAGCAAAGAAATACGACGTAGTGTTTAATTCCACTGATCTTCGCTTGCCATTCCTACTGCCTTTCCTAAGATCCAGCTTTATGCCTGCAAGCCCCTTCCTCTGGATAGGTTTTCTTGGTTGTAACATAGCTTCCCTGTGCACCTAGCAGTGGAGAATTTCTGCAAGCTAGACATCTTCAGTGAGATGACAATCAGTCTGAGCCTGGTGGCATGCCAGATTATTTGTTTTCAAAGGCACCATAGAAAAGTTTAACAGTTATTTTGTTTGATTTAATCAGGTCCTAGAAGGCCAGATGATGATTTGCATTATAATACAAATTAACTATTAGAGAAGGGCACCCATTCCTCTAGGAATACTGCAAACATCACAGAGACGGTCACTGTATGATGAGATTGAAATGTGCATAGGGCTCTCATCTAAGAGCAATCAAGAGGATATGAGGGTCACAAAGATTATTTTCTCCACAGCTAAGAACAAGAGACAATTGTCTCAAGTTGTAACAAACTCCACAAATCAGGATAAGTAAGGGCAGCAGTAAAAATAAGTTTAGGTAATTCCAGCCAAGCAGAAGGCTTGCTAGAATATGCAAACACAAGATAAAACAAATTGAAATAAAGTACAAAATACATCTCTGAACAACTGAGCTGGTTTAAATATGCATTGGAAATTGATATGGACTTTACTTAGAGGGCATCAGAAGGAGAAACACTTGTTCTGGAGACAGGCAGAAAAGGACAAATGAGAAGAGTATCAACAGCAGACTTCCTTTGCATCACATTGATTTTGAGAGAGGATTGGGGGGGATTTAATGATAGCAGAAGATGGGTTGTTATCTCACAATGGGTTGTCATCTCACCAGTTTCCAAACGGCAACAAGGGTCATGTCTAATTAGTGTGTGAATAACAGAAACCAATGTCACTGATGCTCTACTATTTGAGGTACTGCTCACCTCGTTGTGGGGGAGCTGTAGAGGCTGTTTCCTGGTCTGATCCCAAAAGCAGAGGGCTGGTAATTGAGATGAGGGGTGTAGATGACTGGTCAAACTGCAGCCTGCCTTTTTGTCTTGGCAGTCTCAGAAAGGTCAGCTGCCTTAACAGGGTTTTCCTCTTCATATACACAATTCATGCCACATATGTGCAATTTACTACATCTCATTCTTTCAACAGGTATATTTTACTCTATGGTTTCTACAGTATGAAGAGCCCAGAAAACAGTTCTGCTAAGAAGGCTATCTAATGAGACAGTCTGCAAAGTTCCCTGGAGAGGTGGGAAACAGCGACAAACCCAGTGAAATGAAGGGTTGCCACACACCTATAAAAGAAGTCAGGCTCATCAATCTTTTGCTATCAAAACACTCTCTCAGACATACAAATCTCTTCACTTGCTTTTGTGAAGCTGTTTCAGTGAAGTATAATAAATGGTAGAGAGTATTTAAGGATAACATCAAGGACTAGGTGCTGAATTCAGATAGTGCAAAACAGAGTGCTTTACAGGCTGCAAGTAACTATCCTGGGAGATCAATATCATGGGTGCAGTAGCTGTATAACTGCTGTAGCTTTGTTTTTCTTATTCTGCCTCCTTAATATCAAGGAATGCCTCATCGTTTTGTAGGCAGTACAGATACAGCCTCTTAAACAATACATATTTTTATTTTGTAGCATCATAGAATGGCCTCAGTTGGAAGGGACCTTAAGGATCCTCTAGTTCCAACCTCCTTGCCATGGACAGGGAAACATTTCAACTAGACCAGATTGCTCAGAGCTCCATCCAGAATGACCTTGAACACTTCCAGGGATGGGGCATCCACAATTTCTCTGGGCAACCTGTTCCAGTACCTCACCACCCTGACAGTAAATGTTTTTTTAACTAATATCTAATCTAAACCTACTCTCTTCCAGTTTGAAACCATATCCTTTTGTCCTGTCACTATACACTCTTGTAAAAAGTTCCTCTCCATCTTTCTTGTAGGCTCCCTTGAGGTACTGGAAGGCTTCAGTTAGGTCACCATCCATTTGTTTTGCTTTGGCTGTGGCTTGCCGTCAGCTAACCAAAAACTGTTTCAGCTGGAAGCGTATAGTCAGTTGTTGATATCAGAAAAAAAATTTACTAAGAAGCAGCATCTCTAGCGCACTGAGCTGCAGCAACAATCTGTGTAGAAAGACACACATTAAACCATCACCACCACTTTCCTCAGCACCTTGGAGGTTCTACCATCCAGTTCTGGATCAAAACAGTGCACATTTACCTTTTAAGTTGTAATGAATTCCCCTAAAATGCAGCCTGGCTTCTGGACAGAAATTATCTGCAGTTCTGCAATTCAATTGCACTCCGCCAGTGTTTGGGGACTAAATTACAAATGTCTAAAGAGATAACCACAAAGAAGTCAACTAAGTGGATTCTAATGCATTCCCATTCAGAAGGCAGACAGATAAAAGATAAATAAATAAATAACTGACATACTGAGAAACAAGAGAGCATTGTTGAGTAATAGTGACATTCAGTGCTTTACAAAGTGATTTTGGATACATGTAATTTTTATACATAAATATATATGACTATATAATATTCATATTATGAACTTATGCACACAGACACACTTAAATGGTTAGAAAGAGAATATTGGGAAAGTTTCCTGCTTGTCACCAAAAAAAGAAAGGCTAATGTATTTCAAGCAAATTTTTCACATAGGTCGTATTCACAAAGATTGACGTACCATTGTGTTTGTAATATGTTTGAATAGTTTTGGAAAAAAGGACTGCTGGGGAGTCAGATATTTTCTAGTTTGGGGAAAAAAACAAAACAAACCAAACAAACAAACGGCAGGATTTTACAGAAGCTCTCCAAAGCTCTGTCTATAACTCTACCAGAGAAGAGTTTCACAGCAAATTAAGCCATTTATTTATTTATTTATAACCTGTGCCTGTTAAAACAGATAGAGTAATCATGCAGAGCTAGAAGCACATAATTCCTACATGAAGCTATGCACAAAGCCAAACTTTGTTAATTCAGCACTAACCATGAAGCCCAGAGGATATAAAATAACTTCTGTCCCTCTGTGTCCTGACACTGCGTCATTCTCAAGTTGTTAAAGAAATATTAGGAGGAAAACACAGAGCCAAATGTTCTCCAGTAATTCTCTCATGCATCAACAACTCAAGTGAAGCTAAAGAAGGAAATTTCTCTGTTGTTTTATGCTTGTATGGTAAGAACACCTCATACCATCAACAGGGTGATGCTAAAGGATCCATTTGAGCAGGGATGAGAGAGAACTTGTAGGCACTGTGCAGGAGAAGACACATAAGAGTCACCCTAGGCCCAAAAGAGCAGAATCCTCCACTCCTCCTGCCAAATCTGCTCCACTCTTCATGTAAGGCAGGTTAAGGGATAGGGGAGCAGAGAGATGGGCAAGTGCCTTTGGTACCGTATGGCTTCCATGACCTTCAGAATACCTATACAAATTTTAACGTGAAATAGAAATTTAAAGTCATAAATTTTCCTCATGCATCTTAGACTCTATGCTTTTCTGAAATAACATCCTTAGAAACAAGAGATTGAAAAACCTACAATTATTTCTTTTGAAGTACACCTTAATGAAATATTGTTGAGCAAATCAACCATCCATGACTCACTTCTACAGACACACACCATGTTCCTGCCTCCACAAAACAGGCAGCAGCATGCTCTGTCATTAAATCACTCGAGCAAGAAGCATTTCCACAATTTCTCTTTGTAATCTCTTTCTTGATACTCAGTCTCAATTTTCCTATTTCTCTGATTCATCCCATCATGTGAAGGCCTACCTTTCAGGCCACATCAGTCTTCTCTTCATTATTGCTCTCAGATATTTTTGTCTTAGACACCACCTCTGCCAGATGGTTGAAAACATCCCTGATCATAGAGAGCTCCCACTCCCTTTCCCATCCAGTGTGGAGAAGGCAGGTTCCTTTTATAAGAAAAGTACTCTATAATTTTAGCCTGAATATGAGCAGATTTAGTTTTCTGCTCCTGCAACTGAGGACTCCCTGGAAGGAGAAATACAACCTTTTCTTTCCAAGTCGGCATGTAATTACATACAGTCCAGACATGGTCTGTAGCATCTTCACAGTTATTTTTGTCCCAGAGCAAGACTAGGCTGGGTGCAGCACCATACAATATATTCTAAGACAGAGTAAGGCAGAGCCAAAAAAGCACTGAAATAGAAGCTTCTGACTATTTTCAGCCTTCACTCTAGCCTAGAGTCCATGGTACTTTTGCCACTCCCAAGCTTCAGCTGCCTGGCTACCCCAAACTATTGTGTATTACTTTGGTGCTTCCCTGTGATATGGAAACTACTGACATCTCTCTTCTGGAAATGAGCAATCAAGGCACAGAAGGAGCAAGATCCCTCCATGAAACTGAATGTTAATTTCTTTGCCCTTAATGAGCCCTAAGTAAAGTCCAAGTGCTTCTACCATTGCACTGGAAGCAGAGATCTACATAGTTAAGTCTTCTGTTTTCATGGGTTCTGCATTCATAAAAATAAAACAAACCATCTGCTTTCCTCTCCCCTCACACTGAAATTATTAACCAAAGATGAGAATGCTTGTATATGAAGCAAAGTAAAATTTATTCTGCTCTTTGAGTGCAGATTTGAAGCAGGTGAAACTGGGAATAGGCTCTCAAAAGGAAATCCAAGTAGCAAGTCTAAAGCTATAACAAGATATTGCTAAAAGCAAATTAATAAATGAGGAACAGTACTTACAGACTGCTTGAATTATGGATTGCTTGAGTTATGGGAACTTCTATGTTTCCTATGTTCTCTTTGTTTAGAAACCTTTCCATTTCCCACCTCTTCAGCTTTTCGAGTATATTTTGCAATTTGCTCAGTCCTGAAATGTTACTTCCTCCCATCCTCCTCTTCCAAAATAATTTTTAAGTTCTTAATATAACTCTACTTCAAAAACTGGAGCTGGCTACTGGTACCAAGAACACAAAATCAACTCATTACCAGCCTGGTGTTTACAACTAGCATGACTAGAAAATCATTGTATTTCTGTGTTTAAATTACACCCTCGTTTAAAATGACAGCACTGCAAAATTAAAGTAAATCACGTTTCTTCTACAAAATAGCTGGCGATTTAAACAAAGTTACTGGGGACATTCAGCTGTCAGGAAGATGCCTGCAGATTTGACAGCAGGAGCAAACAACTCAGTCCTGGCAAAGATAGTAAGAATAATGCATGTATATTATTGGTTGTAATTCATTGTTGTCTGGTCAAGCAGTGGTTCCACAAAGAAACAACCACATGCTAAGCTGATTGCCAAACATGGGTGAAGCATTTATTATTGCAGATGTCAGGCTTTCATCGCTCCAGGACCACCCAGGTGAACATAGACCTCGCCACTCAGATCTAACTGCACATAGGGTCCTTTGCACCAGTTTCAGCAGGATCATGCCTCAGCCTGTACTTCTTCAAGATGTTGCCTTCCCCTATACATCCCTCACCCTCTGGTTCTCCTCTCCCTCTCATCCTCCCCACCTTAGGTATCAAAGCACTGTTCAAGACAGCAGTTTCTTTTGCTGACCAACCTGCTTTCTCAGTTTATCACTTCCTTGGAGCTGCAGCTCCAAGACTCCCTTTCTCCAGTGGACTCCAGAAAGTAGTCTCTTAGACCAAAGCTTGTTTTTGCAAGGGCAGTGTAAGTAATATGTTTATCTCACCAGGGAAAATGCCTCCAGTGTCTGATTTCCACAAACATTTCAATAGGAATCCTTTGTTACACTCCTCAATGAAAGTAGTCCTGTGATACCATCAATGGCAGAAATCATTGAAGCAAAATTAAATAGGAGCTGTTTGAGTATATTTTTTCTTACACAGTAGCATTTAGGCATATAGTCAACAGAAGGTGATAAACGTGTAAACTGACAGACTTGATAGCCTCTTATTTAGGATGTTATCTTTATTCCTGACTCACTGGAGCAGGTTTTTCAGGAAAAGATTATGTATGGGAGTTTAGAACATGTTTCATATCCAGTTTGAATTAAAACTCTAGACTCAAGTGTCCTTAGATTTTGTGTCCACAACTTCCAGTTAGAGCAATGGAGTGAAAGGAGTATCCTCTCTAATCTGAAGATTTGTGCGAAAACCAAGGATGAACTGAAAAGCCACAACACTGTGTGGTGTTTGGTGGCCTCTGTCACTGTAGACTCAATAATGTATTCAGGGAGTTAAAACACTTTTTAGCCCTCTTTGCTGCTGCTTGTTGCCACTTTGCAGCAAGAGCTCTGAACTGAGAGTAAGAAACATGCAATGCAGCTTTACGGCGTCATAGTTGAGTCACTAGTTTCCCCCAGACAACAAGCAGCTATTCAGCTTAAGATATGCTTGGAAACATAGTTTGAATGGCATAAAATCTGCTTCTATCAGGAGATAACCCATGTAAACTGGACCAAAAAAAGGCTGCCTGCTGTGCCTCCTGAGAATCCATTCAAACACAATACCTGCTGTGGCAGCAGTGGCTCCAGTACTTCACTGAGGGTTGATCACTTACCCAAACTTTTCAATAAATGTAGAATACTAAACCAAAAACCTCACACTATCCCAATTATTATAATTTAATTCTGATTTCCACATTTCTGGACCACTATAGCCAAACCTGCCACACCACTTGACTTTCTCTAGCATTTTACACATAATATGTAATGCAAGTCTTCTCACACTCAAAAGTAGCTATTAGCAATGCCACACTGTAGAGCTAAAATACTGAATCTTGTGCAAAAAACTAAGCACATTTTCAGTCAGGGACTTCTAAGAGTTTATTTTGAGACTTCCCACAATTTTCAGTACTATCAGCATAACTATCACAGAGTCATTTTTTGCATGACATATTGCTACCACTTTCAAAACAACGCTAAGATCTGTCATTCTTCTTTAGAATTTCAAACCAGATGTTTTTCTTAGTTTTTTTACTTAAATTAAATGTACAATATAGCCAAGACTATTGCTTCAGTCTATCCAAAACAGACTGTACAGAAATACAAGAGAGATCACGTTTATTGTATTGTCAATGCAACTCCTCCAGCTAAGAAAGGGTTGAGGATCTAAACACCTGGCAGTAAGTGCAGACTAGGATGGGTGAAGCTACCAAACAGAATTAACGTCTGAGTTGAAACCATCTGGAAAAGACTGATCCAAAGTTCACTGAAAACAAAGCAGAGAGTCTGAGAAACACAGGCATTCACAATCCCGTGACATTAGAACCTATGGATCACACATATTCAAAATGCTTCAGAAACATGAACTCTGGAAAGCACATTGCCACTAAGGATCGGGCCATTTTTCTCAACCTGCATTGACAATAGTGCATCCTGCAGTTCCAATGGCTGGTCCTGACTTTGATGGAACTGAGAAAATGTCAAAGTTTGCTTTGAACTACATTTTGAGGGTCAGTGGAATACCTATGGCTTCACCTATACACTAATCACCACAAATCACCATGTGTCGTCTTAATTCTAACATCTTCAAGGAACATGCTGGGGACAGCTGATGCTATGTCACCAAGGTGGCTCAGCAACATTTGCATTTTCTAAATTCCAATTAAATTTGTTAGGCCAGAGATTGTTTCTTTTGCATGAAGGGCTATTTGACAGTTTCTCCATATCTGATTATGTCATTGATCAGTATTACAAAGTCTAATAGTGATCCTTCTATCTCTTATTAACACAACTCCTCCTGTTTCCTCCTCTATCCAGAACCCTATTGCTTTGTCTGCTTTCTCTGACCTTTTATATTGCTTTAATTAGACAAGCTATGAAAACATATGCCTGACTTCTAGCTGTCCCCAGGCTAATCCAAAAATGAAGTTGTGTTTTACCACATCACCACCTGAAAGTCTATAGTTTGTAAATTTCCATTATGCTTCAGAGATAATGGTGTACTTTACTCTTCATGTGATATGCTACTCACATTCAGTGTCAAATCCGACAGCTAAATACATCAGTAGCAACCAAGGGTTTATATAGGGTTCACTTTGTGGGTTTCTCCTTTTCCTTCGGAAGCATTGCTTCCTCCACTGCAGCTGCTTCTAGGACCCAGTCTAAGTACTGCAACCAACAATATCACTTTCGTAACCAACTCATTTTCCACTAACAGAATAAAAAAACCCAAACAATCAACCGTCACCTCACCAAGAATACAGAAGTAGTAAATTAATTTTCCAGTTCAGATTCTAGCTCATGCCACACATTATTCCATGGCAGAAATAAAACATCTGAGCAGTTTGACAATATGTACTACCAGGCAGGCACAGCTTCCAGATGGAAGAGACAGAGAAAACCAGTTTTTAATATGTGAAGCTTCTATCATCAAGGAGAAAACAGGAGAAACCCAAGGGTGGAAAGCAAAAAAAGAAAATTGGCTCTGGATCGTAGATATTAATGAAAATATCTATTTGGATTCTTTGCATTTATTAGCATCTCTCTAAAATGCAGTGATGCAAGCTAGGACACATCAGTCACAGTCTGGAGGAAGGGCATATCTCTGCAGTTCTTTCCTGGCATTGCATGGTTTGTTGCAGTCCTCACATGCCAAATTGGATGACATTAATGAATCTGTCCATCCTTTTCCACACTCATTTCACTAACTTTACACCTACAATTACTTCAGTTGGAAAGCAGTACAGTTGGACACGAGATTAAGTGAATAACTGCTACTGGTTAAAAAAATAGCTTAAATTACAAATGCTAACAGAGGGCAGATTTTTGAGTTTGGTTAGGTGAGTTAATGTCCAAAAATGAACTTCTGAACTCTCTGGTAGAAGCCTGATATTTGCTAGCTGCAACAAGTACAGGCTGTCATAGATTACCTGGACTAAACATCCCAAATCCTTCAAGTAGGAAAGAGACATGAGACAGAATCACCAGTTAGGATGCTGACCACACATTGTGCTTCTTCACTCACACAATTTGTATTGGAACAGTCAGGCATTTATGGTTTCAGAAAGGAGTCCAAAAAGAAGAGTTCCCATAGAGAAACCATGATCTTAGAGAGAAGAGGGTCCAGAAAGAAAGAGGAAAGTGAACATCTCATCTGGAGGAAGATCCTGGAAGCAATGGAAGATCCAGAAGATCAATGAGCTGTGTGGAGGTGAATGCTGGGGGAGGCCCAGGGTAGTTGGCCAGTAGCATCTAACATTGTCAGCTGGAAGCAACAGCACTGCATGAGGCACCATGACTTTCTGCCCAGTCTTTTTTAGTCAATAGCAACCTCTCCATGGGGAAGAGAAACTGACATCCAGTAAACATAACACTCCTGGGGGGAGCATGTGAGTGAGTGAGATAATCAAGGAGGGTAAAGGCTTGTTTAAAAGTTTGTGACAGGTTTTTGTGCTTTTGTTTTTGTTCTTCATATCACTTTTTTAAAAAAATTTTTTTAAGCAAAAGTTTATTTAAAAATCTTGACAGTTCTTAAGTAAATCCCAGTAAAACTTCCCTATGGGCTGTCATTAACCATCTGTGATCCATGACAGTGACGTTCAATATTCATTCAATATAATGTAGAAGAGATTCATCCATTGCAATGGCTCATACTGAACACACAGGTCATATCACAAGGCTGCTGGACCCACAGCACTACAGAGACCTTAACCTCATTTTAATTCCCCAGGGCTGTTTTGTCCTCCAGGAGTCTCAAGTTTCAAAAATCTTTCTTCCCATATCAACTGATCAAGTGATACGCCACCTTGTGAGGTGGCACTAACAGAGGAAGGTGGCACTGTCCAGGGAAGGAAACTGCAGCTATGAGATGAGGTGAGATTGCTGCTCCCTGCCCTGGTACTAGAGATTTCTGGGAGAGCATATGAAGAGGGGAGAGATGGAGCTACAGACACAGCTGGCAACAGGGT
>JAWWLV010000045.1:69233604-69254646 GCA_035041135.1 Platyrinchus mystaceus | reverse complement strand
GTCTTCTGACGGCCATCAGTCTGGAATACAGGCTGGGCCAGTTCTTTTGTGTGTGCCAGTCACCCTAGGCAAACCACTCTCCCCCTTCCCCATTCAATATCTTTCTTTTACAGTGATGCAGAGAAAAGAAAAAATTCCCAGCTCAGTCTTTTTAGAACAAGTAAACCTATGACAGCCACTTTTGGCCTCACAACAAAAATAACACAAAACAACATAACATATAACATTTATTTCCCTTTTTCCCCTTCCAAAGACCACAATTAGCTCAGAACTAACTTTTTTTCCTACAGAATGAAACCTAACAGTATATGCTGTGGTTACACCAACCCATGCCAATGAAGTAATCTTATTTGTTTCATCCCCGTAGTGATTGTACAGTATTCCTGGGAAGCTGAGTTCTTGGCTTACAAGTCAGGATCCACAAATGTTAATCTTACTGTTACATGAAGCTGTGTGCAACATGTGGTTCTCAGAGTGCACAGGACTTGATGCTTGCAGACTGGTTTACTTGCTATACTGCACCTTCCCTTCTACCAGGGAACATGAGCCAGTTTGGGCTGCTTTCAAGTCTTAGTCAGAGCATGGCATAGGCAGGTATTTTGGGAGGAGTGCAAGAATACAGAATCTAAAACTTGTTGGGAAAAGGGCATCTCTTCTCTGACAACCCACCTGAAGCAAAATATAAAAGTCTGCCAGCTTCACCTCGTTTCCTCACCATATTTTCTTGGTTTAGTTTCACTAAGTCTGTTCATAGACTCAGAAAGTTGTATTCTGCCTGGCATTATTTAGCATCAACAATATAATTCTTGCAGCAGTTGTGCTACCTAGGGATTAAAATGGAATATTGTGCCTTAATGCCTGCTATGTGCACACTGCATCCGACACATAAGCATTTTGGAAAACTCTGGAGAGAGAAACAAATATTGTAAAATGTTGTTAAAAGCAGCAAGCCAAGCTTTACCAAGCAAGTCAAAAATTAGCCCTTACGTAGTGCAACTGGATTTCTTCATTCAAATAGCCAGATTTGGATTGGGCAGAAATCAACTAAACTCCACTTTCTGGCCCAACACTTCCTAAGGACAAAATCTCGTTGAGGCATTTGTGTCTTGATAGGACTGAAAAATGTATCCCAGAAACTGCAATGCTGGGAGAATACTAAAAAAACCTTTCACTCTCTCGAGTTCAGCTCCTCACTTACTCCAGACACTGCAGTTACTAATCAATGACACTAATATCCCAGTTAATCTTCATGATTTCAGCTACTGCAGACTCTCATTACAAATCTCTAGTGGGCATACAGTGGCTGCAGAGGCATAAGATTAATAACAGTATAGGATAAAGACACAGGTGGCTATTTATTATAATTTGTCTTGCCACATGAATAAAACACTTTTTGCCAAAAGTAAATGTGCATAGCAGTATGTTTATCTTGCAGCTGACTTTTCCTTTGCTAAATCTGATAATCAAAACCACCCCACAAGAGCATATTTAATACTAAATCTATACTACAGCGTGAATTTCCTTCTTTAAACTGGGTGCTGACTGAAGGATTGCAGGAGAAGGTTAGGAGTTGAAATATTACTTTTTGTAGCACCTTTGGATCCAACAAAATTATTTGACTGACAAACACAGACAATTCGTAGTTCACTTTTGTCCTTGGGACTGAGAAAATAGAAGCTTTGCATAAGCTTTCAGGTTTATTTAGTCATGAGAATAGATTTCCCTTATGATTTTTTATAAAGGAAAAGCTCTTCTTGCCATTCCTCCCTCACTTTCCTCTGCCAGACCATTCCTCTTAGCAGGATTTCTCAAGTAATACAAAATTTATTAGAGGCTGGGGGACTATACACATGCCTTTTGCATGCAAAGGTGCTGGTGGATGCTATGCCTGATCAAACCAAAGATGATCAACCCACACCTTTGGGAAGGGCAATGAAGAATTTTTTGTTTGAATCACAGTGAGAGAGAGACTTGTCTTTCTCTTGGAGAAAAAGACTGTTTCCCAAGTATCCAGATCAAAGGGAAAATTAAGTGGGCAGCAGGTAAGAAAAGAGAATCAAAAAAGGGAACTGATAACCATTCCTTGTGTTAGCCAGTCAGATGCAAAGAAAGGAAAAATTATAACTTGGATATAAAGTCCTTCAAGTTGTCTGCATATTAGAAGTAGCAGATCAGGTTGCTCATTTACATCAAACAGAGCTTGTTTGCTCAGCTCTGACATATAGTATTAGTTGTGTGTCAGAAGAAGAAATTGTTAAAGGACTTTTCACCTGAAGTTTCCCAGTTAATTTTAAGGAAAGTACATACATTAGATTAAGTCTTTGCTTGCAAATCATCTAGTCTGTTACCGAGCTCTGTTGGTTGGACGGCCTCTATGGAATATGTTAATAATTTGTTTACCTACGCCTTCCAAACAGTGTTAATATACCCAGACTACTCTAATCCCAAACCTCTGTATATAATCTCTATTATATTAATAGATGTAGTTGACAACATAGCAACTGGAAAGAGAAGCCATCTGCTGCCAAAGAGTCTAAACATTTGAACATTTTCCAAGGTCATTGATGAGAAAAGAGCAAATGTCTCCAGTGATTACCTTGTTGATGTTAGCAAAGTCCTAGGAACACCTGAAGCTTAGCAGATGAATTCAGTACGGATTGATCCTTTTTCTCATCCCTTTCATGAAATCCATGTTTTTAATGTTTAGTAAGAAAGACTTTGTTATTCTTCCTCACCCTTTTCATTTTCACATGCTTCTCTTATTTCTTGGTTCTGGCTGGGACCAGAAGCAAGAGCAGGATGCTCTTATCTTTCCAGCCTGACTAGAAAGGGAAATGTTAGAAATCTAATTAAAAATGTGTCCTCTGGAGATTTCCAGCCCAGTTTTGCAGATGCAGCTGTAGTTCAGAAAATGAACAAGACTTCTGGGTGCTTACTGGATGGGAAATATTTGATTACTCTGCAACACTCATTAAAGAATCAGGGAATAAGGTTGTTGGTGTGGATTAATGGAATCTATCAATCTACAATCTGTATTTTCAGCTCAGTTTTATGAGGTACTATTACTCAACACACTGATGTCTTCAACTCTCACCATCACTTATTTTCTAAATTATCTAACCCTTAGAGAGTGGCACTCAAGTACATTAAGCTTAAATAGACCCACCAGTGAGAGAAATTTCTCTTTCATTTTGATCACAGAAAGGGTGCTCAGCAGGCATTTAGCATATGCCATTCAGCTTGTGCTTTGCTACAGCTTCCCACTCTTCTGTCCCTTTTACTACTGCCAGCTTGAGTAGCTTATTGCTTGGCTAGATTGTGCACAGTAGGTCAACATACCACCTGTCTCTGGGAACCCAGACACTTCCCCCTTGGAGGAAGTGTCTCCAGGTCAAACAGCTCAGTCGTGATTGCACAGTCTATGGCTGCATAGTACAGACAGCACATCCTAAACTCAGCATCAAATGGATTGAAGAATTTTGCTCTTATTTAGTGGAAAGAGGTTGGACACATGTTGAACTGTTGAACTCAACTGGGTATATAGCAAATAGTCACAGGCATTTTCCAGGCTTTGCTTAACGCTCTTAGATAGGTTTATTTTATTAAAGCTGAGCCATTCTAAAGCCTTTTGACTTGGGATCCTGTGCACACATCAGCTTTAAGCAGAGGAATGTGTGAAAGGGAAATCCATACAAATTTTCTGTAAACAGATAGTGATGACTACAAAGTGATCCATGATTATTTAAGTGGATTCTCTAACACATTCTTGCTTGAAATGATTATTTCTTGTTCTGTCACACTACATTAGCTAGGTAGATGGTAGCTCACCCATTTTTGGAGCAGGATTTTCTATTATTATCAAATTTATTTTTTAAATTAGTATGGAACATACATTACATGTTAAATTACCCATATATTACCTTTTTTTAATTGGTAGTTAGATCTAGCAAACACATGATAATCTTACTAATTAAATGTTGTACAGCTCTTCACAAATTAGCAAACAGGCAGAATAATATACAACTCTATTTCTCCAGATTGCAATCAAATTCTGCGGTGCATCTCCCATGACACAATGGTGGAAGAGGAAGCAGGTGGTAAGTTATCGGCCTGCAGAGCAGCAGCAGCAGCTATGGGACCCCATTCCTGCAGCACTCCACATACACTAATTTCTCCTTTATTATTTCCATTTGGTAAGTTGCCTTGCCAACTACAGCACACAGAGAGGGGAGCCAAAACTTTGAATATGAGTATGCTGTTACAGTATGTCACCTCTGAGCTCAGCATAATCAGCCAATGAGATGGCCTAGCGTTAAATGTCTCTCAGAGTGGTCCCTAACTAGAGGGACTGTAATTCTAGTGGGTCTGAATTAATTCTTTGGTCCTGTTGTTTTAAGTGGTTTGGACAGAGCAAGGTCTGTAGCAAAGGAAAAAAAGCCTTCTCTGTCAGTCTCTCCCTCCCCTGAGGAAGAGTAGGGACTTTCCTAACAGGGTTAAGTAACCTTGTAGACTGAAATCCACTGAAGACTTTGCAAGTAAAACCTGCTATTTCTCTTACGTGTTTTGTTGCAGCAATTCTAGTTCCCCATCTTATAAAGGTGATCTGATCTCTGCTCCCTAGGGCAATTGAGCTACAAGTACTCCAGCATCTTTCTTTGTTTAAGCTGTTTGAATCTCCTGATGTTAAATCCCGGCATTATAACACCAGTTCAAGATTATGCATAAGCCCCACAGAAATGAATCAATAAAGATGCATTCTGTTGACAGCTCTAATTGAGTAAATTAAAATCATGACCTACTGTTTAACCTCTGGTGATATTGGCCAGATTATCCACTACCATTACTGCTGAGTTTCTGCTGGGTTTTTTTCTGTCTTCAATATATCTCTAAAGTACTACTCACTATAATTTTTAATTAAATAGACTTGCATAAGAGTAATTTCAAGAAAATGTAACATCATGCTGTGACTGTAGGCAGTTTGCAAGTTTTCCACTTCTCAAGACTGATTCTGAGAAAAACCTAGAATCTGAAGAGTCATGCAGAAATCACAAACTTCTCTGGGAAAAATTTGCCCTTCTAAAATTACTAAGGCTGGATTTGCAAACCCACTCTGCACTGCCACCTCGTGACACAGAGAAGGGCTACTCAGGGCAGTTTGGCTTATTGGACTCAAATTCATCACAACAGTGACTGTAAAGTGATGGAGGGATATTCACTGTGAACACTTCTGATCAAACATTTCTTTGCATTTTCTCATATTTTGAAGAAACAAGTCTTAAAGTGCTGTAAAGAAAAGCTCCATTTCTCAGTGCAGTATAATCTTTAAAAGGTTATTAGTAGTTACAGAGAGGTGTGCAGAATTATCTCGGCTCATCTTGCTGAAGTTGCTGTTAGATATTATTAATTTGTAAAATGAACCTTGGGAAAGTCACTTTTGACTGTGTCTGCCTCCCCAGAAGGTAGCTTATCCAATATACATTTGTCCAGAAACTTTCCTCAGCTGTTGCCTAATCCTATAGAAATAGTTCTCCAAAAACACTTCAGCTGCCGGCTCTGTATCCGTCACGTGTCCAAGACCATCAGTATATATAAAATAGGGTTTTTTCTACTCATATTCCGGGACTCAGCTGTTCTTTGCAGAGCACACAAAACAGCTTTGTTCCAGATAGTTTTGAGGAAGACTCAGAAGATAATGTTATCCTTCTTTCCCCATGCACATAGGGAGAATTCGCTATCTTCTGTTTAAACTCTTTTCCTCAGCTCTGACCTGAAGGAGAGAATGAATATGACTTTTACCCAGTATTTAGAGGACTCACTTGGTTCATAGCAGGGTTGTGATGCAGTTTCACTAAATAATTAACATAAAATAGTGACACCAGAAGTCTAAGAGAACCACCCACAGAAGGCAGGATTTTAATCATTTTTCTCAGATCTAATCCAAGATACAAAAGAGAAATTCACTTCTCTAATCCTCATGTAGAGGCAATTTGTCTTCATTCTTTCAAAGAAAGCTATCCAAATCCACAAAAGTGCTCAAAACTAAAGAGCAAACCAATTCACAACTAGGGAGAAAAAAACACCTAACATTCCCAAATATCCAGTAACATAGCACCTATCCAATTTCTTTTACTAAATAACCAGTGTTTTATTGTTGGAGTTTCTTCTTATTTTTTAAGGAAGCTAAAATGTCTTTGTGGTAAGCTGCACACCTAGTGCTGGACTACACATTTTGTAAGACAGCCAGATGATTAAGCAGTGACTATCACAACACTTCACCATTTTTGTGATATTTGCTCCCCCGTCATAGAAATGATCTAGTAAGATTTTTAAACCACATTGGAATATAATGAAACTCATATTCTTGCACTATCAATAAACTCGCTTTGAAAATTTCATTGAAAGATACTTTTAAACAGCAAGTCACTCTGCAGTCTACGAAATCAAAATTAGATTTTACTAGGAATGACATTTGGGGGAAAAAGTATATGAGAGAAATGCTTTAGTTCTTATCTGAAATAAAATGACAGCAAAATAATTAAGGTTTGGCCTTTGGAAGGCCTTCCTTGATAGAATCAGACTATACACTGAGATTATTATTAATTACATCTTAGGATACTCATTTCCTGATTATGATTCCAGCAATTACAGGAAATAAAACTATTACTGATTAAATAGATTGAAATAGTTTAATAGCTTCTCTTTTCAAGAACAAAATTCATCTAACCCTTCCTTTTTCATAATTCTTTGAATAAATGTTGTCCATCTGTGCTCTAGAGAGGAAGATATTCTTGACTGTGATTAAAATACTCTTAAAATAAAGTAAAATAAGAACTGCAGGCCTGACACCATAGTTGCTGGAAGTAGAACACTTCTACTAAAAACCTCATACCCTGTCAAGGCTGCTTACTGCAACTCATCAATGAAAACTATTTCTGGTCCAGCCTGACAAACAAGTAGCCAGCCACCTGTTCTCTCTCACAAAACAGTCAGAAACTAAAAGTATAGTTTCTCCAGAAAAAAAAAAAAAAAAAAGAAAACCACCAAAACAACAACTAAAAACCAACAAAACCAACCAACCAACCAACAAACAAACAAAAAACCTTAGGTTTAAGGCACTGTGGTCGTTTGGACTTGTTTCAAGGTAAAATGCTTGACAATGCTTTATTACTTAGGTCTACAAGTATGCATAACAGAGTTCACAATTCAAATGTTTTATTCACGCTTCTTTTGGGACTACATCATCCCTTACACCTTACTCTTCATTGTCTTTAGTAGCTTCACACATAATGAAATTCCAACTACTTTTGGAACTATTGAGACAAAAAAACACCCAGACCATCCCTACTTTTATTCCTACAAAATCTCAAGGGGAATTACAAAAAAACCCAAAGAAAATAACACTCAACAATTCATCTTAATAAAAACAGTTTCTCTTAGCAGAAACAATTCTTCCGTAGCAGGTGAAAATGTAAAATTTGTGAAAAGTTTGTGAAAAACTCTGACATAAAACATGACTCAGTCCCTAGATTTATGTTCATCTGTGTAGATCCTGATGTTTCTGGCATCTTAAGTTCAACTCACCACACAAGTTTGATAGTCTTAAGCGAGCAAAACCTCACAGTAGAGTTGGATAAAGTAACCACAATTTGTGATACTTCACTGTATATATGACAGAACTACTGAGGATGGACAAAACCAGCTTGCTGAGCAGTAAAATATAAACAACCTTTTAGTCCTCTTTACTTGTAACAAGAGGGCAAAGACAAAACTATGCAAAATTTATCTGAATTTTTGTTGTTTTACAGAAAAAGAAAACAACTCACAATCTAGGCAATGCTGACAACCTTAAACAGAGCCATTAACGCTTAAGT
This sequence comes from Platyrinchus mystaceus, assembly GCA_035041135.1. NCBI lineage: Eukaryota > Metazoa > Chordata > Aves > Passeriformes > Tyrannidae > Platyrinchus > Platyrinchus mystaceus. The sequence goes on along the minus strand of JAWWLV010000045.1, from coordinate 69,246,775 downwards.
TCAACTGAAACAGTCCAACAGTAACACCATAAATAGAAGAAAACTGATTACAGTGTCTCGCAGTTCCCTACCCCTGCTTCAACTCAGTTTACGGTTCTGTGGAATTTCCCTTCACCTGTGGACTTAGAATAAGAACCAGATTCCTGCAGCTAGATCCTAAAGGGGACTCAGGAATACAGAACTATTCCATCCTCCATCTCAGCTTGCTGAGTCTCCCATTATAGACAAATGATCTCTAACAGATCTGTAGAGATCTCTAGCAGAACTTCTGCCAACTGCTATGACTAATTCCAAAGAAATAGGGTTTTTTTAATATATATTTCAGGTGTCCATGTTGTCTCCTAGCAAGTTTCTCAGCATTCTCTCCTGCTGCATAATACAAAATTTAATTAGAAAATTACCATGGATATGTGGAATATTTTGCAAACAACATTTTGCAGAGTTTTAAAAAGGAACCTCTATCTCTTGACAGCTAAATGAAACAGAGAAAGTCAGGAAAGTTTAAGAATAGTTCCAGTTTTTCAAAGGCTTTCTCTTGTCCTCAGCATCCTTACTGATTCAACTTGGTTTGTAAGCATGTTTTTCATCACAGAAGACTTTTAAGTTTGGCTTTTGCTCAGTTTCTGTCTTCCATGTTAATTTCATGATCAGATGTTTCCTTTTCCAACAGTCAGTGTTGTATTTTCAACTCAGATTTTTTTTCAGCACTTGATCGTATGCCATCAGAAGTCCACATTCATCCTCTCTTTCTGCTGGTGTTTGTCATCATCAGAAGACTACCTTCAAAGCTTTAAAAGTGCAAATGCAGAAACAAGTGTAGAGACAGGCCATATCATGGTGCCATCATCTACAAGAAAAATGTGTTCTCCAATGATACTGGAGTTCTAGTAGAATTCAAAGCAGGTCTATTTTTATATTTTTTCTGAGGAATGTTAAAGTATCACATGATGTAGGAAAAAAAACCCCACATAAGTCTGAATATTAATCAGGTAATTTATGATGCACAAGTTGGTTTTCTTTTTAAATCAAATATTGCTTTCATTTTTGAGGCCTTTGGGATATTATTGAATTCTATCTTAAAAAACTGCAATGATGCCTTTCATGTCAGTATGCCTTGAAACAAATCCTGGTACAGATAGGCTTGTGTCAAACACTAAACTCAGGAGAATTTGGGACATGGAACTGACCTTTTTACAGCTAAGGCCTGCTTTACAAACTGCATAAAAGCTTCCAAGCTGATGTCCATCACATTCACCAATAATAAATTAATAAAACAAATAAAACCAAACCCTCCTGCAAAACTCTTAGGAACAAAAATGGCAAAACAGGTCTGTTCACAAATAAATTTTATTATTTAACTGATCCCAAGTGCTGCTATTTTTCCTCCTTTCCTAGTTTTTGAGACATGCAATAGCCATGCAATAAATTTGGAGACTGACAGTGCTATAAGCAATGCAAAACAGGGCTAGAAGATGAGGTGCAAGGTGCAACAGATCTGAATTACAGCAGCAGACAAGTAAGCTGTGCAAACATGACCACACTGCATTGCAGCCAAAGTAAGGAGGAGTCTAAAGGAGCGGAATTCAACATTAATTTGTTTCAATTGCTTATTCTTCAAGCAGTTCTCTGATCTTTAATGGATTTTGATGTGGCCTAGAAGGCAGCCAATTCACTTTTTTTTCTCTTCAGATTTGGACACTCAAGCTCAAAAATAGATGATGTGCATTTTCAAAAGTGAAAATATGCAAAAGTATATATTTTTTGCCAAATCCCTAATTATCACTCACTCAACATTTGGATGGCCTCATTTCATGGGTGATGGAAGGAGTGGACCAAGTGATGTCAGTTTGAAAATTGAGTACATCTGGCATGGCTTTTGTTCCTAGCATATGTTAATAGTCTGCAGTTCAATGAAAGAGAAAATAAAGGACAAGTGTGCCATTTTAACGTTTTATTATTTCAGAAAGTGTGAACTACCTACCACTATAGAATCAGTTGCATTCCTTGTTTCCCCATCTCCTGAAAATGAATAGTTTTGTATCCCTGTAAGATGCAATCAGTTAGAAAACTGTTCCTCAAAGTTCATGAACTGCAGGAAGGCAAAAGACAAGGATGTGCAGGCAATAAAGTAGCATTATCTCCGTTGGCAGACGAGATGTTGCAGACAAAGGAATTTATAGAGGCTGATGCTAGGTAATCTGAAGACTCACAAGTGTGTTAGAAATTTATTTTAGACAAAAGAATCCCTAAAGGATTCACAAACACTCTTTTGTCTAAAATAAATCACAAAAATCAAATATATATAATTGGTTTACAACTTCTTGTCTGCTTTTGTTGAAAAACAACTCAAACACTGATGTTTCACAAATCCATCTGTTATAAATGGAGAATGACTCAGTCTAAGGAAATCTGCTGATCTAGCCCACTACTGAAAGTCTGGGCCAAGGAGAAGCCTTGATTCTCAGCTTTCAGAAAGATTTTTCTAAAAACACATTTTCAATCTGCACAAATTGGTTTCAGCTCATTTCAAAATCATAAGCGAAGTGAAGGTAGCAGGTGTGTTTGGAGGTCTTACTACTGTAGGTTTTGCATTCTTTCAATTCACTTAGACTTACCTTTGATACACATTATTTTTTAACTTTTATTAAACATTAGGCATTTGCATAGAAGGTTTTCCATTTCATTTGCAATGTCAGAAAGCATATCTGCACAAACTATTTACTAATGCCACAAGAACTCTGAAAGATGACAAGAATAAGAGGAAACACTACAGAGGAAAAAAGGAAGGAAAGAGCTTTGAAACCATCAGGGAACTCTAAACAACAGGAATAGTACCAAGCCTGTATTAGCTAAAGCTCCTTACTTGTATTTGTAACAAAAAAATTAAAAATATGGGACCACAAGTACTCAAGCACATTCAGATTCTGGCTGGTTGAATCACACCAGCCTCAGGAGAGGTACAGCTCCTTTGTACAAAATCTGACATTAAAACAGATCTTGTATTTTCCCATCTCCCACTCTTATAAATCTATTAATGTTTTCCTTTTTTAAAAATAATAATAATGACAAAAAGACTTTTCAAGCACAGCCACAAGCAAAGTATCATAATTCCCATCTAAAGTAATGCTGGCTGATGAGCAAAGATGGAAGACTACTTCTGGGAAACAGCACAGGTACCTCCTGTGCAATCACCTCTATTTTCAGTGAAAATTCAGTGTGAAGGATATTTATAGCAGGCCTGTCCTGCCTGGACTATAAGAGACTAGCTGTCTCTGAAGGAGATGCTCTTTTGCCAGTGACCAAGATCAGTACGAAACAGGCACAGAATGTTACTAGTGACACAGTTTTCCATGTCAATGCGCCAGCCTTTCTTGTTTATAGAAGTATGAAAGCTGTTATCTGTCAGGCTCTGCCTCAAACCCTGCCATGCTTGTGCCTGCTGCCACAGTCATTGATAGTATTTTCTTCCTCTTAACTTCCCTCAAATTGAGACCTTAGCATTTTCCGCTCTAGTACTCCACTTGCTTTTCCCAGAGGGAATAACCCTGTAATGACAAATCACTTTGGGTTTTCATTTTAAAGGTCTTTCAATGAAGAACAGCCTTATATTGCTCTAATGCCTTTTTAGAAGCTCTGCACTTAAAGAGAAACTTCTGCCCCGACTTCAAAGGCACACAAGCCCATTTGATTTGGTGGGTCTTTTTGAAGCACAAGAGAAACTTCTGAGTGCAGATCCTCTCTCCTTATAAAGCAGTGTCAATGTTAACACTGCTGGAGTGATACAGATAGATGCAAACTGGTTGATGGTATTGAACAGAAAGCAAGGAGAATATATAAATCATCCTGTCATCTACAAGTCAAATTTGACATTTCAGAAAACACAGTGCCTTGCTATACAGCACCAGGTGCTGGGAAACAATGGATGTGGTGAAGATGAAAGTCAAAGCAGAAGAAAAAGTGATTCTTTGGAGATGGATGTTAGTTTGTTTTATGGATTTCAAGAAAGGCAGAAATTAATATTTACTGTTGATTTTTTTCAGCTGTGGAAATAATCACTTAAAATACTACATGAAACTCCCCATACAAATAGTATTTTTCCTTTTTAATTTTGGCCAGACCCCTTGATAGCATCCTGTTTAAGCAGAGAAAGGATTTTGCTTTGAGACTTTTGAGCTCAATGACATTTTTGAAGTCTGTGTTCCTTCTCAAGTTATCCTCCAAAGAATGCCTAGGTTTTGGTGCTGGGATGTTAAAGTTTGAAAACATGAACAATTAGCTGGGGAGAAAAAGAAAAGAAGGAGGATTAGGTGTAGGAAGAACTCTGCAAACTGAGACCCTGCTGCAATACAGAGGATTGAAAATTATCATGGAAAAGCAAGTCATAGGAGAGCTAAAAAATAACTTAGACAAATATTTTTGTTTATTGAAATAAAAACTGTAAGGGATAAGAGGTAAAAGCTCTTCTGCAGAGAGATTAAAAATGTACAAGCATACTCCAAGTTAGAAGAAAGTAAAATGCAGGAGCTGTGATTCCGTAAGAAAAGGATAGTTCTGTATTAGTTTAGCTGCAAGCTGGGTCTTTTTTTTTCAGGGTACTAAGTCTTTGCACTCTTAAAGCCTCAACCCCCTTGCATCTCATCTCTCAGTTAGTTTTCCTTAGTGTCACAAATGTTAAATTTAACCAGCAAAATCACAGAGGACAGATTAGCACCAGTTCAGCTGAGTATCACCATAATTCCCAGATTCACTCCTTTTAGAGCACGTAAGTGCCATCATCCACTAAGACATTTCAGAACTAGTTACTAGTGAGCCCATGCCCAGGTCCAATCAGAGACTCATTGAAAAAGGAATGAACGAATCACTAGGTAGGACACTACTATGTCCTCACAGCACTTACCTCAAGATAAAAAATAATCAGGTCCCCATTTAGCCTCTCCTTCCCCATCTATCAGATATTGAAAGTCAGTGTAATTTCATTCGATGCATATTTGGGAAAAAAAAAATCATCGTTGTTATCTCTCCTGATATCTTGGTTAAAAAAGAGCTTAGATTTTTTTGCCCTGTGTCTGGCATTGGGGCTTTAACATCTTTAAGGAAAGGGTCTAGAAACGCATAATTCTTCCATAAACAAAATGCTCAAAGTCCTGAAGATGCTGACTTCTAAAAGAATAACAACACAGCTGATTGGGCATTTATTTACATTGTCAGAGAAACTGTACAAAATTCACAGACTCCTCTGATACTGGTGAGGCTTCAGAGGCACACAGCAGCCAAGCCTATAACATGTTTTCTATGAGTAGCCAGGAACTTTCATATCTATTCCAAAGCTCACTTCTCTGAATTTCAGAAAACACTGCCAAGCCGGGAATCACTTTGGCTCCAAATACTAAGCTTATTAACTGTGGTATTAAACAGCATATGAAATGTGTGCAAGGAGATTTACCACACAACTCTTCAAATCATGAGAGCTTTTGGGAAAAAAAAAACCCTATCTCAAAATTATTTCCTTTTGCAGTGCAGCTCAAAAAAGCCAGCATTATCCTCAATCTTTGAATATTAAAAAGTCCATACCAAAATTTTTTCTAAACACAAACCTATGCAATTTATTGTTGGATATAAAATACATGCTTTTTGCAAGACTCTCCCAGAAAATAAAGACTTTCTTACTGAAGGAAAGACAGTAACAGGATGATCTAGACAAGACGTTATCTGTTCCCTCTTTTGCAGCCATCATTCCAAATGTAATCATTGCTGTTCTTTCCTAAGACATAATCCTTGATAAACAATTATGACTGTAAAGGAAAATACAGTGTCATCTTACTTCTCCTTATATATGTCTAATAGGATAAATACAATGTTAAAAAAGAGGGAATGTGGCAAATTTTACAGGAATTTGAATAAAAAGGAAATAAAGTATTAAAGTAAAAAGAAATGTTCATTTGCTTACATTTGGATCTTCTTACAAGCCAAGGAAGAGGCTCTAACCCCTAACTCCAAAGCTAATCACGGTGAAACTTCAATGACCTGAAATTTAGAAACGTTACACAAAGACTGAGCCTGTTTCTGTTCAAGGTATAGGACAGGCCACATTTTTGTCTTGTTTTGCTTGCTTACCTTATTAGGGATTCTGGAAACCTGCTCTACTAAGGTTTGGTACTTATTTACTGTTGGAAATGCAATTTACTTTGGTGGGCAGAAGGCCTCCATACCACATTGTGACTTCAAAACTGCCACATCCACGCAGAAATACTAAAATAGAATCACTGTATTAAAAACAAAACACATGTGCACATATATCCCTTCCAAGAAACCAACAAACCCAAACCAATAAACACCAAAACAATTCATGGTTGCCACAAGCAAGAATAAACATTTTGGGATATGCCATCACCAGAGTCTCCCACATGACCATCATGAAAACTTGATCCTTCCATAGCAACATGCAGCCTTTCCTCAGAAGAGTAAATACTAGCAAGACTAGTAGACTTGCACTAGCCCTTACACACATGGCACAATTTACAGTCCTCATCAGCAGCCTGTCCATAACCCTCCAGACACTCTGTTGCTTTCCCTCTTCTTTTCCCAAAATTTATTTTCAGCTCAAGTGTGTAAATTTTCTACTGCGAGATTTCCTTCAGGCTTAACATCAGTGTTCCATCAGGACTTGGCAGGAGAAAGGTCGTCCCACACTGGTCTGTTTGGCCTTTCAGACTCAAAGGAAGCTCAGTCCTTCCATTCCCTGTATCGGCTGGGACGAAGGCCCTTGACCTGTTTGCAACTTGCCTCAGTAACTGGAAAGGAAAATAAAGTGTCAGGGAGTTTTACAGGCATTGGAAAAGAGAAAGGAAAAGAAGTCATATAAAACAGAAAGAGAGATTCCAATGCCCAGCCACAGTGCAAGCAAAAAAAAAAAAAAAAGAAATAAATACAACCCACTGAACTGCTACATTCTTTTAAAAAAGTAATTTTTTTCCAAATATAGACAAACTGAAGTAAATCAATTACAAAGCCTGTGACTTGAGGTATGAAATTCACTTCAGCCATTAGACCGCTGAGTCAAAAAATCAGCATTGCTAGTAGCAGGATCCAATATATACTTTGAATACAAAATTATGAAAATATTATTGGACAGCCAACAGAAGCATTTGCCTGCTGTGTGGAATTTCATTAAATTAATTTCATTTCCATGGAACTTAAAAAAAAGTAAGTTGGAAGTTCAGGATATCTAGAGCTAGTCTTAGTGCATGCTTGATTTTTTATTCGAAAATATTCTAATGCATGTGGGTATACTCAGGACTGCAAAGACCTTATGGAGTTAAATGTAGCAAGGATTCAAACAATGCCTCTTTACACATTCGTCATCTTAGTACCTAAGAGCACTCTGGTTTAGAAACTACCAAATTATCATCAATCCACACTATCCTAAATTCCTGCCATATCAAGTAATCACTGGAGAACCCACTGAAGTCAATGGAAATTATTATTCTATTTGTTCAAATTTCAGTTTATGGCTTTGACTTCAGTAGACAACCTTGTCCTCATATCTTAAAGAAAACTTGCTCCAAAATGCGTGCTTTTTAAACTGGATCTTTACATGCAGTTATTGATTTATGATTCTTACTTTTTTTTTTTTCCCCAATAACAAGTTGAGAAATACCCACTTTAAGAAGTTTCATTATCGTCAGAAGGTTGACATTGTGGAAATATCATCCTCTTGACTCCATATATGGTCTGGGGGAAGCTTAAATTCTGAGTTGCACAGGGTGAATCAAGCATTTATTTATATTGTATATATACACATATACACTTATATATATGATTCATCGCTAGGCCTTGGCCAGAAGAGGTAGCTGACACTAGGAATCATTATTTAGGCTGTTAACAGAAGTCAGGCTGAATAATTCTTACTACAGAGTGACACAAAAAGCAGAAGGAACGGCTTTGTCATTTCAAATGCTGGAATGAGCTTTTAGGCTGATAGTGTGCTGTATATTCCTGGTTGTGGGAGACTGTTTCATACAATTAAGAGGGAAGGAGAACAAGTAGAGCATTCTAAGCCATTTTCACAGGGATATTTTCTAGCTATGATTCCACTTGGCAGTTTAAGACTGGCAGAAGTTTCAATTGACACATGTGTGGGGAGATTTCTCACATTGACATACAGCATATAGCTGCTTGTGACACTAATGAGGTTGGTCTTTGGAGAAGAAATCCAACTGTTGATTGTTCAGCACACATTTACAAAGGTAAATGAGAAGACTTCTTCTTTTACAAAAGGCAAAAAGAAATTTAAATGATAGCCACAGGTAACAAAATTTTTACGCAGCTTCAAATAAAAATCTGCCTTTTTTCCTGTCACAAAATGTTTGTAATTGATTGCTCTTTCATAATAATTGTTTTGCCATTTGTTTCACATGAAGTAAGATCGAATTCTACTTGGTCTTTCTTTACCAAGAATGTGACTCAACAATCAGGGCAGGGGACTGGAAGTCAGAAATTCTAGCCGTGAATGTTGCAAGACTCCGAAAGATACCTATCTTGATTTATCAAAAACTACAATCAGAGATTTATAGAAGATATGTTGCCTTTCAGGAATGATGCAAAGTGATAGGTATGGCAGTGGCTGTTAATGCTTACAAATATTTAGATAGATGTTTACTAGGTATATAAAACAGTCCTGCGTATTTCTACAGACTGGATTTCATTATTTCAGTGTGATAGCAAGAAAGCCTGTTCTGTGACAGCTTTGTTTCAATCAGTAAAAGAAAAAAAATCACAAAAGTAAACAAAACGAAAAAGGAACAAAATAGAAGCATATTAGATATCCCCATCAGCACAGGTTCAAAATAATTCAAGTCCAAAATCAAGCCAAGGGTAAATTTTGATTGTAACATGTACTTGAACCATAAACTCTAATTTAACCTGCATAAGGATTTCAGTGCATAAGTCTTACTAGTTCAGTCTCTGTTTAAAGCCAAATGTGTCTTCAAAATAGATCTGAACTAGTGAATTAATCAGCCATCTCTAGATTACAGAAGAGCTTCATAAACATTATGCAAATAACACTGCAAGACCCAGGTACTTAGATACATGGCACCCTGCCTGGAATTGCAGACAACCATGCATTTAATTGGTATTTGAAGTTTGAATTCTGCCACCAGCTGAGAATGTCACAGTCTAGCCATCAGAGCTGTGGGCAGGCAGGAAGGTGGGCACCTTCAGTGATGTCTGTGCTCCTTCCCAGATTCCAGAACTGGTCACTGATGTACTTCACATTGATTCAGTTGATTACTCAACTGAATTACTCTCAGACTCTTGTATAATTCCAATATTTTATGGAGTAATTTTCTTTTTAAAGCACTGCAACCAGGGTCAGATAAAAGTCATAGATGTGGGGGGTCTAACTAGCTAAGGGCAAAATATTTTACAGACATCAGCATAACGGTAACTTTTTGACAATGCTTACAATCTACATTTAATATTTTTTTGTCATTGTTAAAATTTAATGAGCTTATCTAAAGGTCAATGAAGTCAGAGTCTTTCCATTTATATTAAAAGGCTTCGGATTGGGCCTGCAGTTTGAGAAGTACTCCAGGACTCTTATGTATTAAATAATTTGCATAAATGAAAAATTAAGCATCTCTAATGAAGCACTATGGATTTTGAATTCTGTCAGAAAAGGGAAGAAACATGATTATCTTTCTCCGGAGGTGTAGGCACGTTTGTATTTTCAAATAAAAAAAGTCAGGAAATATAATATTTATTTTGCTGAAGCAGCTTTATCTCAAACAGGAAACTACATCTACAGATTTAGAAAGAAAGAGAGGGGAGTGAAATGACAGGTACCAGCACAGATGGGCTTAGCTCAGCTCACATTCCCAAACAGAGATACACGTAGCAAATACAATATCCAGTAGGTTCAAGTATGGTTGTGCCCCATTGTCAAAGGACAAAACTGGTTCTTAAATCTAAGAATGTTCTCATGTCACCTTCTAAAAGTGATTTGGTGATATTTGACTGAATCTCTAAGACCCACAGAATTCAGTACATCAACAACATCTACACTTTGCATTGTCACTCACAGTGACAAAGTGAATTTCCAAATAGAAAATGCAGATAACTAGATAATGAAATCATAGTTTCTGTGAAATTTGTCTACTGAGTTTCCTGTGACATTCATCATTTTGCACAACTTAACAGATCAGATGACTAGAGTTTCTCATGTAGGAAGGTAGCACAGAGAGATTAACTTGTGATGTTCTTTATCAACACAATCTGTCTCCTCAACGCTAAATCAAATGTCCCTTTTCCCCATAATAAACTTTAGAAAATACCGGGAGTTTTTAGGTTGAGTAGAGCTGAATTACAAAAAGTGATCCTAGGTTACATTTACATTAATGCATTATAAGTGGATCAGGAGATCAAAGCAGCCAGTGTCAAAAACTATATATGCGCACTGCGTGCATCTCAGAAGCTTTGATTCAGAGTAGCTCTAGTGTGGTCTCTGAACCGTACTGTACATGTAGTTCAAAGGATAATTATGCTCTAAACCTTTGTTTTCTTGGATACGAAGCCCTTAGTGGATTAGTCTAGGAAGCCCCATTCAGTCTTTATTCCGTCTCCTACAGAGAATGCAGCAAACTGCTCAGCCCCTGACATTGTCACTTATTAAAGGCCTCACAAACATATGCAGACCTCATTTCTGTTCCTGATTTTTATCCCGTTCTATTTCTTTCCAGGTCTGTAGAAAAAAAAGCCTCCCCAACTAATAATAACAACAACAAATAAGAGTGCTTGAAAGCAGAACCCTCAGTATATGCACTGAGAATCCTACTGTATCAATATGACTAAAAACATATCTGAAAAACTAGTAGGACTTTTGTTCTAATAAGAGATCTCGTTAGACTAAAAAAAAAAAAATACCCTTTTAGGGCATACAAAATAGATTCCATGGTGTAAGACCCCAGGCTCCAAGCTATGAGCTCAAATACCCACCCTCCAGATATTCTAGAAGAGACTTCAGTTCTTTTAATCCTTAAGAGAGTTCACAGGAGAAAACGCTACACACATTTTCTCAGGAGGTCAAATAACACACTTTCACTGGCAAATATTAGAAAGTAAGTGTGAGAATCAAAGTCTCGAGATATAATCAAGTTTAAGATTGGAATTTATTATTAAATAATAAAAGCAAACAGCACGCTGGATGTACAGACATAGGAATAACTCCTATGCCTGCCATGTTAAGACAGGGCAAATATCTGATATTTATCTCAGACATTTCATGCATATTCAGTACATTACATACATATAAATTTTACACTGTCATTTCAGGTTTTCAACACGTTTGTTTCACAGTTAAAGCTAAATTGGTATCTCTACAACTAGTGATAATTCATGCATTTCTAGACTAGAAGGAGCCTTAGAAATTAATTACCTAACAAAGTTCTACCATATTTTATTTTAGGAGACTAGGGAAAGTTCAAGGTTTGATAACCTTTGCAAGGACCTGGGGTATTTAAGTTTTACAGCTCATTTGTTTTTCTTCTTTCCTGAGATTACACTAATCTCTTGACACAAATTCATCTGATATACATCTCACAGTAAGGAAACTTGGCAAAATTTAAAGCACAACATTCAACCAAATGCATTCCACAAAGCATTGACGTGGTTCATGCTAACCCATGCAACTTACCAAAATCCAACCCATATGGCTTGAAATTACCCAAATATCAAGAAAGGAGAAGTAAAGAAAAAGAGAGCATTATAGCCTTGAGTCCTGTTGCAAGTCCAGCTTCCATGTGTCCAGATGGTAGGGCATGGCCATGCCATGGACCTATGGTGCTGCATTTATTTGCTCTGGCCCCCTGTGGCCACCCACTCCCACCCCCCCGGCTGGACTTCTGGTGTACCAGCCATTCTGGGGCTGGGTTAGGGGCTCTAGGGTGGGGTATAGGGGAGTGCTCCCAGTGTCCAGTGACTGACAGCTGCTCTGTGGCTGCCCAAGGAGGCTCGAAGGGGCTGGATCGGGCCAGGGCACCGCTTTACCTTCGTGAAATTCGACCTGTCCTTTCCTCCTGTTACACTCCGGATTTTATGCCATAAACTGCCCAGAGCAGTTACATTTTATTTAAGAGTTTTTAAAAGCCTTTTGGTTCGTTATAACCTCAAATTAGCATCTGGAGAGTCACACACTCTTCTCTAACAGAAATTAATTTAATTTAGTGAGAAAAATAAGATATTTTGGCAAAAGGTTTTACAAGAGTAAAATACAACCAAGAAATTCAGCACAAAGACCCACTCCACAGAAAACACTCACTACAAACAATCAGTATACTACCTTTAGTAAAATACAATTCATTGGTTTCAAGTTACCCACAAAAGAGGGAAAAGAGTAAAAGAAAAAAACAGATTAAAAGAGTAAAGAAAGAGAAAACGAGAGAGAGAAAAGGAAAAATGGTTAGGGACAAGATCATATGGTTCAGGTTGCAGGAGAGAGAAAAGGAAGGAGAGGGGAGAGGGAGAGTTCACATGGAGTCTAGTGTATTTATAGTTTAGTTTTCCCCTCCAGGCAGGCAGGATATCTTGTCACTGCCTTCCAGGCCAGAGTGAGGTGTGCTGTAGCCACTCACAGTTTCCAGGGGCGTGATGTGGGCAGGCTGCCAGGCAGGTCTGCTTTGACTTACAGCCCAGCTACACGGCCTTCTGTGATGCCACGTGCTTTCCATGGGCTCAGCCGTGTTGGCTGCAGCAGGCGTTCTGGCTCTGCCATTTGCTCAGCAGGCCTTTTGTGCAGACCTCACCATGTACCTGCAGGTCCAGTCCTTCCACACACACACACACAGAGTGAGCTGGTTCCGATCCGTATCAACATTCAGTGAGATTCGAATCCAGTATCTCATACCCACACACACACACACTTGAGTTGGTCTGAGCCAATAATTAATATAATAATGCAGTATGTCACACATCTCATACCCACACACACACACTTGAGTTGGTCTGAGCCAATAATTAATATAATAATGCAGTATGTCACACATGGGGACCCCTGGTGGTCTAGCGGTTAAGATGCGGCGCTCTCATCGCCGTGATCGCAGGTTCGATTCCCGGTCCTGCTTCAGGGACAATCCCCCGGGTAGATGGAGCTCATCAGCCCCTAAGGCCATCCATC
>JAWWLV010000045.1:69214923-69233504 GCA_035041135.1 Platyrinchus mystaceus | reverse complement strand
AAAAAATCCATTGCGCAGGCTTGAAAGGTAAAAACACCTTTCCCAGATCTTCGTTCGCGAAGACTGGCCACGTTAAATGTCACACATGGATTCCCTGTATATTTGGAAATAGTTAATAAACTGCCAAGAATTAAATAAGAAGGTATCAGCACTGGGCAAAATTCTCAGGTCCAGAGAAACTCAAATCACAGATCTGAGGGATCACATAGAAATTCACTTTATATCTGAAAACAAAAGGAATTATCTATTCCACAGAAATTCACTTAAGATTTGATGACAAAAATAACTAAGTCAGGTAGTAACTTAACACTCGCAGTTAAATAGGGACCCTCACCATTCCTTGCTAGCTTGAAAGATCCACAATTAAGATGCTTCTGGGCCAATAAGGCCTTGTCTTACCTTTCTTTTCCCACACAAAGAAGAGGTAACTTATTTTGTCCTGCTTATTCCCATTTTCCCACCTGCCCCTATGCTGAAGTTTCCTTTTGCAAGCACACACAGTAGCAGCTCCTTTTAATCAGTGTCTTGGGTGGCAAGAAACTTCCCCAGTTTTTTTCCCCTCCCACCAGGGCTGAGGAATGATTTGGACCCCTGCCAGTAGCTGCCAGTGAGCCTGCTTCCTCAGCCATTTCTTCACAGGTTGTTCCCAAGGGTGTGCAAGCAGGGACAGAGGTCACCTCAAGCTGCACTAGCCCCTGCTGCCCCACCAGTTCTCAGCTGAGACACGACTGCACACACAATGCCAACGGGACACTCTGAAAAGCCCAGCTGTGACATAGAGCTGCTGATCTGTCCCACACTTATCCCTGCTCCACCATGCCTACTCACTGTCACTCTTCTGAGGATTTATTTCACTCACAAAAATTGTGCTGATTACCTTCGTTCCTTGAAAAGCCCTTATTGTTGAGGGTGACCCACCACCCACACTGTGTCTTAGCACTGCTCACTGTGGTCCACACTGTGAGGAGGCTGACAAGAAGCACTGACAGCAGAGCAAGTGGGCAGTAGAGGTTGTTGGTGGTTCCTCTCCTGGCTAGCTGTAGAGATAGCTGGTTCTCACACCTTACAAGCACAGGTGAGGGCCAGGCTGCCCTACAAAAACACAGCAGGGAAATCAGGATGAAGCACTCCTCAGAGGAATTCGCTCAAATTCAGACCCCTCAGAGTTAGTGAACTTCCATATAGAAAACAGATCTTGGTAATCCCTAGCAATTAATTTGAACAGACTCAAGGGAATTTACAATGTATGGCAACAATTCTTGTTTTCTTGCTAAGAGCAATGCTTAACTATTCCTTCCTAGCATTTTGTCCCCTAGAGCGTAACAATGTATTACTTGTAGACACTGACACAAGTTAATCCAAAGCAGTTTGGAAAAATAAGTGAATAAATAAAAGGATAAGAGCAGTAATTGCTGACATCTGTTTTGCAGATTCATTTTCGTGTCAGTGCTTATAAACTGATACCTATGAAGAGGGTTTTATATAGGTGAAATCAAATTGAATAGAAGAGCAGAAGGGAACACTGCACTGAGGAACTGGATTATACCAGATGGATTTCAATAAATCAGGTCATCATCGTTTTATAAAAAGTATTCTTACCCTCAGTGTTGTGAATTTAGATGTGTTTACTTTGATTATGGAAAATTGGCCTCTGACCAAATAAATTTTAGAAGCAATTTTATCCTTTTTCCTCTGTATAAGCAGCCAGATCTAGAGGTATAACCAAGGTAAGCTGCAGGCAGAGACAAGGCAGGTATGGCAGGACAGGGCGGTCACCCGCTAGGGACAGATGGACATGGCTCTGGTGCCCGTTTTGTCTCATAGAAGGCAAACTTGCTCTGGCTGCCCTTGATGCAGAAGCTGGAACAGGTAAGCTGCAGGCTATTCCTACAAGAGGTAGCTCCACCAAACGACACCCACTGCTTGCACCATTCCTGTGTTAGCAGAAGGGTAGGAAATAAAATTTTTCAGTGTTTTGTCCTTTCCTGCAATGATAGTAACTACACTTTAAGCACTGATGATGATTACTAACAAAAGCACCAAGTTATGTGACACCAGGGGAAAGGGTGTACAAAAGAAAGATTGTATTTTAACTGGATAACACAAAAAACAAAAGGTAGTAAAATTTCATCTCAGACAGCTTTACATCCTAATAATTCCAGCATGAATTCAGACAGTGTGTTTGAAATCACTAACCATCTGAAGCCTTTTTTGTAACTTAAGTCTGTATTATTTATTCATATTCTCCACACATAGCACGAAATCATTGCAGGTATCTCAGAGCAGAAGAATCTAACCACATATGGGACAGAAGTGTTTCAAGGCCATAATTTTATGCAACAAACCTACTCAACACTGAAATATAATGCTGTATGTTGATAGCTCTGCACTGAAGATGTTTATCTTTTTAGAGTTATGAGTAAAGCACTCTCACTCCATTTATATTGGGCAAGACACTTTTTGTTTCCAATCAAAACCAATTTTTTCCATATTGTATAATAAAACTAGAGAATACAGTTACCCTCGCCTTTCTCCATCTACAAATTATTTTTTATGTTCAGCCCTCTTCCTAGCCAAGGATGATACAACTTACGACAACAAATAGGGATTCAATCAGGGACTGTTAATCAGAGGTGTTATGAAGTAGACATTTATGTCCACTTCACAAGAAAAAAGAAAGTAAAGGCAGAGACATACAGCTACTCTCCTGCTGCCATCCAGCTATCAGATTTTCCACGTGGAGGGCAGCATGTTCCATTCCCCTCCTTTGTTTCAAAATTTGCCCAGAATCCAATCCTTTGACCTGGTTTCCATATCAGAGGTTCAAGCAGAAGTGGGGATGATTTAGTTGTATTCTGAGGGATTACAGCTCAGGTCAGTGAGAAGCAGAGTGAGGAAGGGGAGAGTTCTGTGGGCTGTTTCAGGTGATTGATATGTTGTAAAAAAAGATTACAGAAGTCCTAAATCTGGGTGGACACATGGGTGTTAACAGCAGGCAAACAGGGAAATATCGTTTATGACTCATTTTCCATCTGTGTTACTGACAAAGCTCTATTGTGTTTTCAAAGACACAAAGCATCTTCATGGATACAAGGGAGTGTATAAAGGGAAAAATCCATGGATAAAAGATTATTTGTTTTTAAAGTCTTAAAGATATCAGAATTCTAAGTTTTATCTTCTTTTTTTTTTTATACTGGGAAATCTGGTGAGAAGACAAGGAATTGAAGACAGGGACCATATTCTACTTAGCTGGTGACAGAAGTAATAACTTTTTTAAAAAATATTTCCTCCTTTTTTTCCAATACTAGGCTCACACTGACAACTCTGTGCTTGAAAAATCTCTTTCGTTCTCAACTCCTCAGCTTATAGTGCAAATCTAAAGCAAGACTTGGAAAGGATTTCAAGAAATCTAAATGATATTATTTTTCTTCTTTTTTTTTTTTAAAGGATCAGAAATCCTATTTATTTTTCTATTATAATGCAGATAAAATTGCTGGAAGGAGCAAAGGAAGGAATAAGGGAAGGGAAAGGGACAAAATGAACATAAGCAGATTCCCAGTACCATTTGAAAACCTGACTCTGCCCTTAGAAGTTAGGATGTCACAGCAGATCATAGCATTCAACTGAGGTATTCAAGTGAGAAGCCAAGAAAACTGAAGACTCTGCACCATGTTATTGGGAATTAACCCAATGTGTTTGCTTAAAGTTGACTGCGTATGTCACAGTTGCTTAGTATTCAATCACTGTATTTCATTCACATTGACAAAGTAGTTGCCTCTCAACATTTGCTCTGTATTATGGTGGCTAATTTATTTTGAATGTTCTCTCCAATACAAAAATTTCATGGAGAAGTCTGTTTCTGCAAATTTCATGTGAAACGTTTTCAAAGTCAAAAGCTCTAATGCCACACCAACATCATAAAAGCTCATCTACTGAATATTTCAATGGCATTGTGTTTTGTAAAGCTATATTACCGGTTTGGTCCTAACAGAGAATAAACATCTTTAAATCATTCAAATTCCTGCAAAGCAGTCTGTTCCCAACCAGTCAGCTCCGAGGCCACAACAGGAACAACAAGTAGAGGGCAATAGGAATAACTTCTACTAAAGTGTTAATACAGAGTGCAGCAACACCATTGCTGGCTGACATCCAGAAGTTCAGATCACTATCTCCATCATCAAAGCCTAAGTTTCATCTGAAGGTAACAACATGCTTCAGTTTTATATTCTGCTTAAAGATAATTTTTGGGCAGATAGTGCTGAAAAACAAGATTAAAAAGCAGAAGGTCAAAGAGCAGAATAAGCAACAGCAACTTAACAAACCTACAAACTAAACAGCAGCATTCTGTGCTTATTATCATAGCATCTGTAAAAAGCAAATCTCAGCCTGGTCTAAATCAGGCTGCCAGACAGATCCAGCAGAACCAAAGTACAAATGATTAAGGTGATTATTTGGGTAAGACAATGAACAGATCAATCTTAGTACAGAATTTCTCTATTTACAGCATGTAGGGTGTCTGATATATTGTGAACATAACAGAGCAAGTGACTCAGGGAGTAGCTTGCCCAGCAATG
The DNA here is from genome assembly GCA_035041135.1 of Platyrinchus mystaceus. Classification (NCBI taxonomy): domain Eukaryota; kingdom Metazoa; phylum Chordata; class Aves; order Passeriformes; family Tyrannidae; genus Platyrinchus; species Platyrinchus mystaceus. The sequence goes on along the minus strand of JAWWLV010000045.1, from coordinate 69,228,930 downwards.
TGATTTTTTTTTCTGACACTCACCTCATAGTTCCCAGAGCATAATAGCAACTTCTTCTCTGTAAGTTTAGAGCTTTCTTTGCTGCTGCAGAGATGAGGAGGAAAAAGATTTCACACCCCTTTCAGAAAAGAGAATGATTTTCTTTGCTAAATGTTAAAGCACTGATTAGTTCAGTAACGTGCAAGTCTAAATCTTGCATTCATTCCTTCAGAGTTCTAGGGAGAAGTAGCCAAAGTATTTTCAAGAAACTATAGTTTAGAAGTTTAATGCAATTGGTTTCTCATCTCAAAGGCTTGCTGGCACGGGCATCATGCTGAGTGTCAAGCTTTGGTGAGTAAGTAGAACAGTTACCAAAGGACAGATTTGAATCCTTTGTTTGAGTATAGAAACATTTTCAATAGCAGCATTCAACCTCATAACATATTATTAACAACTGAGCTAGGAGTAGTTTTTGTTTCATAATTAAAGAACATGAAGTGTTATGTCCAACTGCCTCTTCTGGAAACCATGACAGAGCTAGACTTGCCTGTCTGTGCAACAGCTCCAGCAATCATTTCTCTATATTTTAAATTCAAAATGCGATTCAAAAGGAACATTTGACTAATGTTACCACTCATATTTCATAACTACCTTTAGGAGCCATCTGTGACTGCAGCTTCACTTACAACAGCAGTATATCTGTCTAAGCGTTCTGTTTGGCACCAGACCTAGTATGAATTGGAGTTTATAATAGAATTGTCCTAAGAGGACAAAGCAAGGCTTGAGGTGGATCTGTTAGGAACTAACTTCAGGCTTCTTTTCCTTGCCCTGTGCAGCTGCACAGTTTGCACGTAGCTACCAGATTTGATTCTGCTTTAGGCTGCATTTCACTTCTTGCCATATTTGTTAGCTCCCAAAATGGTGCTCAGCATAGTAAGTTGATAGGCTCTACTGTTTTCATCAAGGTCCCATTGCACTTCATAGAGAGTTGCAGTAACAATCTTTTTTCCTGAAAAATAAATCCTAGGGTAGAGGGGAGCATTGTCTCACTCTTACAGGTGTAAGCTCATTTTTAATTTTGACCACTAAACTCTGGCACTGTGGAATAAAATAGGAATTCAGAACCAATGTAGAAATACCATGAAAAGAATCTTGATGCTCCAGCTGGCACACGTGAAGAATAAGATACACTCTGGAATACTGTTCAGTGTCTCTCACCTGGACTAGAAGACACATATAAGCACATTGAGAGGTAAAAAGAAACCAAAATGCATGAACTAACTCTTCAACTTCTGTGCTTGTGCACAAGATCCTTCATCTCAGATTGCAGAACTTAGCTAAAGGGAACAGAAAAAACAGTTGTCATTCTTTATTTCAGAGAAAGAGGTCAAACATGAAGGAAAAAGTGATTTCTACTGCATTATCTGCCTATCATTATCCAAACATTTTACTCAAGACAGATTTGTAGCATGTGTCCAGGATCACTTCGGTCTTATGGTAGTAACTGCCTTTCACAGTCAAGTCCACTTCCCTCTCACACTCATTTTTACTGATGTGACTTCTTGAAAACACATACAACCATCCCTTTTTACTACCCTTCTGCCTATCATTACTGCAACAAATGAAATTATAATATTATACTCCTCTCCATTCAGACACCCCTTTTTCAAAACAAAAATGTTGCAGAACCAACCCACCTTATGGATACATATAAACTGATGGAAATCAAAGGAACAAAAAGTTTGAACTTTAGGGGTGTCAATGTTACCTATGATGGTAGACAAGTAATTCAAAAGGAGACTTGCATAAATCTTTTTTTTTTAACTAAAAAACAACTACAAGCTTTTTGTATTTATCTAGCACTGCTCCCTGCACACTCCACTTAGGACTACTTGTCCTGCTCTGGACTCTACAGTCCCACTCATGCTGTCAGTGATCAATTTGGTGATCTTTGCACAAACTTACATAGCTTTTTGTCTTGTATCTAATATCTTCCCCAGAATCTATCATTTTATGGCATGGAAAAAGGAACTAGCAGTGAGGCCCCAGCACAAGCAACTTACAGCACCAGTTACATTCCCCAAAAAAGGGGTTTTGGTGCACTTAGCCTATAGATTTTAAATAGTATCTTATCTTGCCATGCAAAAGGAATTTTTTTTTCTGTCCCAGAGGAATTGCAACTCTGTCCTCAGATATCAAACCATTAACATTAAGACTGAGGCCAGCCACTATTTAAGCTAGTATAGTGTCACAGTCACTACCAGAAAACACAGTTTAAAAGACAACTTTTCCATTTACAGTATTTGACTTACATCATTGCTGTCAACACGAGATGAAGAAAATTACCTTATCAGGCCTTTGTTGAAGAACTGGCAGATTCTCCTGACTGTTTAACAAAAGCTAAACTGTACTTGATTTCCTTAGTAACCATAGCAAACAAATATGTCCAGAAAGCGGTGGGCAATCTACTGGCATGAGAATCAGTTGCATTTTATATCTACACTGTAGACATATTTTAATGCTAACCAAGTAACAGCTGGGTGAGAGCAACTATAAATCTATATCACACAGAATCAACTAGGTTGGAAAAGACCTCTGAGATTATTGAGTCCAACCTTTATCCTTGTGTTGTACACTGCCATTCTCTCAACTTTCCATCTTTGCTCTTGGAGCATAATATCTGTTCAGGAGAACTTCCACAGAGCATTATAACATATCTCTGCATCTCAGCTGGACAGTTTCACCCAGCTTCCAAGTAAGCTACATAATCTAAGCCTTAACCAGGCCTTAGCCATTCTCCTTCAGCTACAACACTTGCTATGGAAAGCATCAGCAACATCTCCCAGAACAATGTTCTTACTGAGACAGGTTGCTGCCCACCCCACTCTTGACAATGCAAATCTGAGAAGGGGTCCATCAGGTTTCCTGTTAAGTGGTACCTAGAGGTTGCCCAGAAATCTTCTTAATATTTTGCTTACCAGCATGCTTTCTGTGTGTTAGCAGCTGATAAGCCTTCTGTCATCAGATGGCAGACAGAGACCATGTCTGAATTTACAGTTCCCACTGAGAAACTCCTAATGCCATCCTAAACTGTTCCTGTGGATACCAGCTTAAGTCATATTGCTCCCTGTCTACAAGAAGGGGCACCTAAGCCCTCCCAGCTGGCTAGGGCAAGTCAGACAATACACAGTAGCTAGTAAGCATGGAGATCCTTTAGCGGTTCTCTCAAAGGCATTGACAGCAGGCCACAAAAACATTACAGAACGCAATGCTACTTGTTGTAATTATTTTTGTGGATATTTCCTCGTTCTGAAGGGCAATAGAGTGCCAGACTAAGCATTGAAGCTGGCAAACTGAAATGGCATGTGCCTTTAGGGGAGTCTCCACACAGTATCCTCACCCTGCAGATTCAGCCTATTTGGAATTGGTGCTGAAGAGCCTTTCTCTGCTATATCACAGAACTTTACAAACGTTCTCCAGAGGTGCAGAGTCAGTAGCAGCCATACTATAAACACTGCTTACTAAAAGCAATATGTTCTATACTCCAGCAAGTCTAACCAGGGAAAACCAAGGAAAGCCAAGAACTATCAAAATAAAAATGCAGACTTGGGTGCAAAACACTGGTTTTATGGGCAGCAATTTCTTGAGATATTTTACATACCCCGTGGCCTAAAAGACTAGTGAGACTAGAAACTCAACATCTCCTTGCAGAATTTTTGTAAGATAGGTTCAAGATACTCACCCAACTACTTATAATAAGCAAAATATAGCAGTCCTTTCCTATGTAGGGAAGGACATATCATCAACAAAAGAATACTGGCCAGTCTGTACACATAATAAGAGGTATGCAAGCAACAGCACTTACCAGATGCATTTGTCCCCCCTTCTCAGCTGAAGGCCTGTGTATTTTGTTCCCAGTGTAGCTCATCTGAATAAGAAGCTAATTAACACCTCTGATTCTTTGATTAGCAGCAACATGTGATTCAGGTGACTTCACTTGAAAATCAACACTTTGATAGTTAATACCTGTCTAATAAGGGCTTCTACATCCAAGTGGTTATCCTTGATCCTTCATCAAGGTAGTTAAAAGAGGGGTGGAGGAGACATGGGAAAAAAAAAAAAAAAAACACAACAAAAACGAATTTGGAACTCTGGAACAAATTTTAAGTCTAACTTCAGTATTCTTCCAGGGAAAACAAAACAAAACAAAAACCCACACAAACAAACAAACAAACAAACAAAACAAAACAAAACAAAAAAAACAAAACCAAGGTAATCAATTATAGGTCTGTCCTGTTTAGTTGCAAATGGGCCATATCACAATTTAAGCATGCTGGGGAAATCCTGCTGCCCTGTTTCTCTGTTCTTCACTAACAAAATGGGTATAATAGTACTGATTTGACTTGTGAGCTTAAAAATAAATCCATTTCTAAATGTAGACAGGCTCTTAATCTTTGATCAAAGACTTTGGGACAAAATGCTAAAGCTCTTGTTTGGAGCAAAGAGAATTAGAAACGGAGTGGTTAAAAAAAAAACCAACCAACCAACCAATCAAACAAAAAAAACCAAACCACAGCATAAAACAAAACACTAATGCCATCTCAAATGACTAACTACAGGCCAAGCTGCACAAACAATCTCCTTGGAATTGTTTCCCTCTGACAAAACAAAGCAAAAGAAACTCTCATCAGACTGTTGCACCTGTAAAAAGGAAAGGATGGCACAGAGGGACATTATCCTAGGCCATTAAAAAATAATGTAGCATTTTCAGTAAAATAGTCAAACACTAATATCCATCATGGGAATCACAAAAATCATGAAAAGACCAGGACAGAAAGATGCTCCTCCTTATACTACAGATATGGCTTAGGGCTGGACAGATTGTCTGCTGGTTAAATTTGCCAGGCCCTCACAGGTAAACGAACTAGTTTACATTAGCTGTGCCTGCTTCCCACCATGTGGGAAGTAAAATCAAGTGGTCATCTTTCTTTCATTTGGGACTCGTTTCAGAAGCAGCATCTCAAATCTTCTGATTCTACCTTGAATCTTAATTAGGTCAGTGCAAAACAGAGTGCTGAGGATGAGACTCATCACCACCTGGATGGGCCCTCATAGTCTGTGGAACCACATTTGAGTCTGTCTTCTTAGAAGACAGGGAGCATTCATTCATAATTAAAAGTACAGCAGGAAATATAGGGACAAAGTTAGATTAGTCTTTATTGAGGTTTGGTAAAAAAAAAAACAAAAACATTTCACAGTGAGTAACATTACTGTAAAATAATAGTAAATGCTGTTATTTTAGAGAGCAAAGTTGCTTTTACTGAGCCAGATACTGATCACACTTCCAACAGCAAAAACAGAGTAAACATCTAACAAGCTTCTTCTCCCACTCTGAAAGTGAGAACTCTTTGTATTATTTTTATTTAAAAATGAAGCAACAAAGATGAGGACAAGATTAACAGACAGGAGAGAGGTCTGACCTCCGACACTGAGAGCATTCTTAACACTCTTTGTAAGTTACATCCTCCCATCATCCCTGTTGATTCAAACAATTATGCATGATGATATGACACAGAAGAAGGTAGAGTTTGAGAAGGGACTGCACACCAGCAGGTGGTGTTTTCCAGTTCAACAATCCAGCAATCCAGGTAGCTGGAGTTCAATTCTGAATTAATCAGCCCAGTGAAGTTTCCTGAAAAGCATCATGGCCCCCCATTCGTTGTGCACAGACACTTCCACATGCATCTGGCTGCCCAAGATTAAAGTACAAAACTAAATGAGCACAAAAGTGTCTCTGCTGTTCCAGGCACACTAGGAAGCATACTAGGAGCTGGATGCAGTCCAGCACAGACAGCGAGTGGTGTGCATACAAACCCCAGCTAAGGAGCTTGGATATGGAGGAAACACTAGGGAATCTGAACTGCTTCAGTGTCGCTGCTGCATGACCAGCAATTTAACCCCACAGAAATGGAAGTGAAAGGCCGAAGAGGGGAATATTTAAGTAAGCACCTAATTTGCATGCTAGATCTCACTCATCTTCCTGGCCTCTGAAGCACTTTTATTTCCCCTATTTTTTCCACATCTCTCTAATGAAAATCACCAGTGACCCATGAAAATTTTAATCTCTACCTATCTCCACTCTGATAGTATTTGAGCAGGAACACAGAAATCTACCTCTCCAAGGCCAGGCCCAGTGCTCAAGTCACATTGTCAATTCACGTGCATCCCTGTTTATGAAAAGGACCATAATTGTGGCAGCCTGCCAGTCTGGGCTGGGCCAATGCATGACTCACCCCAAATACACAAATCCTCTGCCTCCTCTAATTCCCCATCCTGGTGCGTTTGAATAGCAGATATTAATTCTGCAAGACATTCACACAAAGGGAAAGGTGTTGCCTCTATTACCCACAGTCACCCACCTCCCAGAATAGGTTTCGGTGGCACTCCCTGCCCCCCAGGCTCTTCATGCAGGGTGAAACAAGATACAGCTCCTGCAGTGTTTCCTGTCCTCCCTGTTCCCACCTCTAGTAGCCCCAGAACTCTACCACGTGTCACCACTGATGGCAGAGTGCATCAGAAGAAAGAATACCATGCAAAAAGGGGGGCATGGGGAGGAGGCTGTCAAATATCCAGGAAGAAGGCAGGGAAATCAAATGTAAACAGTTGAACAGAATCACCCAGGCCACCTGCAACAGAACTGGAGGCAACACCTGAATTCCCACACTCTGCTTGTGACATCCTTCTTTCTTCAGAGGGAGCAATCCACACCCATTGTGGCAGGAACAAGATGGTCACTCAAAGGAGAATGATGGAAGCCTAGTCGCTCGTCTGTAGGTTGTCAACTTACTCTATTAGCAATTAAATTGATCTGCAGAGCCACTCTGTGTTAATGATTAGTGTACTGTACAGCAAAATACATTCAGAGATATTTTGGCACAAACAGAGCACCTTTTACATGAGTCTTTCAAAATTTGGCATCAAACACAGCAAAAAGCAATCATCATCATGTTGTTACACATGATCTTATGGATATGTTCAAGAGGCATATAATGGTAAATAGAAAAAATTTTGGGGGATACTTCAAACTTCTCAATCGTTTTTTACTATCAGTTAGAAAAGTTATCATTTACCTACAAAACTAATAAAAATATGCTTCTGGTCCGTATTTGGATTGACAAAATAGCTTGAAATCTGAGTGGTTCTGGGCAAATGAATCAATACCTCTATGAAAAAGAAAAATTGTCTATGTCTGGTGTCCTGTTTCCTATCTCCTGTCTGATTCACTAGCAAATTACTTCAAAGAATAGGAGCTTAATTTCTGCTCACACAAAGTCATGCCTATTCCTGAAGGAATGCCTTTATTCCTATTGCCCATTTGAAAAGTCAGAATGTACTGCACTGCATAAAAATGATCTATACTTGCAGCTTAAGAAAACAGTTTTTGAAACAGGTCTAAATTAGGTTTAACCATCCCAGCCTGAAGGAGCACCGACCTTTAGCATTTTGCAAACATTTGCAACTAATTATGGGTTCTTAGAACAACAATATATGGCTCCATGCTTTACAGTAAGAGTCCAAAAGCAGCCTCAAAAGTAAGCCTTAGCCTTTAATTTAAACCAGTGCCATACAAATTCTCAAATATACATTACAAAAGCTTCCCAAAACAGTGCTCTTATTAATGGCCCCAAAATATTGTAAAAGCTCAGCTGTTAAGCATTAAAATGTAGGCTGAGAAAAATCTCATGTAGAGCAGCTAAATAAAAATCCTTTGAAACAGCTTTTCTCTCTACCTTAAGCAACACCAGCACAATACAGCAGTACACAGAACACCAAAGAGCCATAGGGCTCCCTCTGTACTGGTTCAAGGGCTCCCATACCTGCTTCCAGCAAGTTAATCAGAACCCATGAAAGGCCAGTCTGCCCCAGCAACCCTCATCTCTGATCCATCAGCCAGCCTTCCATAACTCATCTGTTTGCATTGCTGTGCACAGTCTAAAAGCTCCCCTATTGCTGCTGGAGCTACTTTTAGCTTTCAAGTGCTCTTGTATTTCCCTTGATCCTAAGCAGGAGCCAGAAAGAAGTGGGCACAGAAGAAACACTATCCTTTCCAGATTCCTCCTTTTTGTTCTCAGATAACCTCACATTAGCAAGCAGGCCAACTATACACCAGTCCATCTGCTCCAGGTGACACTACCTGAGCAGAGCAGTTGGGCAAGATGATGACCAAATGGTCCTGCCAGCCTTAAACCTTCTGTGATTCACATTAGCTGTGCTTACAATACAAATTTATGGAAACTCCTTTCCTGGGAAGCAGGGCTGGGTACCCTCAACCATAACCCCTATGAATATGTATTGACAGGAACCCTCATAGCAAGAAACTCTGGAAGATATAACATCTGTTTGAGATGAACTTGGGTCTTAAGGAATAATATTATCTGATAGGGATGTTTCTAGCTGAGAAAATAAGAGGCCAGGTTTTGTAGTTATTTTTTATTTGCTTCTCTGCTCACTCTATTTGACATTCAACTATTTAAAATTACTATTTAACAATTCCTAGGTAATTTTTAGTGAAACAAATTCATGGCCACAATTCTGTGATACATTTTCAATCTTCTTTTTGAACGGCTAAGGACAGTATTGCAAAACTATTTTATTTGTCTTTAATTCAGGAACTGCATATGTTTATAGACTTCAAAACTAATAGGAAAGCAAAATGACAGAAATAAGTAAACGCAAGAGATTACTGGCATCAACTATTACATGTTTCAATGATTTAAAGCAGGGGTCCTCAAACTTTTTAAACAGGGGGCCGGTTCACTGTCCCTCAGACACTGTCGGGGGCCAGACTATAATGTCCTGTGCCAACCAGCAGGGGGCGCTGTTGGATCACTGGAGATGCCCACGTGCAGTGGGGAGGGGTTGAGGTCTCCCCGGGTGTGCTGGAGAGGCTTGAAAATGGAGGTCTTCTTCCCCCCCCACCCCTTCCCAGCAGGAAAAGGGAGAGAGGGAGGAGGGAAAGGGAAAAAAAAAAAGAACAAAAAGAAAAACAGGTCCTTCCCAGCAGAGAGAAACAAAAAAACCCTCAGTCCTCTAGTCGAGACGTGCAGAGCAGACTCCCCTCTCTCTGATGTGCACAAAAACTGCTGCCAAGGAGGAGAAGGAACGGGAACGGAGGAGGCAGGAAAAAAAAAACAACTCTCTTGAAAACAGTTTCTCTCCCAAGGAAGAAAAAGAAGCTGCTGCTGCTCCTGCCTGGCCACCCCCAAGCATTCCCCCCCGTCCCTTTGGCCGCCGCCAGTCTCCCCCGTCTCCCAGGAGACGAGAGAAAAAAAAGTAAAAAAGGAACTTCTTAACCCCTCCCCCCCCCAGCTTTGGCAACAGCCAAACTCCCCCAACAGACAAAGTCTTGAGGACCATTTAACTCAGAATGCGGTCTCACCTGGCTAGTCCATTGTGTTACCTAATTGCCTGACAGAAGTCCAACATCCCTTTCACACAATGGGCAGGGGGAAGGGAAAAATTCCTACTTAGTTTTAACTTAACTTAAACCATGACAGGGGGTTCTGTGGGCCAGATGCGCGACCCTGGGGAGCCGTATCCGGCCCACAGGCCGTAGTTTGAGGACCCCTGATTTACAGTAAACACAGGAACTTAAAGGCTCCTGGGGGAGGACTCAGGAAGTGGGATGTGAGTCAATGGGGGGAAACAGGGGATCAACACCCAACAGGAACCCAGGAACCAGGGAGGGACAGGTGAGACAATCAATGGGGTTAGAACAGGGGCAGGACAAACAAGGTGCTGCCCAGGAGGATCGTGTGGGTACCACGGGGGGGGAATAACGTAGCTTAAAACAAAAATGTACAATATAAACCACAAGTCCTAAGCTTAAACTGTAAGTGTCTCTGATTCCAGAGGGTTGTCATCGTGATGCCTCTGCATCTAAGGATGTTCTTTCCAGAATTTGTAATCCGTGCTGCCTCCCACATTCTGGAGCCTCCCCCTCCACACACACACCTTCCCTGAGTCAAAGTAAAGTGAGGATGCTGTTTCCTGAGGAGAAAAAACTCACCTCCCCCCCACAGTCTTCTGAGGCCCACTAGCTTGGAATGTGGGGCTGCTGGCTAGTTCTAGTGCGTGTGAATCACTCTAGCCACCCCCTCCCCCTCCCTCATTCAACACCTTTCTTTCACAGTGGTGCAGGGGAAAAAATCCCAACTTGGTTTTTTTAGAACAAATAAACCTATGACAGCTGCTCATGGAGGTGATTTTCCCACAGCCTCATCCTAGCACATAAATAAATCTAAAGGCTGTTTCATTCTTTGTCATGTGTAGCTGTGTTGTAGGCTGTATATAGGCTCTCTCATGTACTCCGTTATATCTATGATTAATAAACAAGGAAGCCTGCAAAATAATTCCCTGATTCTAAGGCCTCTGTTTCCTAATGTGCCATGGATTGCAATAAGCTGTATCATTACTGTTTCCTCCATGACATCACTTTGCATTGCATGCCTCTGTGAGGAACTGCACATTATTACAACTGGGAGCTCCCAGCTTTCTGATCCTGGCAGGAGGCCACCATGCGGTGCAAAGGGTAGGCAGCTACTCACACATTTCTCTCTAAATTATTAGAATACAAATATCACTGGTTTATAAGAAAGCTGCAGATGGGTACATAATAGGCCCCAAGCCCTTAATCATTAATTTGTGAAGAGTAATACTCCTCTTCCCTACAAAATTATATAATGAAGCTGCGGTCTTCCTAGCAGATCTAAATCTTGTGGCTCTTGGAATCAAAGAACATAAGATTTTCATTATGATGCTAATACAGTATTATACTAATTATCCTAATAATATCTTTAAATAAATAAACTTATTTGCAATTAATCATTTTCATCTTAGAAAATGCATATTCACACTTAATCAAAGTTCGCACTTAGTCTTCAAATATAAATTATATTACATAAGTGACTGCTTCTGAAACTTCTGACTAAAAGACTTGCACTGGGTAAGTATCAGAGGCAAGATGAAATTGTGAGAAATAAATAACTCAGTTTTATTATAAGCAAAGTGAATGTAATAGAAAACATAAAGAGATGAGATTTTTTAGGCGTATCATGAAATTTGTGAGGTGGAAAGTCCTTTCTGGACCGGACACCAGGGAAACTTATGGACAGGAATAGGGAAAATATAAAAATAAAATATACACCCAGCCACATGGTTGGCCTTTGCATGCAAAGAGCCCCCCCTGTACAATGTACAGGGGGGTACGTCACAAATCAATCAAGAAGGGAGGGTAACACCCCCTCCTGAGACCAAGAAATTACCTTTTAAGGTAAAATACCTGACACCTACTGAATATGTAACAGCTTATGTAACCAAGAATGTACAAAAGGCGCGTTTTTCAAACCACGGTGTGCTTTCCGGGCCATGTGGCCCAGAATGTCACCCAGCACTGCAATAAAAATCTTCTCCTGTAATTTTCCTCATTCTGCAGGGGTTGTTTTTTTTTTTCTTAAGTTGAAAGCAGGAATTTTTCCAGCAAAATTTTCCTGCTAGTTTGGTATTCTCACCTCAACTTATGATTTCATAACTAACAGTTTTGTTAGGTCTCAGATAGGTTTCCTTTGTGTGTAACAGATTATTTTTCAGTCCTTAAAACAGGAGCTGAAATGCACCATGAAGTACACATTCACCCTTGTTCAGTGAAGCTCTGAAACACCTCTTAACTGCTTTCCAGAGACACAAGATGGAGACACCAAACAACTGTCAGCCGAATATATTTTATAGATGACTCAAAAAAGTCTAACCCCTGCTCCCAGTATTTTGCTACTAAAATCAGTTTGTGCAGCTGCATCCCTGAACTGCAACGGCTCAGCTTCTACTGTTTCTCAATGGGATCAGGATGAGCCTCAAGGAGCTCTTTCTATTCTCTCTGGTATCACCATCATCTGCAGACACACTGAACATGAGGATCTGTGCTGGACTTTAGCATAAGAACCATTTTGCTGCTTGACATTCAGGTTGATTTTTGTCTATCAACCCAAAGATGACACACAAGCAGGTCATTGCAAAAGAATTCTTTGTTACAGTCAGAAAACTAATGTGACTTTCTTAATAAGAACCCCACAGAAGTTTCTCCTTGACCAAATTTAAGTGCCCACTCATTCCTACACAAAGGCTCAACACATAAATCCTACCAATCTGAAAGGCTGCTATACATCCAACAATACTGTAACCCAGCCCTTCCAAAGCCAGAATGGGGCCAACTATAAAGATAAAAACAACAAACCAACAAAAAAAAACAAATAGGGGAAAAAAAATCATTGTTATGAAACATGGAAAGTTAAACAAGTTAGACAAGTTTTACTACCATGATCTAAAAACTTTCCTGCCCCTCCCTTGCCAGATATTTTGACGGTTTTTTTCTTAATAATACTGCTCTGATTGAATGGTAGTTAAGCATGTGTTTTGATTTGCAGAACAGAATGGCTTTTTTTTTGAAAGTAGAAAAGCTTTATCCCAGAAACACCTACACTTTAAGAACAGTCTTTCTCTTAATCATTGGCTTCACTTTCTTACACCAAATACCTCTGCTAAATCAGTGAAAATCAGTGAAGTGAAATCCTAAGAATGCTCAGATATTTTATTCTGCTATTCTATGTACTGTTGAAATCATGTGAAAGTAAAATATGTAACCAAAGCCATGTAGTTCGTCATTTACCTCCACTGTGTTCATGATGTGAATTAAACCGCTTAGAGCTGGAAGCAAGAATTCCAACAGAAACAATTAGCCAGAAGAAATACAGAGATTAAAATCAAAGGCTGAAGAGAAAGCAGAAAAGTAGAGATGATGAAGAGGAAATCATATTACTAAGGAAAGAGACAAGATGACAAGGGACCGAACAGCACTAGGCTAGAGAGAATGTCTGAGCTGCTAGGTTTAGACATTGAAGAATAAAAGACTTTTGTAAATTAAACAGCAACAGCCCTCTTTGCAACAATAAGTGCTTTTATCTTCATTTTTGTTACCAATAAGTTTCTAGCGAGGATCTTGCTGCTTGTGAAGTGCTCCTACAAGTTACCAGAGAAGTAAAATATACATGGAAAATTAAATAGTTCAGCTTCCTCTAAGCTATGTGGAAATTTTGCACCCTCCGAGAGTCCAGGAAGACATAAAGAAACTACAAAAATACCCAAGCTGTAATAAAATATATTTTGCATTTTATTTATAGGTGCTGCATTTATGTGGCAATGGCTGTTTTCCCCTTTTCAGATGTTTCTGACTCCTCTCCTTTAAGAACCAAGCTATATATGATATTTATTTTTTCTGTTTAAGTTTTGACTTAGTATAGACGACTACTCTGCTAGCTGGGTTCAAGGCATTTGCAGTGACCACAAGTCTTCTTTAGACAACATTTTTTTCTTCTCTACTTGCAAATATTAGAAGAAAGGTGTTTTAAATGCCCAACAACATATAAACATGATCCCCTTGTATTCCACTATATATTAAATTAGATAGTCTTTCTTCTTCATATACTAGTTCATATTCTTTGTAATTCTCTGCCTGAGACACTTTTACCCATACAAGTATGAGTGAAAGAACAGCAATCATACAATTTCTTGTAGAGGTAAGATCATTTCAAGTAAAGTCACTTAGGAAGTATTCAACAAAAGGATATTCTGTATTAAAAAAAAAAGGGTGTCAACTTTTAAGTTAATATTTATCAACTTAATCATGCAATGAAAATTCACTGCGTAAAAATCATTTAAGCTAATACATTAGCGCAAAATTCTATAAGTAGATATAAGAAATTAAATCAGTGGACTTTAAACATTATTTCCTTAATAGAAACTAATCCTCTAAAATATTAAAAGAGCAAAAATCTTGAAAGTTGCTGAGAAAGAAAGAAAAATAAATAATATTGTATTTAATGTGAAAGTAAGTTCTATGGGGGACCCCTGGTGGTCTAGCGGTTAAGACGCTGCGCTCTCAGCACCAAGGTCGCAGGTTCAATTCCCGGTCCTGCT
>JAWWLV010000045.1:69189883-69207335 GCA_035041135.1 Platyrinchus mystaceus | reverse complement strand
CCCCCTGGCGTGATAGATGTGTTATTTCATACTTGTTTTCAATAGAAGAGACCTCGTCTCACTGCTCTGGTTTGACCACACTGGAGTTGTCATGTCACTTTGAAAAATTTGATTCCTTGCTTCTCTCTCTCTGCTTCACATAAATTTGGTATCTTTTCCATTCTGCAAAGTATGATGACATCCAAGGCAGGAGAAAGATTACGATAAAGCTTGGCTAAGCCAGTGGCTTAGAAACTAGGCCAAGGACAGCAGGAAGAGATTTTGTTCAAGTATGAACCCAGAACATGGATTTGCCAACCAACTGAAAATACTGTCATATAAAAGCCACTTAAGTAATGCGAGAGCACAAACATTTTAACAAACCACATAAAACATCACAGCTAATGGCTCAGTAATTCGCAGTTTTCTCTGTATTTTGATAGGCAAACATTATAAGTCCAGGCATAAAATATTTAATTCTCACTCACTCACAGCGTACAAGTCACAAGACAACACCAGTGGAACTTGTACAACATGTAAACTGGTAGTCAGGAGTCAGCAATGAGCAAGAAGGAGTTTACAGTAATATAAGCAAAAGAAAAAATAGATTCCAGAAGCAAAACATCCCTACTCTGATAATCAAACACAAAGCCAAGGGTCTGTGAGATACCTAAGGCAGGGTGTTGAAATTACATCAGCTTCCTAATGTGAAGCATCTTTTCTTCCAGGCAGCTGCCAGCTAAGCAACCCAGTCCCTCCAGGCCCCTGGCTCTTGATTTCTGAAGCACTGCATTTGTACAAAGTCTCCTGCTACCTCTAAATATCAGCCCTCTGAATGCCTTTTCACCATATGTAAAAAATCAGGGACTTTATTTGGACTAGCGCACTACCTGTAGAAAAGCTGTGATCACAAATCCCTTTTCCAGCCTCTGACACCCTACTGATGCTGGCTGACGTTTTAATGGAGCCCAGGGAAAAGATGCCTTCGCAGCAGCTGAGGTCCTGCAGGAGCCCACCCCTCTGCAAAGCCAAGGAACACAGAATTTAGCTAAAAGGTAAGACCGTGTTCCCTTTTAATGAATTCCTCATCAAACAGCAGGAGAGCCTAATATTATCTAGGAAAAATATGAAAAATTCAGTCTATTTGTCACGCCCTGAAAGTGAGAAAATCCTCCAATGGCCTGGACACCCATTGTCAGAAATTCTCCTGACATCTGGCAGGCTCTCACTGCTGTGGAACCGCAGAATGATCAGGGTTGGAAATGACTCTAAGATCATTGAGTCCCACTGGTGTGCAGCACCACCATGTTCACCGTTAACTCATATCCCCAAGTACCACATCTACATATCTTTTGAACACTTCCAGGGATGGTGATTCCGCCACTGCTGTGGGCAAAGCAGAACAGGTGAAGTGCCACGTACATTGCTAAGACATTTGCTCTTAGTCTGTTAATTTTAAAACAAATCAGCATCAGGCTTCTGTAACCAAACACAGCCACAGGCTGACGGTCATCCTGTGTCTCTCGCCTACGAGGGAAGGCGGGGAGGGCGGGCCGGCCCCGGCGGGCGTGGGTCGAGGCGGGGCCGGGGCAGCTCCGCTCCCTGTAGCGCCCTCGGGCAGCCTTGGGCACGCACCGACAGAGGAACGGAGGGACACCTGCGGTGACCATGGCGATTCCCTGCGTGGAGCTGAGCAACAAGATGAAGATGCCCGCTCTGGGGCTGGGCACTTGGCAGGTACCGTGGCGGGCGGGAGGAAGGACGGTGCTTCGGCAGGCGCTGCGAAGATGAGAAATAAATAAAAAAGAAGAACCGCGACTGAAAGCGGACCTCCCGCGGTGCGACGGGGGCTCCCGCGGGATACATGTGCCCTCGTGGGGGCCGTGGGGGCCGTGGGGTCGGTCTCGCCGCCCGCTTGGCGAGCCCGATCGCGGCCGCTTGTGTAACCGGGCGGGCGGCCAGGGCGGGGGGGCCGCGGAGGCGGGGGGGGAGGCGGCGCGGAGTAAAAGGCAAAATAAATAGAATTATGGGCTAAAGGAAGGTGGAAGGAGGCACAAAAAATAGGGGAAGCCAAAGAAACCGACAAAATAGACTCGGCGGTAGCGGCTCGCAGCCCCTGGATGGGGTCGCGGTGCGAGGGGGGCTCTGGTCACGGAACCGCCGCGTGGGGAAGATTTGGGGAGGGTGAAGTGGCGAAACTTCTTGGACAACACTGAGAGCAAACAAGGGGAAATGACAGTGGTTATTGCGCTGCTGGCAATGGCAGAGCCAAAACGTCTTGCAGAAACAAATTCCTTTCTGTACCCTGCAAAAAATGCTGTTCGCCAGGGAACTCAGTTGAACTCAGTTAAAATGGAGGTGATGAGGAAACTCCAAGAGCAGCTGGAAAGGGGAACTTTATGGAGCTGTCAGAACAGTGAGCACTGGCTGGAGAACATGGAAGAGCTCATGGTTGGCTTGTGTTTGATTTTAGGCTCCTCCAGGAAAGGTGGAAGAGGTGGTGAAGGTTGCTATCGATGCTGGCTATCGCCACTTTGACTGTGCCTATTTCTATCAGAATGAAAATGAAATAGGGAATGCAGTCCAGCAGAAGATCAAGGAGGGGGTAGTGAAACGAGAAGACCTCTTCATTGTCACCAAGGTACAAGGATGCAAGATTATTTGGGCATTTAAATTTTCTTGCAGAGAAACCCTCGCTCTACCTGTAAGGGACCTATTCCCTTCTCTTCATGATTGTCTTTTTGTGTGTTATAATTATTTGCAATTTGTACTCAGCTTTATCAGGAACAGTTGACAACTTAGGATAGATAGCATGGCTATTACTGATCTAGTAATTTCCTTGCATTGATTATACTGAAGGTTCATTTGTACACATCTAAGAAAGATCAGGAAAAAAAGGAAAGGCAGTTGTCTGGATTCATCAGTGCTATACAAGACATTTGAAAACTGTGTCATGTATAAATGATAAGCCTGAAAGGGAATAGAAATCAAAGTATGGAAGTTCAGTCTGAAGCATTTTATAGGTATTTTCTTTATTCCTTTATCTCATCCACTTGTCTCAGAAATGGTCCTTACCAAAAAGAACAAATAAACTTATGACTTGGGGTTTTCACCATCAAAGCCAGAAAACTTTAAGATAACTAAGCTTTTTCATATTAAGCTTTGTTTTTGTTACAGAATATGGTTTAATTTAATAACACTTGCAAGTTCTTCTATGTAAACAACTTGAATTTTCATTTCAAAAAAATTGACAACTGTTCTCACTGTGGATAGTTAGAAGGGACAGAAGGAATAAGCTGCTCAATACTCAAAACTTAGACTGAAAAAAATAATTTTAACACACTTTGCTGTGTCAGATACACTTGCCAGAGTGTTACATTTATTTCTGAAAATCTCTTTTCATAAGTGGGAATACTGACTCCACCTTCACGACTGCTGGCTTTGTGGCACATTTGTCCTACCTTCAGAGTAAAATGCTGACATTCTTGTCTTCAACATGCACTGGGGAGGGAGTTGTCCTCCCAGACCACCAAGGGAGAAGCTTTTTTTGCCTGGTCTGAACTGCTGGAGCTGTAAAGTCACAGTCAGGCTTGGTTTCTTCCCACAGTTGTGGAACACGTTTCATGAGAAGTCTTTGGTTAAAGTAGCTTGCAAGAAGAGCCTTGCTGCACTGCAACTGGACTACCTTGACCTCTACCTGATGCACTTCCCTATGGGATACAAGGTAGTCCTGTCCTACATCCCTTTTCTCCTTACCTGTCTAGAAACATGATGCATTTTTCATTATGCAACTGGGATATGCTGTGGTTTGTTTGGCTCTGCCCTGAATCTGGTGGTAGCAAGTATTTGATCACTAAGCAGTGATATGTTTTAGCACATGGCTTTTCATACTTGTTGGAACAAGATAGTCATAGGTATGACCATTGCTAATGTGCCCGCTGGGTCTTCAGGGAAGCTGTAATCAACATGGGATGGTGCAGTTTGGGGCTGTGGCCCTCTGCTGGGCTTGGAACAGCATGAACATCTCAAGTTTTAGAGATCTTGGCTTAGTCTGGAGTAATCAAAGTGAAAAATGAAGCATAGCACAGAAAGAACGTGCTTCTTTCCTCTTCCCCCCCTCCCCCCCCCCAGTCTACATCTGTGTAAAATAAATAAAAAAACTAGGAAAGAGGTAGTGGGGAGGCATCTGTTCCTTTCTCTCTAGATCTGCCTAAGCTACATAATTGCTATTAATCCCCACACTCCTTGCATGCAGGGGCTGATTTGGAAAAATATGGCCCTCATCCAAAAGAGACTACTAATGAATGTGCATTTTAGTTATGCAATATGTTTAAATAACCTGCTAACTTGCTGCCTGTAGATGCAGTCCAAAGTGCTAATTCACACTGGGAAATTCAACTCTTAAAAAGTTTGTGTATTTTCTGCCTTGAAATAATAGGCTGGTGAAGAGCTGCAGCCTCTGGATGACAAGGGTATGAGTATCCCCAGTGATACAGATTTTCTCGACACATGGGAGGTAAGTTAACATTTGCTCTTTAGAGCAGATATCAGCACTAAAGCTGGAGCAGAGATCTGTGTGCACAGTGAAATTAAGGGATATGTTTGGGTATGGAGGATAGTCACACAAAATTGTATTTTGACCAGAGAGATGCTGCTGTCTCTGGATTTGGGGAGCAAGAAGGAGATGTCTTTATTAAGGCTAAAGAGAAGAAAGCTATCAGCACTGTAGGTGCTGTCACTAAAATAACATTTGAATACATACAATGGTAGAATCAACTTATAGGTGAATCCAGGTGTGACTGTTAATTTACCGTGTGTTTTATACAGATAGGAATTTTTTTTATTATTAATTGAGATACGGTTGTCTAATCTAATGTGAGTTGTTTTTCCATTTGTCACTAGCTTGAGGGAAATAAAATAATGTGGTTTGCCAGTAATATCACCACCTCATGCACACTCATTGGTTGTCTTTACTAATTAGGCCATGGAAGAACTGGTGGACTGTGGTCTGGTAAAAGCCATCGGTGTCTCCAACTTTAACCATGAGCAGATCGAAAGAATTTTGAACAAGCCAGGACTGAAATACAAGCCTGTAATGAACCAGGTGAGATTTTTATTTCCCCTTGTCAGTTAACCTTGGAGTATAGAATCATAGAATAATTAGGATTGGAAGGTACCTTAAGGATCATGTGATTTCAACCCTCCTACCAAGGACAGGGAACCTTCCACTTAGCAGTATTCCTAAATATGTTTAGAGCGTGTGTGTGTGTGTGTGTGTGTGTGTGTGTTTGTAGATAGATAGATATTTAGAGTATTCCTAAATTCCTATATATAAATATAATATTCCTATATATAAATACAATATGCATTTCCTATATGTAAAATATATCTTATATATAGATGTAATATAGAATTTGTATTATATATATTTATTATAGAAATTCCTATAATATATATTTATAGTATTCCTAAATATATTCATGCTACACTTCAGCTCTAAAACTGGCTTCTGCCGTGCCATTTAAATAGCTCTGGTGCCATGGAAAGATCTCACAAAGCATAGGTATCTCTGGTTGCCTGAAGGATCCTTCAAGTCAGTGCTACCTGTGATATGCAAGGCTTCACTATAGTGTCAGTCTTGATGGTTTTTAGCTGACAGGGATGTCAACAGAAAAATTTTTTGTATACTTGTATAATGCTGTGGAGATTTTAGAGCAATATCTCACAAAACAGGATGGATTATGCATTTCACAGTAATGTGAAACAGATGAGAATATTTCAGTTTTAGACAATGCAAAACAGTGGAAATATCCATTACCTTGTGTGGGACTGTGCAATTTCCTGCTACATGTCCTCTTTCACATTCTGAAGTATCTCTGGGACTTGCATGTCACAGCCCAAGTTGCCACAGGTCTCTTTTTTCCAGCCCTGGGATAACCAGCAAACCCTCCACTGTGAGTTTCGTTTCTGCACTGGCATGGGAATGTACAGGGATGCACTGGACTTACTTATTTTTCAACATAAAATAAACCATTTCACTCAACTTCATTATAGAAAGGAGGGTTGAAGTACACAATTACATACAAATTGTCACCACATACCTCATGAATGTAATCACAGGACACCAGCAGCATAGGAACCTCCTGACTTTCTTCCATATACAACTTTCTTGCACTCAGCTGAGGGTGCTGAATGCCCGTCTCTGCCAGCTGGGGAATAACCAGGGAAATCCCCACTGTGTTGCACAGTGCTGTGATTCTGGGCTTGGGTCTAGAGTTTGCACTGGCTAGGCTGAGTACAAGGGGGATATAGGGCTTGGCTTGGCAAGATTTTACTGAGAGTTATAAAGGTCTGGTGGGTGAACCCAGTTACCTCCCCCCTCTTTCTCTCCCCACCCCCCATTAAAAGATGAACCTACTTTAGCAGTTTAAAGAACTCCAGGCTTTACTTCCAGTTTGCTTCTGCATGGCACGTGCCACACACTGCTGTTACAGTAGTTGCCTAATCTAGCTCAGGTCTAAATAAACTATTGTACGTGTGTTTCATGTCACCATGCCTGGTAACTAAGCTATAGCATTTAGAAACAGCTGGGTATGTGCACAATGCCATGTAAAACAGCGTAGACATGGCCCTGTGGTCATACTATGGCTTGTGGCAAGTTGAGCAGCATCCCTGTGTAGCTCCTGTTCTTTTCAGTTAAAGGACATCTTTCCCAAATGGCTGATTGCAACTTGCTTTCCTAAGTTAGCTCAGATCATCTCCCCAGTCTTCTACAGATATCAGGGTAGACTTCTTGAGGCAAGGAGACATTGGGTGACTCTGAGCAGAAAATAAATTTCAGGTGTTCTGAGCTACCCCTCTGCAGTAGTCCAGAAAGACTGATTTCCCAGATTCTTGACACCGATAACACTTTCACTCTTCTATATTATTTTTCACTGTCTGCTTGTAATGTGTAGCATGAGAAAACTCTATTTTCTGTGCTAGGCCTCTAGATATTACTGTGACATTAATAACTTTTTCATAAGATAGATTTGAATCATTATACTGAAAGTCAAGTCTTCACATTTTCTCTGACCCAAGAGGAATTAAAATGTTATGATTTGTATCCCAGTGCAGTTTGCCTTTTTATCAACCATGTTTCTATGCTTGCAGGTGGAATGCCATCCATACCTAACCCAGGAAAAGTTGGTCAAGTACTGTAAATCCAAAGGGATTGCTGTGACTGCGTACAGCCCCCTTGGCTCTCCTAACCGCCCATGGTAAGAAAGCATTGCTGTACACAAAACAGTGCAGTTGTAGCTTGAATCTTTGAAGCAAATTATGTAAATAATGTAGGTAAAATGAGAAAAGTGCTGTTGATTTGTTGCAGATTATGTCACACAGTCTAAGGCTTCCTGCAGGGAAACTATTATCTTTCTACTGTCAATATTCCTATTTTTTAATAGGGCTAAGCCAGGGGAGCCTATGCTGCTGGAAGATCCCAAAATTAAAGACATTGCAGTTAGACATCATAAAAGCCCTGCCCAGGTAAGTGGGGTTGTAAGGGCAAAATATTCCTCCTCCTCAGATGTTTTCAGGCTGATAGCCAGCCTCAGCAGATGTGCCTTCTTTAGAGATATAGTATAATGGGGCTGGACTGCATTTGACTCCTCATTCTGCCTAAGTTCTTAACAGCATTCATGTAAATTATCAGTTATTTTCTAAGAGGCCTTGAGTATCAAGTTTTGGGGTAGACTGATCAGCAGTGGTACTTGCTTGGCTGTTCATCTTCCTAAACCTTTTATTCCTTTCTTCAACTAAGTTAGATAAGTTATTCTTCAGAGAAGTCCTATAATTTGCAGACTTATTGAATTGCACTCGGTCTGCTCATGTTTACATAGAATTATTGAAAGGTACTTGATTATTTAAGAATAAATTTTTTTCTATTAGTTGCTACTCACACAAATGAGTGCAGAAACTGCACTTCAGAAAAACACACGTTCACAAGCAATCACCAACAATCATATTTTAAAGACAGGCAGAGCTGGACAAAAGATTGTACGCAACAGTTCTCTTTTCAGTGTGGGGATGGACGACATACACACTTCTAAATTCTAGAAATACGCTTTTTCTTTTATGGACTTCAAAAAGCTTAACATAAGTGAGGCAATTACCTGTGAGTCCAAAATAATATGCAGTATTATTATGATCATTTGGTCTGAGCATCCATGTAATGCAAGCCAGAAGCATCATAATTTTTTTCCCTCTGTTAACTACCCTTGATGAAACCAAAACAAATCTTGGAGAAAACAAGACATAGAAACAACAGGCCAGAAACAATTAGAGTTTGCCAGTAGACTGTCAAATATGAATGCAAATTTTGGCATATCAAATTCCTGTGTGCAAATTGGTAGTCTTCCAAAGAGTGAATATGGTTGTAGAAAAATAAATTGTTTTGTCCATTTAAAAAAAAGAACACAAAATGTGCTTGAATAGACTTCTTGGTACCCCTGTGTTCATGCTCCTCTTTGTTCTTTCCTAGGTTCTGATCCGGTTTCTTATCCAAAGAGACATCATTGTCATTCCCAAGTCTGACAAACCGCAGCGTGTTCAGGAAAACATGAAGGTGGTTTCCATTGGGACTGCTGCTACCTTTTTTTATGCAGGATAGACACCCACACCCATAGCTCCCCCATGTTTCCAAGCAGCATCTAAGAGGCACTGGAAGGGGAGTGCAGAGATGTGAAGGCTGAGGCTTCATCAGCTACCTAACCATCGGTGCTTTTTCTCTGGGGAAAAGCATTTGGTTCCTGCCAGGAGAGAAATGGGTTCCAACAGAGTTGTCTGAGCTCTGCTGTCCTGGAAAGGGAATCCCAGTTTTGGACTTGACCTGTGAAAAACACTTAGCAAGTCCTGCTTTAAGGTGTAAAAAAACAAGTTGTGAACACCAGACCTGTCATGGTTTATGTCTCACTTTGAGGCTGTGGTTCCTCTTGGCAGAGAAGCTCAGCTGGACACTGCCATCTTAAATGATACCTCTGTGTTACTTTTAATCCATGCTGCTAGGTTTGAAGCTACTTCTCCTATTAACCACCAGCGAGAATTCCTAGATGATTGATTAACTTGAGACAGCTATTTGCAGTTGATACCCAGTAGTCTTCTGTTGTAACAGAAAATTTACCTCTAGTTCCAGTATTTGTGACACATCAGGTAATCCATCCTGAGCACCTTAAGTCTTCTATTGGTGCATTACAACACAAACTGCAGTGGTGTTGGCATTCAACCACCTAGAACTGTAAGACATTCCTATAAACAGCATCTCAGAGAGAGGAGGACTATGTTGATTACTTCACGGGTAAATTTTATTTGGCTGAGAAATAAGAGTATTTCTTAACTATGCTTAATGTGTTCCTACCTCAAGTCATAAAAGCATGAAGCATGCACCTAAGTAAAAAGAGGATTTTTTCTTTCCCTGATAGGTGTTTGACTTTGAACTGTCTAAAAAGGAGATGGATGTCATCCTCAGCTTTAACAGGAACTGGAGGGCAGTTCCAGTGCTCCAGTACGTTATTATCCTTACAATCCATTGGGCCTATTTCTGTCTGTATTTTCATCCCCCATGTCTTGAAAACATACATGACCAAAATCATGGAGAGTTTGTACTTTAAACCCTGGACCCCAGGTAATGAGGCATGTCCTGGAACTGACATCAGGAGGGAAATTCATTTGGAGTGCTCCTTTCAGCATACTGGTGTTACATGTGGTGTCTCAGAAGCCTGTGTTCAATTTAATGACAGCTGCAAAACTTAACTACATTGGAAGTGCGGGGGTGGGGAGACTGCAACAGGGAAATGCTGCCAAGCTACTTTCTGTGGTACTGAAATGATGAGTTCTTTCTCTTTTCAGAGCTGTCAATCACAAGGACTACCCATTTAAAGCAGAATATTGAATGCAAGTTGTTTCTGCAAGAAATCTCCATTTAAGTACTTCCAGATTAGAAGATGCACTCTCCAGCTTGATCTTGATTTCTTCTTCTGTACTTGACAATAATTATGAACAGTCACTTTTCCTCCTTTTCTAGGAGGAGATCACTAGCTGATGTAAGAATGCATCAGTAGAGCTGGGGTTTTTTTAAAGATGGTTAGCAGAAATCTAGTTTTGATTATTAGTAGAAAGACAATGTATTTCATTTCCTTTTTTCATTCCTCAATTAGAGACACATCTAACAAAAAATCTGGTTACTTACATGATTTTTTTATATTTCTGGTGTGGTCAGTCATACTGGCTCAAGTCACTGTCAAGGAATGTTCTAATCACTTTGCTTTTTATATAGTTGTGATTTTTATAGAATGTATCTCTAGTACTTTAAAATTTTATATGATTAAAGTTTATTAACAACAAAAGTTAATCAGTGTAGTGCTTAAATTATTTCATACAGTTACTTAGGCATATTTTTCTAAAGCCTGGGGTTTTACAAATTTTAATACAGGTAGAAATAAATTTATATAATTCCTGTACAAAGACAGTACATACAGACCACTTTGTGGCTTAAGCATCAAACAGGACTGTGCTCTAGTTAGGACCTAAAGAACAAAGTTGCACCCCTTGCCTCATGTACCCCTTCCTCTGAATACCTAGAAATTGAACTCGTGTGGTTAGTGATGAAAGTTGAAGGCAGCATCATATCCAGTGATAACATACATTAAAATCTTCCCAGCTGTGAACATAAGGGCTACCTCTAAAATCACACTGACTTGCACTGGAAGTCTCAAATATAAAATTAGATTTTTACAACTCTGCTGGCAGCATCCAGAACAATATAGTCAGACACAGGCTGGCTTTACCTAAGGAAAACACAGAAAAAGTTCTTAACACCAAAGGAAACCCTGAGACAGACTAACAATTAATTGCTTTAAAATATTTTTATGTAGATATTGCTGGGCCAAAGCCAAGTTGTTTCGTGGCATTATGAATGCTGGTAAGAGAAACTGTAGCTAGAATGCAGAGTCAGCTGCAGGAAAGCAAACCACAATTTTGTTTTGTCTGAAAAATCATCACTTAAAAATGGTAACACCCAAAAAATCTTACAGCCTTGCTGAGTCAGCCATCAGCATTTGTCTTTACTGAATTTTGCCAGGAGGTGGTGCCATCTAGTAGGAACAAAACATGGCTACGCCATTTTACAGTATTTCCTAAAAATAAACATGATTGCACTTCCACGCTCTCAAAAAGGGCAGCAACCAGGAGCGAGAGAAAACACCATCGGCAAGGGAAAGTGTCACTTCAGCAAAACTTGTATAGTAACTTGTAGCAACATAGTCGGGGCAGTGCGAGGCAGGAGAACAGGCCCGCTTTCAAGCACACAGGGTCTTTTCAGGTTAAATAGGCAGCATCCAATTGTTTCTCCCACAATAGTTCAGGAAGCTGTGCTTGCTGCAGCCTTCCCATTGCTTCCTATGGAGCTGGCAGCAGCCTGGGGGGACTCTTTTGGATGACCATGAGCTGGTTAGAGCAGGTACATGCTGTACTGCTGTTGGAACAGAAACAAAGGGACATAGGAGGATGACGGAGCCTGCAACTCCCCAGCCTTAGTCCCTGGGATCATGTCAAAGTACATCCCACCAAGACAGACAGAAGAAACAATGGCTCTCACACGGAAAATTTATTTCAAAGCAGGGAAGGAGATGGCTGTACCACTAGGTCAGAATATACTCTGCTGAGTACACTGCCTCTCAGATGATGCACAGCTCCCGTCCTGTACTGATAGGAATGACAATTAAGATTGCTTCTGCCCCTTCCCCCCCGCCAAAGCATATGTGTGTTAAAGCTGCCTATTTTGCGATTTGTCTGTCTCCTGAAGGATAGTACATCAGGAGGGACATCCTTCAGGGTTTTTGCACTAGCTTATCTTACATGGACTTAGCACAATTCCTATCCCAGTTACAACTGGGCCATTCCTACCCATTAACAAACAGAGGTGCTGATGGAAATATTCCATTTATTGTGGATGCAGTTTCAGAATACATTTTACAAACAAATAATTTTTATTGCAGCTATCAGACATATTGAAAGATTTAGAGGAGCATTTACAAGACCCCAAAACAAAACATGACAACTCCTAGACAATGTCAGGCACAGTGTCACCCCCTACAAATAACTATGTGCATCTCTATATGTAAACAAGGTCTTTCACCCAAGCAGGGCAGCTCATCTTTGGCTTGAAATATAACAATATACTTCTTTAGGAAGAAGTCAGATGCTGTAAGAGATGGAAGTGGTGAAAAGGGAGATCCTGGGGGTTCCAATGCACTACAAAGCTGTTAACAATGTACTCAGGCTAATTGAGCTGCTCAGTTTATGCCACCCATATGCTGTAGGCTGTAAATGCTAAACTGTAGGATGTAAATTCAAACCGAGCTGACGTCCTATAGCCATGTGTTAAGTATATACAACTGAAAATATCTGTAAAGAAGATATTCAAGAGAGAGAGGTAAAAAGAAGTGCTATAAAGATGGAGGTTTACTTCATTTTTGGTGGACTTGGTAGACAGCACTGATGGATGGCAAGATTTAGTGTATAGTGATTTGAAACAAACTCCAACTCTGTTTAGATTTTTTTCTTTTTAATTATGGTAGTTTTATATAAATTAAACTACAACGTTTTATACAAGTGACCTATTTTTGACCCTTTATACCCTTACCTTTTCCTCTTTTAAAAACTATACTTTCTTTTTAATTACCCATTACTGGGCAACTGACATTTAAAATTTTTTAATACTTATCTCAACATACCTCTAATAGCAATTATGAATTCTTACTATAGAAAAGTGTGTAATTTTTTCTTTATTTTTTTAAGCTGTGATATTGGCTAATTATGTATGTTTATTACTAAATATAACACTCTAGCACATATTAAAAAGCATTCTATCATTAGTAGTGCCTTTAGGCTAAACTTTGTAAAGCTACGTGTATATATTCTAAATTGCATTCAATTACTAGTCACTAACAACAAAAAGAAATATCAGTACCGCTGTCAGCTAATATAATCATCCAAATTTAGGTCTTAACTTAAACTAGAATGGAAAAATTGATACTTAAAAAAAAGTATAAAACAAAAAAATAAACCACATTATTGATGCAGTATTTCTCATGACATGGGCAGCTTACAGAAAATATTACATTGTTAACTAAAGATATTTCTTCCATGCCTTAGTCTAAAGTGCAGAAAGAAAGACTTTTGTATTACAAAAGTAACCATTGTTTTTACAGGTTTGCTGCACACCCTTTCTTACACAACTTTACTTCACATGCATTTTGGGTTGACCTCTTATGGCAGTTGAAATCACTGTTCAGATACATAGTTATGACTATCAGTAGGAAAGTCTATATATTTCACAGCATGGGTTTCTTTAGGAATAAAGGCTCTTGTGCAAAGGCAGTACTATTATGATGAATCTCTAGACTGATTGTTAAATACAGTGCTAATATACATGGTTTTAAGTGGGATAATGCAAAAAGACATTTTAGTAAATAAACATAAATATAAAAAGAACAATTTAGCACTTTTTCCTTTTTTCTTTCCCCCAAACTGATTGGTCCAGCATCTTTAGGGGCCTTCTAAGGTTCTTTCTCAAATTGTCTCAAACCTGCTGAGAAAAATAAAGATTAAAGATGGCTTGAAACAACCCAAATACATCTCTAAAATAGAGAAGGCACAGCTCTAGATAAACAAAATGTAAGAAGGCAGAACACAAGCTGGGTGCTGCTGTGCTCATTTACTGCAATTGCTCAGAGGTGGTTTCCAAGAGGCAAGCAGGATTTCACCTTGCTTGCCTCCAACAGCCCCAGAAAGCAGTTCAGCAAGTGCTCAGGAACACCCACACAGAAATGCAGGGGTGCTCCTGAAACCACTGCTCTCCCCAGCCACGTGTGGGTGGACTGCTAACACCTTCCACGGACGCAGAGCTGCACTAACACTGAGTGAGCCTGAAAACCCCTCTCCTAACAGTTTAGTTTAAAAAAGAAGAAGAGGAAAACAAATTGGGGTTTGAATGAATATAAACCAATAAGAAAAGTTCACAGGCATACCACACCTCTGGTTTCACATACAAATGTGATGAAAAATGTGTGCACATACTAAAGTGTAGAAAACCAAAAGGTTTTCCATATTCAACCATTTCATTCTTAGAGAAGAGTGGAGGATGTTGGAAGGCATTTTTAAAGCTATTAAACTGGTCAGTGAATTTCCATTCTTCCCCATGGGTCCTCAGGCACATAATTGGTTTAACTGGTTTTATTTGGAGTGTTTTAGGTTAAAATAGAAATTAAAAAGCTAAGAGGGAGATTTTGCTAGTGGTTTCAAAATTACAGTATTAAGACTATTTTTGCCTAGAAAAGACACCAATGCGCGGCTCCAGCAAAAGCATTCCTGCTGCTGAAGGTGTTTGAATTCCATTCCAGTCTGGGTATGCAGAAGTGCATGAGACTCACCATCAGCCAGAAGAATTATTTCTAAAAATCAACACTACTGAATTTTTCTCAGGCTTCACCATTACCCAGTGGCTGTGTTTAAAATCAGATGCAGGGCTGAGTACTGGATTTCAGTACTCAGGCTGACTTCAGAGTACTGAAATCTTTCTTTTCTGCTCAAATGATGTTGCTACAACAGCTTTGTTTTTTAAGCTCCTGATTTCTGCTCAGGAAAGGCATATCCATTCCCACTGCAGCCTTTAAAAGAGCCTTTCCCAGATGCTTTGCATTTGCATTTGTCAAATGGCCATTCCATTCCTCAGCACACGCACATTTTAATGATACTCCCCAGCTACATGAAACATGCTATAAATATCTCTTGAACAAGCCTTTGGAAACACGGCTGATACACTCCTAGTACTCAGTCCTCCTAGAAAGATGATGTAGGTTTATTCCTCAAGCATTCATGTTTTGATGATATTGCAATGGAGCTTTTGAAAGGCAAAGGCAAAAATGGCTTTATTGGCATCAGCATTAATAGCTGTAGAGTTTTAACACTGGTACACCTGTACAAAAATGTGGCAACATTTCTATATTGTAATATGTGTCACAATATATGTATTATATTATTATATGTATAATGTTATTAAACTATATGTGTACAATATTATTAAGTAGGTGTATAATATGTATAACATTATACATATAATATAATAATATTATATTATATATGTAATAACATGTATTTTAATATAAAAATGGGTGCAATGTATGCATTATGGTATTACTTACCATTGGTCTCTGATTTTTTCCCCATAGCTGATACCTGTTTGAAAAAGTAATAACCTGTAATTAAAATTCAATAGAGGAGAATGTTGTCATTTATAACAGGGAAAAAATCAACTCTGTGCTAAAGACAGATTCGCACATAACGCAGCTCTGCCAAATAGGTGTTTAAAAGTTATTCACTGCTTTCTGCACCTCATGGTATTTTCTTCTATAGATAAAGAGGCGGATTAGTAACAGAGGATAAGTAGAGACCTCATTTCAGCTGAGTGACTGTATGAAACTAAATGACACCTTCCTCCTAGAAAGCCTTTAACAGGTATATTATCCTCTTAACAATGCACAGAAGTGCTACCTTAGAAGAAGAAGCTGGCTTCTCAACTGACTGCTTCTCCCATAGGTTACGTTTGCCGGATACATCTCCTGGTTTCAAATCCTGTCAAATGTCAAAGAACAGGAAACAACGTTAGTTCATGTTACTTCTAATTTGCTAAAGAAAATGTTAGAATGCAACTTCCTCATAAAAAAAGTTCAAGAACATCCACTAGTGGTAAGTATTACATTGTCTATCAATTATAAAGCAACTCAGAATGATACATTAGATAAGGACTCTACACATATACATGCTGTAAGAGAAGAAACAATCCCACCAAATCTATTTTGTATAGCACAGACTGGTCATCACTGCACTCACTTGGTTGAACACAGTAAGTTAAGAGTTACTGCAGGAAAAAAACGTACATTTTTTCAGGGATAGTATTTTTCTTAGGGAGAAATTCAAAAGCTTGTTTCAGTTATTTTAGATCAAAATAAAAATATTTCATGCAAAAAATCTGTGAAAAAATAGAGTAAAACTTTTAGTAGAACAGAAAAGCAGATTCTACTCTCCATTTTTAAATATAGGTTTTAGAATTCATTACTGTAGTCCTTCATATCCATTTGAATTTCCATTGCATCATTTGTAATCTTAGGATGTACCAATCACTAGCCTGACAAAAAAAAAGCAAACCACAAAACCCCAAAACAAACAAAAAACCAAACAAAACCAAAAAGACAAAGAAAGTCACTAAAGAATAATAGTATTCTCTGAAAATGTAACAGAGACTTTAAGCAAAACTCCATAAAAATGTTAAGCGTCTTCTTGGACAAAAGGAGGGCTACAAATCAAAATTATGTATGCTAGGCTAGTGGCAATGCACCTGCTTAAGGATAGATGGATTCATATCTATTTCTGTGGATAGCAAACAAGAGATTCAAACAATTTTGGACATAGGTACTCTCCTTTTCAGAAAGTATTCAAGTCCTGTACAGTTTCCAGAATCTTGTTCTTGCCATCCATAGGTAGATAGTTTTCTCCATATGAGAATTTCTAACTCTAAAACTTCTAAACTCAGTGACGAATGGAAATGTGATTTCTGCAAGGGATATTTGCACCCAACAGAGGTATTCTAGAATGGATCATAATCTGCAGCTACAGAGGGTTGCAGATGTTTAAGACTTGAAGCCAATTATGTTCTTCAAAAAGCTAGTTCAGCAGTAACAAGAAGTAAGGAAACAACAAAATTGCAATTAATCTTATCACAAAACCACTTGCAGTGGAGATTATCACAATACCATTTCCATAATCCTGAAATCATTTGTGATACGTGATTTAAGTTCACCATAAAACTAATTGAGATCTTTGTTCCCTCTACTTTGAATTCAATATTGTTCCAAAACCCGCAAGAATCTTGATGGTCAGAAAAACTTTGAACATTTCTTTATTTTAGTGGGATATGACAGGGGTAAGAAGTTATTTGCTAACTAAGAAATTCTATATTTCCTGGCAAAAAAAGAGTAAAAATCACACATTATAGATGTATATCATTGTTCATAGTCAACTATAAATAGGTTTACCTGACCAACTTAGCAAACAGACCCCCAAAGAAGAATAGGAGGAGGGTGGGCTCCTTCAAGCAGAGATATTGAAAGAAGAAAGAACAATCTATTGAGAAAGAATTAAAACATAGATAGAAACAGTTGGCTGAAGGAAAAACAAGAGGTTAGTTTTATGTTTTCTAAAAGATGCAACTTAAAAGAAAGAAAAATCTGGAGGCAGATTCTGTACTGATTTTAGCAGTTTTGATTAAATACAGTGACCATCATGACTTCTTTTGATTTTATATTCGTGTCCATAAGGACACAATCTCCATGTAGCTACCAGTAAATACTGTAATTAGGGACAACACTTCAAAATTTCA
>JAWWLV010000045.1:69149569-69175272 GCA_035041135.1 Platyrinchus mystaceus | reverse complement strand
GCAGGACTGGGATTCGAACCTGCGGCCTTGGCGCTGAGAGACCAGCATCTTAACCGCTAGGCCACCAGGGGTCCCCCAAAGAATTCAATAACTGAATTTGAAATACTTAACATCTCTTGAAACTTCAGTAAGAGGTATCATATCTCATCAGCATCCCTATTGAAGACAGCAAACTGTTACGGTTCCACAACTCTGCTCTGCAGTTGGCATACATAGGAAACACTTCCAAAATCATAACTAACTCCTCCTTGCTGTCTTTAAATTGGATAAATTTACATATAAAAACCTCACAGCAAAAATATTATGTTCTGTGTAATAAAAGATGCACGAATCCTCTGCTTTTAAAGTCAAATATTTTTTATAAACCCTCTAGAAAAAGACAAGCACCTTTGGGGACAGAACAAATTACTTAACTCATGGAAAATTGAAGGAATAAGAGAGGGGAGGGAATGTTACAGCTTCAACAGTGTTTTAAAAAAACCTAAAAAGTTTCCTATCTCATCTACAACACCTAACACTTCAACTCTCCCAGCACATACGAACAGAAGGGTTCACCTGAGTTTTTGCTGATGTTTTCTAGGAAAAGTATGGCTTTTTAATAAGAAACTGGGAATTATTTATTAATGGTAACTTTCCACAGGAGAAAAATAGAAGTTTTACAACCAGCTGTAATATATGAGAGAGAAAAAAAAATAGCAAAAAACCCCAAGCCCCAAACCTAAAGAATGCGCATACATGAAGAGCATACTTTCAACAGAGTCAAAAAGCATTGCTTTGTTAAATAACTATCACACCAGGGTTTAGACAAATGTCTGCTCCCTGAGTGTGTTTAATGTTACTGCTGACAAGGAGATAGGTACCTAAGAGGTATCAGTGTGCTATTCACAAGAGACAGAAAGACAGAAAGGGAAGGTACTTACTAAATACTTTTTAAAAAAATTCTGTACAATTGGCATCCAAAAAATCTAGATATTACTGACTTCATTAATGCAACTATTAATGTTGCAGAGTACAATACCACAAGACAGTATAAATCAAACATTCCAACAAGAACTGTTAGAGATGACAACATGAAGAACATATATCATATAAATTTGCTATCCAGTGAATTACACCCAATCCTGGGAAGGTGCTCTCCATTCAGATAGATGCCACATCCAGATGGAGTTAACCATATAAAACAGGCTG
Organism: Platyrinchus mystaceus; assembly: GCA_035041135.1. NCBI lineage: Eukaryota > Metazoa > Chordata > Aves > Passeriformes > Tyrannidae > Platyrinchus > Platyrinchus mystaceus. Next base: position 69,174,084 of record JAWWLV010000045.1, on the reverse strand, counting down.
TAGACCAAAGCTGAGTTATTTGTGGTTTCAATATAGTAAAATCTACTTACATAGAATTCTCTGCTCCCACATGATCTTACTAAATTGGATGAAATTTGGTTCTAGCATGGCATGCATGATTTAGGAATTTTATCACTAAAAAAAATATAGCAAAATAGCAAAACTCATCTGTTCATGTTCAGTACGAAAGACTGGCATTTATTTTGCAATGTATTTACTTGGTTTTAGAAAGTCTTTTCCATGCAAGAATGTAACATCATGAAGCAAAGCTAAAGAAAAAAAGTCCTAGAGGTCTGTAAATGTGTTTACCTCCAGCAGTCTCATACCTGATTTTCTAACCTAGAGTTACAAGTACATAATTTATATTTCCATAACATCACATTATCACAATCCTTTTCTGCTGCACGTCCAGTCCTGTGGTTTTTTGCATTGCAATCATTTAAACCAAGAAAGTAGAACCACAAGATCACCCTCCATCATAAGTGTCAAGTTAAAATAAGTGGCCATGAATAAGGGTTTGCATAAAGTAGCAAAGTCCAATTACAGAAAGAAACTCCTGCCTTTTTAAATTAAAAATACATATGTAATTACCTGAAGTATTGTGAGAAAAAATTGGAAACTTTATTTGAAATTTCATTTAGCCCCTTCAAAAGCAAAGGGAAGAACAATATTGAAGTATGATTTTGTGTGGCTGCCCAGCCTGAAATACCTCTGATTCAGTTTGCAGAGATATTGAGAACCCAAAATGTTCCCTGAGCCTCTACAAGGCACTGAGTGTTCCTAAGGATCCGGTGCACCTAAAGCTGCACAGGACATGAGAAATCCCTGGCTATCTTAGGGCTTTTCTGCTTCATTGCAAGGTTGTAGACTCTACAGCAAACAAACCCAAGAACCTCACTTTTTTTTTTTTCATTGCCTCTTGTCTCTGAAGTCTGTGTTGCCAACCCAGCAAGACCTGCAATCTTTGGGCCCAAAAAGATGCGAGAGATCACTTCTGATGGACATAATGATCTCCATGGCAAGGGCAAATACTCGACCTTCAGAATTAAGAGAATGAAGAACGTAACACTTGCCAAGATCCATTCTGTTCTACATCAGTACAGAAGTCCTCAGTAACTTCAGTGCAGATAGCCCCACTGAAATTACCAGCTACTCTCAGCTTTCAACTTGTAGAAACCAATTGCAGAATCTAGTCTTAACATTTTTGTTTGGAGACCTCAGGTGATTATTTTTGCCTCTTTACAACAGAGGACACTTAAATTTTCTAGCTTCTTTTATTCTCATGCTGCTCACAGGACTTGCCCTACTGATTCTGCATAATCCAAAATAGCAAAATAATTGGCAGTATTTCTCCTTATTTTCCTCCACTTCCAAATGCTCTATTTTCAATGGATGCTGGGAATCTCTGTTGCCTACTGTTGACATTGCTAAATTAGCATGGAGATGCTGAGTGTAGGAAGAGTTTCGTAAGCATCTCTTTGGTGCTAAGAAGTGAAGATGATTGCTGCTTTCAGACAAGGAGGAAAAGGAAAGAAGTGTTTTGTGGGAGCCAAAAATGTCAGAATGTGAAAAAACATGTTACATCCTATTTAAGACTTTTGCAGTCCTGTACGAGAATAGGGAGTGAGGCAGGTGAGAGGAAAGATGGGAAGGGAAAGGGCGTTTATTCTATACTTCTCTTACTGGCTGATGTAGACAAAAAGATAAAATTTTTCTTTAGCCTCCTCTACCCTACTTTGTTCTCAAACCTCACCACTGAGAATTACACAAGTTATGTTCTTTCTAACTAGAATTGATATGTTCATGTAAAAAAAAAAAGAGTGAAGGACAGTTCTATGCAAAGCCCAACTCTGTGGAGGCAGTTCATTAGAAAATAGGCCAAGAGCCCTAATTCATATCTAACAACCCAACAAACACTGGAACCTCTGCTGATGTTGCCAACCCAAGTCTTTTACTCAGCTAAACAGGTTACTAAGCTAAACAGGTTACTAAACAGGCTTATTCCCACTTCTGTGAAACAGTAGAAGAAAAGCAGAAATAGAAAAATAAGGAGTGAAAACTCAAATCCACATGTTGCCTCTAATGCCCATATCCCACAGGAAGTAAAGCAAATGAAAACACAACAAAATTATTTTTAGAAAACCATTCTCATGCTATTGATGATGTGACCCAAGCCATGAAGCAGGACAGTTTTGAGCAAGGCCAATTTCCTGCTATTCCATCTCTGTCTTTTGGCTTTAGGTCAGGGTGTCTCCAGGGTCTTTTGAACTGCATTTTATTTTGAGAAAGTTTGTTTTTCCCAGAAGAATCACAAGGGGAGATACAATAGCAAATCCCCTCTGCCATGCACAGATTTCTCAAAGTGCCTGGAGAGTTTAACCTTTTCTTTGCCTGTGTCCATGAAGGAGGAAGAGAGATGCAGAAGGAGAAAAAATTAGATTTCTAACCCACCCTGGGTTTCTGCTAAAAGGAAGAACTTAATTTCGACTTCATGTATCCCCTGCTTTTAGCAGGCAGGAAGGATCCTTTTAAATAAAATAATCACTACTAATTTGTTACCTTCATTGAATTTCCCAATATATCCATAAGGCAAATATTTCCTTAAAAAGAAAAATAAAAATCGAACTCTGGCCCAGCTTATTTAAAAAAAAAAAAAAAAAAAAAAAAAAAAAAAAAAAAAAAAAAAGAAGAATATTTTCACTTAACTGAAAAAAAACCCCGAACTTTTCTAGAGAAGCCATTAATTTCAAGGTTTGCCTTGAAATCAAGAGAGAAGTTCTTTCAGGAGTTGCCAACTGGATCGTGCTTCATTCTGCTATACAGAGTCTAATTAAAAACAGGTGGGTAATTGGAAATAGGTTACTAAAGTAAAGGTTGAGATCTGAGCAAAAAAATTACAGAACACAAAATCTGGGTTGTCGGTTTTGGTCTCTGTGCAGATATTAGAAATAAATGAGGAAGGAAACCCACAGCAAAGTGAAAATAAGACACTGGTCTCTACTGAGGGAGCAAGGCTATTGAAATCTGCTTTCTATACTTCATTTTGTTACTGCAGCAACATGGGGGTAGTTGTTAGAAACCATATACCTAAACCCAAAGAACGCCTGAGCCTCTGCTGATTTTTCCAAACCAGTTCCTCTACTCAGCTGCTACAAGACTATTAAGCAGAGAGAGACCCAGAGATGACCCCTTGCTCTGCTATAACACAAGCAAGCTCAATTCTTACTTGAAACTTACCCAAAAGCATTCTCAGTAGATTTAAGTTTTGGGGCAGTGATTTCACGTTCTCCGTTCTGTGTCTTTTGTTCAGGAACACCCTTCTTATGATCCCAGACACTTTTCATTTCCTCTTTGGGTGCTTTTCCTTTATCTTTGTCATCTTTTACCTGTTCAGGAGACACCATAAATCACAGAACAAAACACAAGAAACAAACAACAGAAAAGAAGTCATGATGAGACATTCTAATTAACAGCAGAGAAACAGATTTCTTAGTATTAATGGGAACTCTCTTCAAAATGTTTATTACTTTATGGCAGAAGTAGTCTGTAAAGCTCTAAACTGTGATCAACCATCACTCTCCTGAGTGATCAAAGCATCTTGAATAACATTCTGTGAAAGTGTTTGTTCAAGTCATGGGACTATGCTACCACACTAATTTATTCTGCATCCCAACCCTCTTCCCTCCTGCTGCAACATCACTCACCTGTTCCCTTTTAAGATTCTGGGTTGCAAACTCTTTGGGACTAAGCAGATGCATATATTCTTGGTATAAGGTTTAGGGCATTGGTGCAATATAAATAACACATAACTCCACTGATTGTCAAGGCTGCTTGACAAAGTTCACACTGTTTTTGGTGTCATAGCACGTCTTCAATATTGCAAGAATAATGGCCAAAACACAAAATTCTCTTTGTATAAGACTAAAACTTACTGTAACAAAAAGCACAATCCTACCAGGTGCTAGTCAAGGGTAGTGTATCAGACATCCTATGGAGAAGCAAATGCTGCAGAAAATGCTAGAGTAAAAATTCCCTTTATCCTTCCAAAGCTTTGTCCTGGAATTCTTAATAGTAATCAAGTAATCCATTAGTGCATGGATTTCATTCTTCAGTATTCCTTCAGAGTTATGAGCTTGAAGTATTTATCAATACTTCAGATGACCTGATACCAGCATGCTGAGTCATGGTTAGATGCTGATAAGAGGAGAAAGTGGACTGATTTAAGTTCTTTATTCTCAGGTAGAAAGATTCTACTCAGTTAGTTAAGACCACCAACCAAAATAGACTTTCAACAGCAGCAGATGAAACATGTACCTCCAAAACATTTATTTGCTTTCCCCAGCTCTACTATTTTGGCAGAATATTCTAATTGGCAAGCAAGAAATACCTCCTGTGAAGAATTCAAATCAAGACCTTTAGAATATAAATACTTTTGTCCTTTGGGAGCCTGGCCTGTTGCCATCCCTGTTGCTAACTAGAAAGAAAAAGAATTTCTATAACAGTTCTGTCTGCAGCACAACTGCTTTTATAGTGTCCTACACTGCACCTTGAAATAAAAAAAAATAATATCCACCTTCACCCTCAAATAAAATGAAATTTCTATCCTTTCTCATTGAAGAATGACTTCTGAAGGTGTAATATCTTTATCAACAAAGGATGACTTCAAAGATCCTCCTAAGGCAATGAATTAGGCTGTTGCTGAATGAAGTCCCAAAGTCCATCTCTGACTTAACCTGAGGCCAGTTTGCTTGCTCACAGAAACGGATATGCCAGATAATACCATGGTGGCAAACACTGTAAGTGAGTGTGGGATGGTTAAACTACTCAAGAAAATTTGCCAGTGGTGGGGGAGGCTGGACACAATTCACAGAGGCATTTGCTCTGTCCTGGGAGCAGGCAGCAGCAGTGCAGACTTTTCCCACCCTCTCCTGTTAACAGGCTTTAGCCATGACCTGGCAGAAACACCCTGACAAACAGGAGGGAAGCTCAGCTTCCATGACCGTGCATTCTTTGGCCATGATGCTGTAAATAACTGCTACAAGCGAGACCTTTATTACTAGCAGCCTCGAGGAATGATTTACTGTTTTCTAGGAGCTGAGACAACCAGGGCTATTCACTGATCCTAAATCAATGTGTTCCCAAATCTGGGTAAGACTGTAGCTAGTGATCATGTTCACAAAAAAAAAAATAAAAATCTCAGCTGCCTGTTAGCAATCTCCTAACCCTTCAGTCCTGGTCAGCGTGATACTGAAACCGGCTGTGTTGATTGTTGCAAAATTTCTCATGCCAGGATGTCTGTGTTGGGATTTTGAGAGCATAGAATTTCCTTGGCTGAGATTTTCATCAAGACCTTTCTAAGTCTTATTAAAAAGCCAATACTTCCAGCTGCCTGATGTATTCAAGTCCACTGGGGAGGGTCATATCTCTTACATCTTAATTGAAATCCCTGAGAAAACTAATATTAGAACAATACAGTTTGAAAATTAATAGGTTCGGAAATAGTATTTCAGAAGCCAGTAGGATTTATGATAATGTGTCTGCATTCGAGAAAACCATTAACACAGCTTGGCCTCTTTATTCAAAAAGATGGTAAAACAGGATATTACAGAAACATTTCACAGCTTTTGGGTCCAATCCTTCTCCTACTAATTTTAATGCCAAAATAGAGACCGATTAGCACAGAAGAAGAAACTGTTGCATCCTATTCCAAAGGCAGGCAACAGAAAAAGTGCTTTCCCTTGTCTCAGTGCTTCCCTAAATTACAGACTAATTCAGATTCTGCTGAATTCAGTAAAAATTACTACACTGACTCCACTTGGAGCAGATGTGATATTACCTGAATTGAAACAGTTCACATGCTCTCACAAATCTTGATATCAATATAGAATATGACCAAAGGTATGTTTAGCGAATTTCCAGCTTTATGTATTTATATTTTAATCTTTCTCTACACTGCTTCTTTTCAGTTAGAGTTTTATGCTACTATTTGAGAGCTGAGATTTCTAAATCTTGAGTTTGAACACCTTCAGACTGAGGCAAATCTGTAACTGAAGTTGGGGTCTTTTGCCAAATTTGATTCCTTATTTCAGCTCAATTACTTGGTGAGTTAAAAGCTGTAGGCATCTGGGTCTAGGGCTTCCATGTAGAGCCAACTACTATACCCAAATACCATGGGAAAAGAACTGTTGCAGCACAAACTGGAAGCAGGAAATACCAGGAGTCTCACATCATGAGAAAGCTTTTTCTTATGAACTTTTCAGGTCACTTTTAAGAAGCAAAAATTGTGCAGCAGTGCAGAAAATGAGAAAAATTTTGCTTGCCAATTTGATCAAAACCTGAATTTTGAGGGCCAGGTTTTGATCACATTAAGAAAGAACATGTGCTTGTGTTGCACGACTGCAAAAGAAAAATCTGACTATGTAGATAGACTGTATTGCTTCAGGATCTTGTTCACTGCTGTCCTCTTAACTGCATGTATGCTCAGAAATAGATCTCATTGAATTTGTATGTCCTTGAAAGGGGGAAAGGAGCGGAAATGGGAGCCTGATCTTGCCTTGGTATGGAGTCCAATTTTGTCAATTTTTCTTCACAAGCCAGGAAGCAACAACTAAGATTTTCAAAACACTTTGAATGCTCAGCGTGATAGATACACTTGCAAAAGATTTACCTTTCACTGGATGGCTATTCAGCATTGCACTAAAAATGGGATTCTATCATATTGTCTCAGCTTGAGCATCCAAAGATGGAAACATTAAAATCACGAGTAATTTTTATAAGTCTTACCAATTTCCTGGAATAATCTAGACAGTGGGTAGGGTTTAAAAGCATGATAAGAGCTCCAGTGAGAGTTGACCGAGCTCTATATAAACACAAAGAGGACAACTGTGTCTCAAGTTCCCCTCCAAAATCAAAGTCTGTGTTCAGTTACAGTCTCCTTTTTACATTTACTTGTAATACTCAAAGACATAAATGAATATTGGGAGGTGATTCTGTCTTTTGAACTCTTAATGTAATCCATTTCTTATTTTTTTGCACAGCTCTTACCTCTAAATTGGATTAATTTAAAGTGATTGTCTACTTTTTCTAGTGCACTATTCTGAAGATCTCCATTAGGTCTCATTTAATACCTCCCCTTACTAGAGTAATTTATTCTAGTATTGCCAATCTCTCTCCTGATTCATTAGGAACCTTTCTTCTAACCATCTTCATCACTTCATTTGTCTTTTCCATCACATATGAAACTTACTCGAAATATACCTTGGATAATCAAGTCAGGCAACTGGACATAAAATCTTATAACATGATTTGCCTTCATCACTCTCTGAGGGTGAGCTAAGCACCTCCAGCATGTTCTGAATTGATCCACCATTAAAGGACTGGAGCTGACCCTCTTCAACGCTCCCATGCAACTGGGTGAACAGCAGACTGCCTGTTACTACATCTTTGTGGTGGGCCTCCCTTTAAATCCAAGTGGGTCCAAGCTTCTAAGGCTCTGACCAGTCTCAATGTCTAATTAGAATTGGGGTGTATTTTGAAACCTGCTGCATTGAACCAAAAGCACAGTTGCTACACAGCACTGAAGATGGCTCCCTGTGTTCGGCTGTAACCTGAAGAGTAAAGGGTCCCCAAATCTTATTTACTTACCATACAGTAAAACATCATGGCACCAGCTCCTGTGTTTACAGTAGGAATGCAATGCAGTAAATGTTGTAGATTTTCTCTTTAAAACAAAAGAAGAATCTTGGGTATGCTGTTTATATAACAGGGTATTGCAGTTTTGGAGGAAATCATTAGTTAAGGCAGGCGGCCAAAGGCCTCGATGATTATTATTATATTATTATTGTAAGAGTAGATTTCATTCACAGGGAAAAAGTTCACAGTAAAGTGAGAGGAAACCAAGGAAGGATGATTAGTTGATACTGTCCTGAAAAGTTCATCCCTAGGGTGCAAACCATCCTTGTATAATTGACCAAACTGAGTTTCCTGAAATATTTATTTTAAGACAAACAGGAATTGGTTCTAAAGCCCCAAAAGAACAAAATATTTAAGCATTTACTTAATTTTAAGCACTTAAGTAGTTTCATTCCTATTTATTTTAGCAGGATTACACACATTCTTGAAGTGAAGCACACACTTAAGTACTTTGCTGAAGAAGAAACTTTCAGTTATAGCTGTCTTACTTGTTTTCCTATCTCAAGTTTCCCTCCTACATTTAAACCAATGGTTTATGAGTTACCTGATCTTTTCTGGAGGTAGGTTGGAGCTTCTCTTCTGGTAACTTTTCCTTTTTAGCTTCCACTCTAACCTCCTTTTCTTCCTCCTTTGTTTTTGGGTTTTCAATAATAATTTTTTTAATGCAAAAACATCACATCTGTTTGCACTTTTGTTTCTCCGTTGTGTTCATGTACCAATCCTGGGTGCAGCCACAGCTCCATCATATGCTGCTGTGCCCACATCTCCGTGTGCCACTGTGCTCCCTCCACCCTCTCCAAATTCTCCACCCTTTCAACCCTCTCCCTCCACCCTCTCCCATTTCCCGCATCTGGGCCTTGCTCCCTTGTGTGGTATCATGCTCACATGTCCCAGCAGAAAGCCCTCTCTTGTGATTGCATTTAACACACAACATTCCTCCAGGTGCTCATAATATTTTGTACCAAAATGTGTTTGCCTCCACCTCATGTGTGTTACTGCATTAGGCAGTTTATAGCAGCTGAGAAAAAAGGTAGCAAAAAAACATGCAGAAGTCTGAACATGCAAGGTTTTCTTTGAGTGATAGAGTTAGGTCAGGCATGTTGTGCACTGAATTATTGCTAAGCAGAAAGAGCTTTATTTTCTAAAAGAGAGAGTGAGAGCATAAGTATTAGTCATTTCAATGTGAGAATAGATCTGTGAGGAAATTCCAAATCAATCTTTTTTTTTCTTGCATTACATTTCTCACAAACAACAGGTGTCTTAGTTTGGTGCAAAATGTTTACTGTACCTGTTTTCTTACTGCTTGGGGTTTTTCCTCTTGCACTTTCATCTCTTTTACCTGCTTATCCTCTATTTTCTGTTCTTCCATCTTTTGTTTTTCCTTTAATTTCTCTGCTTCTAATCTAGCCCTTTCCTCAGCTGCCCTCTTCTCTTCTTCTGCCTTAGCCCTCTCCTCAGCTGCCCTCTTCTCTTCTTCTACCTTAGCCCTCTCCTCAGCTGCCCTCTTCTCTTCTTCTGCCTTAGCCCTCTCCTCAGCTGCCCTCTTCTCTTCTTCTGCCTTAGCCCTCTCCTCAGCTGCCCTCTTTTCTTCATCTGCTTTCTGTTTTTCCTCAGCTGCCCTTTTTTCTTCCTCTGCTTTTAACCTCTCCCTTTCTTCTGCTTCTTTCCTTTCTTCCTCAGCCTTGTCCTCATCCATAAGCTTCTCTTTATCTACTGTGTCAGTTAGACTTGGCGTCCCTTCTGGCACAACATTTGTATCATTCTCTGCTTTGTGTTCCTCTGCATTTGAAGCTAGACTTTTTGTTTCTACTTCTTCTTTATCTGTGGATTTTTGTGCTGTCATGTCTATCTGATTTTCCTCTACAGGGACCTCCTTTGTTTTCTCCTCCTGTACCTCCTCCTTGTCTTTTTCTTCTTTCTTTTCCTCTTCTCCACCTTGCCTCCAGTTGTTCCTTTGATATGATTTGGTAACTGTTTCTGTTTCCTCAACCTCATAGTGTCCTCGGTGTGTTTCAGCCTTTTCCTCTTTCCCTGGGGTCTCGTTTTCTTCCACATTGTTTACTTCTCTCCTGCTAGGCAGTGACAAGCTCCCATCTGTGATTGTGGGGTCAAACTCCTTTTGACGTTCCAGGGCTTCCTGTAGACGTTTTTGGCGTCTCTCCTCCCGTCTTGCCAGTCTCTCCAACAACGCAGCTTCGTCATCTGTAGAACGCTTGGTTTCCTCTCCTGCCACACTACATAAAAGTGATAGTTTTGCATTAAAAGAAAAAAAAATCTTTCTAACAACATATACACTTCACTGTTTCCAGGAAAAAAAGGTTACTGTAATATCATTCCATGGTTTGAAGATACAACTTCAAACAGGCTACATACTTCAAAATTTAGTACAATGGTTCCGGGGACTAATTTTGACATTTCTACATCCATAGGAATGCAGTGTTTCACAGTATCAGATCCTGGAATGGTTCCCTTCCAAGACAGCTCCAAGAGCCACTGAAGTTCTAAGGAGCCTTACTGACCTTGGTAGGCACTGGAATGGTCCCTGACACTTGTAGAGGTGCACTATGAACTGCCCTGAAAAATTCACACTCCCACTCTGCATCCTGCAGCAGAATACTTGGAAGACCTTAGCTTACTTTAGGTGCTTTCTTCAGCTTGACCTGAGTTATTTGTGTCTTACGCATAGTCTTCACCTTAGGCAACATTTTTGAAGATACTACACAAGCAAGATGCTTCCTGACTTCAGTGAGTTTCTCTAGTGAAAAGAAGTTATTCCTGTTCCACAATAGCATTCACAGACACAGTCCATAAAGGGTTAGTCCAGCAATTAATGTGCAATGAGGTTGTGATTGTCTATAGAGGGACAATGAACTATTAGAAATCAGAGCACAGCACCTAATTTAAAATACGCTATTCAACAGCTGTAGATATCAGGAATGGACTTCACTCTCAGTCCCTGGAGGTTTTCTTGACTCCTTTAAAATTCAGCTGTTTAATACTCATGTGTGCAGGTTTCTTCCTTCTTTCTAGTTTTTTTTATTCTTTCCTTTACTCTGTTGTGGAAAAAGATTATAATCTATAATCAGAAATGTTGCTGTTTTCCTACCTATATCCATTCTCTTTGTATTTAATAGAATGCTACTTGTGCTCAGTATCTATTAGCTTCATATCCCAATGTTTATTTCTGGCTTCTTCTGTCAGTTGTGTTATGGCCACTGGAAATCTGGATATATTATTTGAGACTGTGAAACTAAACAAGTGATGGACAGACGGGAAGGCCAGCTCTGGCCACTCAGCTTGTGACAAGTAGGTGGTGATATGAGTGATATGGTTTAGTGGTTTAGGAGTTACAGTGGTAGTGCTGAGCTGACATTTGGACTTGATGATCCTAAAGATCTCTTCCAACCTTGATGATTCTGATTCTAAATGTCACCTCATTCCATAAACTTTTCTTCTGTTTACAGCTGTATGACACTGACAATGCCAGATGAGTACTGTGGTCTACAGCTCACATCTAGCACCTTGCAGGCATGGTTCAGCTGCAGCTTGAGGCCTGGGTGCCCGCCAATCCCATGTGCCTTGGCCCCACAATGCCATGACCTCTATTAGGACAAAAGATGTGGTGGTTTGTGAGGCCAGATGCAGTCATACCTGAGAGAATCTGACTGTGTCCATGAGCCCCAGCTGAATCACCCCATAGACAGCCTTGAGGACACACTGGATATGGGTTATGAGCGTGACCTCAAGCCCAGAGTCAGTAATGCTCCCACTTTACTGTGTAGACACAGCCAGGGGCAATCCTTACAATGTTAGATTCTTCTTCAGAATAAGGATGGACAAACCGGGTACTTAAATTTTAAGTACCAAAGCAGACCTTTTCAAAATACTTCTCTAAAAATTACCACTGACTTGTCAGTAAACAACAGTAAATGCCATTTACCTGTTTTGGGCATTAACTTCTGATTTCTCTGTTACTTCTCCTGATAGATCTCCTTCTTCCTTTTGCCGCAGCCTCTCCTGTCGAGCCCGTCGGCGACGTTCTCTGGCAGCTTCTTCGTCATCGTCATCATTTCTCTGGTAGGACAGCCTGCAGTAGAGCATTAGGGATAGGGAAATGAAGTTGCTATAGCATATAGGACACAGAAAAATTACAAAAAAGAAGTTTTCCAGAGCACAGTAAGCATGTCTACAGTGGCTGCTCCATACGCTGCTTAGAAAATACGTTATGAAGTTTGAGATGCACAACTTCAAAGGCTGGTTTTCTTTTGTTTTTCAAAAGTGAACTTGACAAAATAATCACAGTGAAGGTGGCAGCCATTCCACACTGTCAGTTTGCTCCTACAAAACACCAAAACCATAAAACCCCAGCTCTGTAGCTGAGCAAACATCCTGCTAGCTTGCACATGATCCTGCTGGAGTGCTGAGAGCAGCATTTGAGCAGACTATCATTCAGACCCTCATAACTGAAACTGGACTTAGCCAAGCAGCTTTTCATTAGTCTCCTCCAAATGTCACATGCTGAAAATGGTGACAGTATTCTAAACTTTAAAGACTAGAAATCAGGGTGACACAAGCATGACAACAGCTCTCAGTGGTTTTTTCTGAGTGCCAAACATCTGATACCCACAAAATTTTTGTGAGCCCAGAGCCCTGTCAGACCAAATGGTGTAAAATTGGTGCAGTGATGAAAGCCTACAGCTGAGAATTAATTGTATTCATCTAACCCATCATATTTAGTCTAGTTTCATTCTACTTGAAAAGGAGAGCAAGACCTTACAATCCTAATAAATCTGTGGCCCATTCAAATCTTTGCTGAAGTACATTTTTACTGTGTGAGATAAAGGGAGAGGCCTGCATTCCTCTTATCTTTTTGTGCAGGGAAAGTGAAATAGGAAGTTAACACGTGCCAGACCCGGTCAGAACATTAATTTACTTTGCTTCTAGCAGTGGACTGATATGCCTTGGTAAAGATGTCACCTTCCTCACATAGCCACACATTCAAGTTAGCTGTACAGCCATGCACACAGAGAAAAAATAGAGTTCTGCATCAAGTTGAACCAAGCATTTCAAGGAATATTTTAACATTAAAAGCAACTAAAACATTTTGATTAGCTATCAGTGAGATGCTTTGGGCCCAATCCTCTCCTCTAACCTTATAATACTTTTCTCCTTTACTGAAGATAAGGTGGAAGTATAGGTTCAGCAGGGATTGAACTACCCAAATTTTGCGTTAAGATTTTAAAATGTAAAACATGGCTGAGGCACTTGCCAGACCTAGAAAAGCATTTTCATCCTAATTGCACCAAAGAATTTGATTTGCTACTTTCATGGTCTGTCTCAAGAGCTTGCAACCGTTTCTTTAGAGAAACAACTCCTCTCAAGAAGAGCGAAAAACCACGAGCAGCATGGTCATGAAGGATCACAGTGTGGGGACAAGGAAGAAAGGAAACAGCACTAAAGGTGATGCAGGGAAGGTAAGGAAAAACACTTCCTGCCATTTGTAAACAATTTAAAGGAGGATCAACATTTCATTTAAGTCTAGAACAGAAATCGTGTGAATACAATCAAAAATCAACAGGGTCTTTAACTTGTAGAGGAGAGAGACTCTGGAATAAAACTGCATTAGCAAACTGATGACAGACAGACCATTCATTACAAGATATTCTGGCTGCAGGAAGGCTATGATGTTTTTAGCTCTGAAGTCCAAATGAAAGGCACAGAAGAGGGCATACTGCTCTTAGCTGGATAATGGCCATGTCTGAGTCGATTCCCAGTGCCCATGGCTCAGCATTTGTCTTTGCAGTGAGACCACGTGAGGATGAAATAGTTTATCCCACTCTCTGTACACACAGAGAACACTCCTACACAGCAAGGAGAACTGCCATCAAAAGCCTCTTTAAAATGCCTTTTTAAAATCACCAGTTGCTCAGCAAACAAAAAAAAAAAAAAAGAGAGAGAGAGAAATAAAAAAATACCGTAGGCAACAAATTCCCACAAATGGTACCCATTAAACAGATATGCATTTCCTATCCTTGGACACTTATCACATAGATATTCTGTTAAGAAAACTGACAATCTCTCTCAATATGCTTTTAAGTATATCCACTGCCTTACTACAGCAAGTAGTGGTTTCCTACAGCAAGCAAGTACACTAGGTATGGGCTCCATCCATTAGAGTCACCTTAAATATTCGTTTAATATTCATTTCTGTTCACCAGAACGGATGTATACAACACACGCACTAATGTGGAAACAGTCGTGAAAAACTAATTGCAATATTTGTAGAGATCTGTTTCATGTTTTCTTCACAATTATGTTAAAATTTCTTCACAGATTGTACTTTTACAGGCTGTTTTGCTTGCCTCTGAAATAAAGGTTTTTCTGGAGTGGAACAGACTGACAGTAGAGCAGACTAAAACTACAAGTTCAGTTGGCTATGTTAATTAATGGGTTAATGATCACACTATGTGTAAACTGACAGCATGATCATTTATGAAATGATTCAGCATAGTTACCCTAACTGCCATTGACTTTTCATGAGAAATTCAGTCATAGGAAAGATGGTGCAAGTTAGGTAAATGCCATTTCTGCTCATGAAAAATACACTCTTCCGACTAGTGTTCATCTCATCATTTACTCAATCCTCATGCACTGAGTTTGTTCACCCTAACTTGACTGGCTCTCTTTTCCTTAGCTATCAACATAGCCAACTGCTTCTCTGCTGCCTAGGGTGTCAAAGTAATTTCACATAGAAAGTAAACCATGGGCTGACACATGAATTCATGCATCCTCCACTGGGAGTAGAAAGACTGATCCTCACTCTCCCACTGTTACAGCTCTCCCTAGCTACCCCTCACAACCAAAATCAAACTGGGAGTTCTTTGAAGCTTATCTTTCACTTGCCTACATCTTTTGACATGCTTTAGAGTAAGAGTAAACAAATAATAAAAAAATAGACTCCAAGATTTTAACTCTGTATATTAGACAGATGGAAATCTGATGATCCATGCTGGCCTGTGCTGCTTCTCCAGTCTTGGAGAGCAGTCTTGCTGCCCAGCATACACATACACACAGGGCAACTGAATTAAACTAAATTTATATCCATTTGTCACTTCCATATAACTGTTCAAAGTCTTTGCAGGCAAATATCTCTCTACAGTTAGTTGTTCCAGCTATCTCAGGCAATGAAACCACAGCACAGCATGACCTCAAAGAGGTATGCCAAGCCTTCTGATGCATGAAAGCTCTTATTAAATACTCAGATGAAAAGATGATCACTTGGAAACCATCCTATACCTCGTTATCAAAGATAACATGATCTCAGTCTCAACTTCAAGTAATAGAGAACAAATTGGCTGCTTCTCCTGCTATTTTTGTCTTTGATTCTGACATGAGAAAAAGCTGTGTAACCTCTGTGCATTATTGGTAAGCTATTCTAGTAAAGGTATAGTGCTGAGTCTGTCATCCTTCCCATATAGCACAACTCCTGTACGGGAGACCGATCCATGTGAGAGGACAGTTCCCACCACATTAGGTAGTGATAAGTAACAATAAATGTTCTGCCCTTCTAAGTAGGTAGGACAAATTTATACCTCCAGGACTGAAATCCCAAACCTGTTGAAGTCAACAACAAATCTCCCAATTGCGTGAGTCTAAAAATGTTGCCTTCAGACTGAATGGGGGAACTCTACAGCCTTGAGTGGAAAATTACTCTGCTGGATTGGGAATACAGGTGATGCGGCCATCTGCCTCAGACCTTCTTCAGAGAGTTTCATCACTCTGTATTTTACACCGAACACTGAATTTACATTAAGTTGTAGCCCATCAAGAAGCTTGGTAATAGCTAGGATGATTATGGGGCTGAAACCATTTCATACAAGCTAGGTTCAACAGGCTTCCACTTGAAACCACAAATCAGTTCAAATATTATCTAAGGCACTTTGGTTTTTGAGTTCCTTGCCCAGTACTACTACATTTTTATTATTGCCTGAATTATGACAGCATTGAAATTTCTCAGTCAAGCTCAGGGGCTTGCTACAGTAGGCAATTTATAAAGATAGAGCAAGACCCGGTCCCTCTTCTAAACAGTTTGTATTCTAATTAAAGAGAAACTTCATAATTTGTAGCACTATCTGCCCTCAGTGAATCATAAGCTAAACCTGATGAATATAAATTATGTTTCATTTTTCACAGGAGTAGGAAAAATCTGTCTAATTTGAGCTGTATCACACAACTCCAGGAGGCAGGGAGAAGGAATTGCTGTGAATATGAACTGTGACTCCATTTCAAGTGGGTCAAAAATATGTGAAAAAATTTCAAACAGAACAAAAGCCTTTAAGATTTTTAACTTAAACAGACAGCTCATATCTACCTCTTATTTTCTCTATGGTTCACTCAAATCTGTCTGTTTTTCCTTTCTCCTGCCCACAAAACCACCTTGCTTTCTTAGCAGTATTCTCACAACAGGTACATCAATGCAAATGCATCTCTTCAGCAAGCTCTTTTCCCCACAACTTTGTTATCTGGAAGCCCTTACATGTATTACACATTAGTTTTCTCTGTGGTCCACCCCAAGAAATGAGATCATTCATCCTATACCAGACTGCTGCACCTCTACTTGCAACCTAACCTACAACTAAGACCTTCACCTTTCATCACCTAAGACCACAGCAGTTGAAGTGATATTTGTTGACTTGTGTATTTCTAAATTTATGTCAGATGGAGGATGCCAGTAAACTGTCCTCAATGACAAATTTAATTACCAGACTCAATCTATAAATGTGCATTTTTTTGCCTTTTGTGCTCTTAGAAACTCTATTTACCCAGGCTCTTCCTGAAAGGATGGGTGGAGTGAGGATGGACTTTGTTACAATACCCACTAGGGAGTGATCTTTGTGTTGCTGTTGATATTCGGTCTCACTTTATTTATTATTACATATGTTTTTAATCTTTTTATTGTTCATTTAATTTGTGTTGTGACAGGCACACTTCAAAATGTGGATATAAACAACGGATCAATCTTCACCTAAAAAACCCCATAACAAATGCATACGCTTCCCTCTGGAAGAGGTTGTTCCTCTTTTAAGCTTTGCATGTCAACATCAGCTGTATTTCATTCAAGTCATATCTAAAAATATGGTAAATGGTGGGGGGCAGTTTTGGAGAAAACTGTTTTCTCTAATCATTCTTCCATAATTCAAGGAGAACTGACAGCCTTCTGCTCAGACCTGCTGAAGAAGATTAATTTTTATGAGGGAACGAGCAGAATCTCAGTCCAAAATGCTCATGTTTCAAAAAGACGTAGTGAGTGAAAACAGGGATTATGCTGGAGACATGCAGACATGCCACCACAGTTCTCAGTCCAATGTTGTGCATGAATGCTGATATTAACACCCATATTTTTCACATATTTCTCAAGTTGACATGCACAATTTTTTCACATTGAATGTAGGAGAGACAAGTGGATAAAATTAACCAATCGCTGGAAATGAAATCCAGACAAATTAAAACTGGAAATTAAGCACATGTCTTTAGCAGAGAAGGTAATTATATATAGAAGAAACGATGGAACATCCATCTCCTGCATCTTCACATTAAGATAGATGCCTTTTTGGAAGTTATACTACCAAAAAATACCAATTTCAGGGCTCATTTGGTGAAATTCCATTAACACCTAGGTATGGAAAGTTAGACTAGATTATACGGTGGCACCTGCTGGACTTAAACACTACAGCCTTACATTTACCCAAAGGTATATGCTTCTCATTCTGCTCACAATTTATCTGTCTCACAAGTATTTTTAATCTTTTGATCCACACATTCACCAGAGCTGCACAGCCTGTACTCCTGAGTGGATGAATAACCCAGATATCCATGTAGTTGTCTCACAAAAACAAAGTGACTGACTCACCTTTCAGTGTACTGCATACTCATTCACCTCGTTTTTACACTGTGTGTTTCTAATATACTTTCTTCTTTACCTTAGGTCCAAAGAGTTCAAGGATTACTATTTTTTCTTATGGGTAACCACTTATTCAAAAGGTTAGCAGAACAACATTTTTCCTGGCATCCTTAATTTCTTACCATACCTTTAGAAGCATTTCTTCTCCCTTAAACTTTGATCTAAAAAACTAAAGGCTAAAAAAAGTGTGCATTTTAACAACCGTTTGGTTGGTTGGTTGGTTGGTTTCAGCTAAGGAAGATCTTTAGGTTATTTACTTGGGCTAAGGATTTGTCTGGGAGACATGACAAAATAGTTAAGTGCAGGAAAGAAAACATCTTCTGAGAGGTCCAGATTGTGTACATTCTTTTTTATGGTTTCTTTTGATGTTTTTGACATTTAGGTTTTTTCACAGGTAAGGAAAGAGTAGGTACACTCATTCCTTTAACAGTGTGATCGTAAAGAACTAAGGTGCAAACAATCCGCCTTGAAGAATGAAGTATAAAAGGTGACATGCAAGCTAATAACCACAAGGAAAAAGGACTCCATACTGACAACAAAAATCCTTGGTGACTACCAAGTAATTAATGTGAAAGGCATTTTATTGCATTGCTGAGGACGGCACTGAAGCCTCTGGGACAGATCCTGCCTTTCCAAATTACTGGTTTCTGTTGAAAATATAAATTTCAGTTTCATAGATGTCCAATATTCCCAATGCCCTGTCTCTTTTTTCTTTTTTTTCCTTTTTTTTTTTCCCAGTTTTCTGCTTATAACAACACAGTTCCTTTCATTTTACATTCAAGCCCTAAAACCTGGGCTTCGTACTTAGAGCCGATTGGTAACACCACAGCATCATTCTGCACAAATGCAGAATGACTAATGTACATGGCTATTTTTTTTTCTTTTCTCATGGCTTAAAATTGATCATATGTTTCATAATATGAAACGCAAGCAGATTCTCCAACCACATTGAAATAACTCTGGAAAATCGCCTCTGAGTACTTCAGAATAAATCGAACACAGGGCTGCTAACATGAAGGGTAAAAAACTTCAGCTACCGAAACAATGCCTCATTTGCCTCCAACATATTTAGATAAAAGAGCTTTTTGGAAACATACTAGGGACAAGCACATAATTCTCTCAATATGTGAAGTCTGTAATTCTCTGTAGTTTTACTTCATTCATAATAGACATGGCATAGACCTGTCAGTGAGCAGAGCTGTGTATTTGTCCCATTTTAATTAAGAAGTTTACACACCCAAAAAAAGAAACTGAGCAGAAAACAATAAATAGCCAAGTGCCTTCTAGCTGATAACTGGTACTTTTTTACTTCCTTGAAGCTTGGTGGAATTCACTCAGAACTCTGTTTCCCTGGCAGATGACAAACAGGCAAAAAAGCATAGAAAACAAGCTTGCTTTTTCAAATGTAAAAAAGTGGGAGCAAACCCCAACCAGTGTGCATACCACTGTGGTTGATGTGGTATTTGTTGACTCCATAGCAAATTGCTTGCTACCACCACCTCCAGTCTTTAGTGCTTTATTGCATATAAAATCCAAAATAATTTATGCCACAGCCTCACGCAGTAGTATTTCAGGCATATGATTGAGAATAATGGGCATTTTGCCTAGCTGAGGCACAAGTAAGGCCTTACAGGATATGCCCCAGAATATATAATCCATAATTTCTACAAAGTCAAAATAAGAAATTTTCTTTCTTGTGGTTTTGGGCTGTTGTACTCAATGTGGCTTTCAAGGCACTTTCATACCTCAAATTGCTAACTTACTGAATGCATGCAAAATTAAGATCTAACTCTTCCTCTTTTATATTTCATTGCAAATAAAACTCCAACTGACACGACTGAGAGATTTAATAAAAACAGAAGGAATTAAAAATAAAACAGACATTTAATGTAAAAAATCTCCCCTTCATATTGAGAACTGTGGTCTTCCTAAAAAAACATGCAAAAGATTTGAGGAATTAAACCTACATTTATTTACAGGCACCTTTAGCTAACTGATGTCTCCAATGTGTCATGCTCAAGCTCCAAATTTTTGTATTTCCTCCAATTATTATTTTAACTCATAAAATTCATGCCATCATCTACGATATCCATCAGAGATTTTTAAATGAAGGCAAGACAGAGAAGACAGGCATGAAGACTTCTGTTATGGGGCCATCTCTTCATCCATGTCAATAAACTATAATACTGAGGTAGGCAGAGGCAGGGATGGGCACTCCATCAAAAAGCCTGTAGAGAATCTGGAGCAAAAGCACAGAAGGAACCCTGCAGCCTTATGAGGAAGAACCTGAACAAGAGCACAGGACTTTCTCATGGCCCAAAAGTAATTTTTCTCCATATATTTTTATATGCATGCATATATAATAGATATGTATTCTCCGCAATGAATATGAGAAACAGTTGTTTCTATTTAAAAACTAAAAACTCCCATCACGTGATATATTTTTTCCATCAGAGGCTGGAGGGGAAACTGTGTTGTCATTAGGAAGTGAGTGCACCACCTCAGCCAGGTGAGCTAAAACTAGACTTACTAAACGTGGTCCTCAGAGTACAGACCACCTCCACCCTTGCATAGTTACAGCAATGAGAGAAACAATGGATGTTTTATCAAGTTTCACTACAGAGATAAAAGCAAGGAGACCGAATGGGAGGAAAACTGGCTTCTCACTCTTCTCTGTTCAATGTGCAGTTTAGTCCAGTAACTGTAGCAGGTAAAGTTTTGTGAAAAAAAAAAAAAACAGTTTCAATTAAAAAAAAAAATATTTCTAGTGGGTTTTTTTTATTCCAAAGCAGTATGCTGCATCCTCACAAATTAGCAAACAAGAACAAATTGATGATTTCAGGAAAGCACAAACTGAATTATAATAAATCATGCATGTATTGCTAACCTGGAAGCCCAGCCTTCAATTTCATCTGCTTATCTACTTTGATGCTGGTTACCCACTTGGAAGGCTTCTTTAATGCAGAACTCTAAGAAATAGAGAGCCCCTTAACGAACCAGTGTTTGCATTTTATTCCCACCACAAAGATTAATAGGATTGCTGCTTTTTAAGACCACTGTGTTTTAAAAGGAAGTAGAAGACCATGAGGATAGGTTTTGTACACAGGAACCTTCATTAATTTCAACCTATACTTGCTCCACTGAATATCATAAAAGAACAAACACTAAAAAAGTTAACGCAGAGAATCACTGATTTGAGAGATGAAATATTAACATCCAAACCAATCTCAGTCACACAACCTAATCCTTCATCACCATGCCCAATCTACTCACAATCAACTTCCAGCATACATCTATTCACCATCCACCCTTACAAAACATGAAATTTGTAAAATTTGAGGTGAAACATGACTTTGGTTTTCAAAGATGACAAATTTCTAAGCTAAATCCCCTTTTGCACTCCTGCGTTTTCTTCAATTGCCTGCCAGGCTTTGTAGGGTGTAATGAGGAACCAGGGGACAGGATTCTACAGTGGGGGAATGTTGAAAGGAAGGAAGTTCGTGGCATCACATTGATTGATATCAAGAACAACAGCCACCATTAGTGCCGAACCCATCTTGAAAGGAGTTATTTCATCTGAACGCCACCGTGCCTAGGGCAGATCAGAATGTAGGCTATGGATATGGCTCCATAACTGAAACATCAGTCTCTGATTTAGGAATGACACTAAAATTGTACATGAATTTGAACAAAAGTGGGAGAGGGAAACAATGGAGCAGGAATGAGCAACATCGAAGCAGGAATCAAACACAGACTGGGGCTGTAGGAAGGGGCCTGAAACAAGACATCTCCCTGGGCTGTGGATGGGGAGAGAGGAGAGACAGATGGCAGCAATGGATGAGGACTCTCCATCCTTGCAGGGCATGAGATGGTGAACGGAGAAAGGTTGATGGAGAAATACTAGGAGGACAGGCAAGAGGGAAAGGGATCCATTAGGGAATAGCAAGGACAGCAAAAGTACCAGGACTGGGCAAGTGGCTCTGTCATCAACATCCAGCTGGGTTTACATGGCTGTCCAGGGACTGGAAAACCAAAACCCACCATGACTGGCAGAATGGAAAGTGCAAGATAGCAGGTTGTGATTACCCAGATTACACATCACTCAGTAACTTCAGCCTTGCCTGTCATCTAAAACACCCACAAACAGTCAGAATCTGCTATTTTTATTGCTTGATTCATCGAAGGTATGGGTGTTAGCATTAGCTTGGGCTCTGTGAAGCATCAAAACTCCTCTGTCTTTTCCAGGGGATTAGAGATTGTAACAAAATTACTATTGCTTAGAGCCAGAAAGATCCCTGAAGATGTCTGTTGAAGCTTTCAGAAATACAGCAAAGACTGTGCAGATGAACAAAATACAAGGCGTGTATTTGCACGCAGGGAGTGTGTAAAAATAATTTTACCAGATAATCACGGAATAATCTTTTTTTATCCGCTCTTCCCAACACAAAATATGCACTAGGAGGACATAGCCTTAACATACTACAGGAGACTAATTATTGAAATAAATGCCACAAACAGGAAAGAGATGAGAGGTAAAAGCTGAAAATGCACCAAAACAGTGGACTGTGAACCCTTATGCTAAATGAAATAAACCACTTGATGGGTGATATGACACTGCAAATAGATTCAGTGCTACAATATATGGTGAGTGGGGGAAAAAATTAATGAAAATCAGATGTCTCAAAGTTTTCTGGTACTGATTCCACATGTACACAACTCACGGATTCTGTGCAGGTGCAGATGCAGATTTTGTTTCAAGGGAAATTCACAGCTGTTCACTTTTAACATGGACAAGCATCTGTCTCTTTCTCAGGTGTTTAAGAAACCTACTGTCAACAGCCAAGGTGATTAGGAGATATTTTCAGTGAGACAGCAGAGGAATTACGAGTGCAGATCCTGTCATTTCCTAACAGGATTAGGGGCAGCTACACTCCGTGCATCCCTCCAAAAGCTAATCCTGATGTGTCTTTCACCTTCAT
The DNA here is from genome assembly GCA_035041135.1 of Platyrinchus mystaceus. Taxonomy (NCBI): domain Eukaryota; kingdom Metazoa; phylum Chordata; class Aves; order Passeriformes; family Tyrannidae; genus Platyrinchus; species Platyrinchus mystaceus. The sequence continues at coordinate 69,151,452 of JAWWLV010000045.1, read as the reverse complement.
GAAAGATGAAAAACCCTTCCATTAAACAGCTCTATACAGATATGCAAGGTTGAGTACAGCACTTTGAACAGCACGTTAATGTTACAACAATTTGTAGACACTGTATAATAGCACTGTGCAAATTAAACATCTGGAAGTTTGAAATGCAGCCACATTAACACAAAAAAATAGCCTGGCTTTATCCTTTCAATTAGTTTTCCCTTAGATTTGCTTGTTCCTCTCATATTGCTTCACTGTGATTCTTACTCCAGAGAAGTTTTAAGAACCTACCAAACTCAGTATTGGAGATAGTCTGTGGAAAGCTGACTGAGCTCATGAGAGCTGATTAATAATACTAAAAATACAAAGGCCACTGTTCTTTAAAAAGTGGGAAAAACCAAACCTTTTCACAGAACTCTAGCATCCAACAAATAACCTCTTCCATTTCAAAGATTCAATAACAAATTGTCTACAAGTTATAAGTTATTCACAGAAACTACTCAGACAAAAACTAGGAAACAGAATAAAATAACAATTTTCTTGCCCTAGGAGCGCCCACACTCTGTGGACTTCCAATGGGACACAGGCAGCTGTTAGAGGCATAAGGCATCTAACGCAGAGAAATTTCCCTGTGGAGATACAATAGAGGGGTGAGGGACTTTTCTGCAATATTCAGTGTGTTTTCAAATCACAGCAATTATTATGGTGCCCTTTTTTATTGTTCTTAATTTCAATTTCATTCTGGAATAGCAGTTTCACACAGGAAACCAGTCGGTAATAGCTGTTGCAAAATGCTTTATACAGGTGAGCATCAAAGTGGGGAGGATAGCAAAGAGCTGCCATGATAAGAAAGCAATATAGCTAATGGAAACAGATGGCACATGCAGGTAAAAGAGTCTAATTCCAAATGTGAGAGGAGACAACCGCTGCAAGTTTCCATCACCAAGAAGCAAAGCCTTCCAAAAGATTCAATTGACATTTTCTCAGAAAATGTAATCAAATGGCAAACAGTTGTTTAAGCCAAGGCTTCCAGTGTCATTCATTACATTACAGAAGAGAATGAGGACCAATGGATATTTTCCCCTCATTGTCACATTAGTTCTTGGCACTTGCTCAGTTCATTCCCTCAAAAGATCTCAACATGTTTTACAAATGTTAAGGAATTCTTGCAATCCTTTTTGAATCCCGTGTGGTGGGTATTGTTACTACTATAATGCCAGTTTATGAATGGAAAACCAGAATACAGATGAATGTACTACTTTTAGCCTAAACCATACAGATAAGGTTGGCATTTTGGCTGCACTACTTCACACCTGTTTCAAAATCTGTTGAAGCAACCAGAAGCTCTTCCAGCAACTTCCAAAGGGATATGGAAGTACGTGGACTCCTTCCACCCATCTCTAACGGCTACAATGTGCTGACTTCCATCACTGCACTTGAAAGCATGTGAAAGCCACTGGTAGAATTAATTATCCTGGGATATCTTTTTGCTATCATACTGAACAAAGAGAGATGCTCCTCTGGGCTCTCTCTAAGCAAGAGATAGCCTGCCTCTCCTCTATGTAATGCCTTCTGTTGCTAGGTATTACCAAACCAGTACTTTGTATTTAAAAAAAAAGAGGTGTGCCTGCTGGGAAATGGGTGAAAAGGTAGGGTGAAAAACAAGTTTAGCCTAGGGGATCTTGTTGGCTGTGTCAGTGCAAAAGCACCTTGGGCTTTACACAGGGATCAACTCAGCCTGGCACCTTTTGAGGCACTGGGTTGTGAACTGAAATACACTTAAATGCTTGAAAATATGGGAAATGAGGTGCAGGGTCCTAACTCTATCTGTGAGAAATAAATAATTTGGTTTTATTATAAGCAAAGTGAATTTAGTAGAAAACATAAAGAGATGGGATTTTTTT
>JAWWLV010000045.1:69127454-69139107 GCA_035041135.1 Platyrinchus mystaceus | reverse complement strand
ACAGCTATTGTTGCTTGTGGCTGTATTTCACCACAGAACAACACACACACACATGCACACACACACATGCACACACACACATGCACACACAGAAGCCACTTGACACACTCTTAGTTATTATTTATTGTCCAATTTCTGAAATCGCAATGAAGAATTTCAGATTCCTGGAAGGGACTTCTTGGAGGGGCTGAGTTTCGAAAATCCCCAAGCTCTCTTTCCCTCTAAGAACATAGGATTTCAGCTGGAAACTCTAAAAAACAGGCATCCAAAAAGCCCAGTTGCTTTTCAAAACCTCTCCCAACCTTTAAATCAAATTCTGATATAAATCACTGCATTTTAGAAATATAGTAGTGTACTGTTTCCCATCCCTCAACACCTAAAGCAGACAAACAAAACAACAGTACAGGACACAAATAAAGCAGATTATTTTGTTGAGAATATTACACAGGCTAACTGATTTTCTTCTCTGGCTTCCCTCCCACATTCAGGGATGAACGTGCCATGAGGACTTTATTTACTCAGTGAATTAATCAATCTGAATTATGCAAAAGCTTTCACACAAACTGAAACTTCTGCAAACTTCCCACTAACAGAACTCCAATTAGCAACCAGTCCTTCCATCACATTCTTCTGCCACTGAACAAAGCAATTTAAATTCTGCAATTCAGGTAAGAGAAATGTGTAAGTACAAAGAATTTTCCTTTAGAAGATAGAGCATGATATGACAAAAAAGAAAAGCAAAACAAACCGATCTGCACCCAGTGCTTATTGCCCAGTTAAACCAGCTTCCCAACTTGTTACACCATTCTGTTTCCCTTACCCATTGTCACCATCCAGCACTTCCTACACAACACCAAAAGGCTAAATCCATACAGATATCATAATAAATTGGCAACTCACTTGGAAAGGCTTGATGAGTTCTGCCTGCAGTATGATCTGCTGATCATGCTGCAGCGTATGAATCAGTGCAAACTGCTGGCAGCTCCAGGGAGCAAATGGACAGATGATCAGGGCGTGGAATGAGATAATAAAAATGCCATTATCCTTTCAGGCATGTGAGACTCATTGGATGCTCTTTCCACCCCACAGGCTAACGACTCAGTTGGTCCTAACGCTTCTGTAATGACATTCTGTATTTATGTATTGTCATGCTCATTGTCTATCTTGTATCCTCCTCCCCTTCCTTCACCCCCCTCTGCTCTGTGATCATATGATTTTTTTTTTTACTGTATTCTCTCTAATAGATCCTCTTTTCTATACCTGGGTCCCTAGTTACAGAAATTCCTGCAGATTTTTCAGCTGCTCAAGTTGAATGACAAATGCTTGCTTCCTGTTCAGCTTTCACAAGAAGTGCTTCTGCTTAGCCAGCTTGTCTGAACATCGAGTAGCCTCAGCACTGCACAGAGGTGCCTTCAAAGGTATTTGCTCCTAGGAAAGTCACATTCCAGCCTACCAAGAGTACCCAGATATAAAATAATGGTCCAGGGAACTGCCTTCCCTTTTGATAATAAATCATTGCCTAAGCATTTTGCATCCAATCTAACCTGTGAAAGGTCAAGCTGGATCAGATACCCCAAAAGACTGAAGGTGACTGCCAAACAAGGACAAATCCAAGGAGATGGGAAGTACCTTCAAGCTCAACTGCAGTCAAGGTAAAACCATCTTGCGTTTAAAAAAAGAATTAAAAACAGGCCTGGAGTTAAATCCAACCTAACTTCAATTTTCTTCCATCTAATCCAGTGAATGCAGCAGGAAATAGAAATGCAAACAGTGATTTAACTGGAGGCACCATCAGTTACCATGATTTCACATGCTTGGCTCCCATATCTCTTTAAGTCCACAAATGTGAGCAAACTGAAACCACTTACTGTACAGTCCTGCAGCCATTCCACCTCAGGCTCTGATCTTGTTTAACCTCATAAATTTCAAGAATGGGTGTGGATGGATTAGTACTCCAAAGGGAAATCTCTAAGCAAGCTCACTTGTCTGTGGGAAGGAATGTGTGGGTTCAGTGGGTGGCACTCTTACCTTGGAATGAACACCCAGGCAATCCTCTGCACAAAGCAATGGAGGATGCTGGATGTCTAAGGAAGCATCAACCTTGACTTTTTTTCCTCAGAGCTTTTAAGAAGTCAAAAGCTGCACTTTTCTCAGGACACTGACATTAGTTTACATTCTGCTTAAATCCTACTGTCAATAACTGCATTTTTTTCCCTCCCAAAAACTCTGTACAGTTTCAAGAAGATAGATTTTTGTGAAAAGGTAACAATTCTGTGCTTTATAGATAGTTGAATGATTCCCATGCAAGCATGTACAAGCTCAGGGGTTTTTTTCCGCACACAGAAACAGGTCTGCATACCCCAAGAAGTTGCTATTTCTTCACGTATTCCTTCTGCAGACCCAGCCCTTTGCTCTAAAGTACATTAAAACTCCTATCTTTTAGCGTATATAATATACAGTAATTCTAGTCTGGAGGAAGGAAAGGCCAACAGTGCTGACTGCAAAAGGACAAAACCAGGAATTCCACTTCTGTGATTGCAGAGAGATCTGCAAATGAGATGAGGGTGCATTGGCAGGCCATCTCTTGGTTTTTTTCTCTGACATCAAAGGAAAGTGAACATATAAGGCAGTGTGAATGCATAGAGTCTTAAAAAATGCTGGTGAGAAGGGAATCACATTTATTCTTCCTGGAAAAGACATTTCTACTACTGCAGCAGAATCAGAATTTTTCCCTCTGGAAGAGCATTAGTTAAACAGAGACTGTATCTCTGTTCTTCCAAAACATACATTTTAATCGGATGTCAGATCTAAGAGTTGATGTTTATGAAACTATGAACTGGGTTCCAAGGCAACCCTACAGATTTCAAATACAGGTGTCTATTTACTACTGCATCACAGAAACTTTTTTTCTAATTGATTGAGCTCTACACTCTTTTCAATATATCCTGAAATAGTTAGATTATTGCAGTGCTCACTAACAAAACCGTTTCCACTCAGAATTAAAATAAAAACAAATTTGATTATCCTCTAAAACATTATACTCTACATCTCCAAAGAACAGTTCCAGATTTTTTGAAAATCTGCCCCCACTGTCACACATGGCTCTAGATGGCAAATCTGACCTATTTGTTGAGTCATTAGGAATAGGGGAAGCCTCTTGCACCTGTAGTAAACTCCAGAACCATTTTAAAGTATCCCTCTTAGGACAATCATAAGAATCTCAATTTCTCCTTCTTCACTCTTCCAAATACTATATTGAATTATAAAAGTCTGGAGAAGAACTTCACTCCAGATGAAACAATCCACATGGTCAGCTTATTTTTATTTCAAGACTTCTAACAACAAATTGCATCTTCTTGCCCATACCTCAACAGCACTACTGAGAACAGATTTCATTTGCCTACTAATTGACCAATAAGCAACACTGTCCATGCAAGTCTATCCTCAAGACGTTGCCATTTCTGCCTGCAAATGAAACTCAAAATAAATAAGATGAGCAAACTGCACTTCCAAACAGTATCGGCCTCCTCTGCCCAGCTGTCTGTAGTGTTATATGGGACAGGCATCCTTGTAAACAACTGCTCGTAATGCTTTGCAAGTTGGTGTCCCACCAATTAATTTTTAATTTGTCGGGAATTGCTACAACCATGATTTGTCACACTTGAAAAGCTGCAAGATCGAAGAGGCAACTCTGGACACATAGATGTTAATCCACTGCATACAGGCAATGAGCATGCTGCCAAGTGGACCTGGGCTAACCCATGTGAGCAGCATAGTGGGTTCTCTGGTGAGTGCCCAGGAGGCTTCACTGTCAGCTGTTCTCTAAGCTGTGCCCATCATTTAAGTCATAAGGCCCATTCAGCTGAGGCACATTACTGTTTTAACAAAAGCTACGGGGACATTTTATGATTCAGTTTGCAACACGAAGGAGGGCTCAGCCAAGGCCAACCCATGCAATGCCAAGCATTCACATTTGGTTGGGTGCAGATCCAGCAGCTCCCTAAGTTTACAGCAATGCAGAAATGGTTCCCATTAAAGAAGCTGACACAGACAAGATTTTGCCATGCTTGCAACCCCTTTAAAAATAAGTGGGAGGATGATCTGAGTCAGTTATAGGTCCTTGCACTTACTAATCCCTTTATTATTTGGAAGCCAATGCTTATTGTTTACTTTAGTAACTTAACTGAGACAGATACTTTCAGTACACTGTGGCGCTGAGGTGGACATCTTACATATAGAGCAGAAAGAGGCAAATCACCTTCTAGATAATCTCAAAAATTTATGTGGGCATCTAAAGCCTGGAAAATCGCTGGGGCTGGAGTCTAAACCTGCTTTCCTTATATGTTTTGATGCTTCAGAGATCTAGGACAGCAAAACCCCTAAGGAAGACACCAGAAAGAGAAAAAAACTAGAGTAAACAAACACTAACTAAACTAGAGCACTTGAGAGGTGTCATTCATGCCAACGAAGTCAAGTCAAATGGCTCTAGTGTAGGGTCATCTATTGCAGCAATGAAAGGAACTCCTGGGGTGTTTCCTAACATTTCAACATTAAAAGTAGCAAAATGAGGAGGAGGAAGGAGATATGAGAGCTTTCCAAAAGTAAATTATTAGTGGAAGGTTCCAATGTCTACTCATATTAACAATAGGAATGTCCAGAAGTCATCCAGAGAGCCACTTAACATTTTATTATTTTTACTTTAACCATCCCTGCACGCAAGGCAGAATTTTCAGTGAGTTGATGAAAATAGCCTGTGAATCCTTTTTCTTTTGAGACAATAGTGAATTTCAGACCTGATCGAGGCACATGCTCCATCCAAACCATGCCTTTCCCTGGGAAGCCTAATCCTTTCTGTACCTGTTTGTCCACAGAGAATTTGCTGTGCTACCCACTGTTCTCCTGTTTTTCAAACACCTTCATGTTTCTTTAGCTCTTTGTTTAGTCCACGTTGAGGCAGTCTTAAAATGGGCAGGCAAGTAACTCACAGAAATGTGTCTGACTGGTTTCAAAGACCATGCTGTACCACTCTCCTCTGTGCCACTAGTCTGACATAAGCAGGCAGACTTGTAAAGAACTTTGCAAAGCTACTGGCATTTTGCAAGAGAAACAGAACTCTGTTTTTTATGAAAATCCATTCTAATGACATTAACATCTGCTCCTTGTTTGAAGAATATTTTTAACTGTTCTGTTCCTGGGAAAATGAAAGATGCCACAGTCTCTTTCATATTCTCACAGAGTAGACAAACTCTTGGTTTTTTTAAGGTCTGTTCTGAAATGCCCCGATACAGTTCACTGCAGGGAACACAGTGGATGCATCTCACAGGGCAAAAAGCATCTGCATTCACCACCCTATGAGATTTCACTCTAGGACACTGGCATGTAAGCAGGGAATTAATGTCACAGATGAACAACACTTTGTGTATTAAATCATGTGCAGTAGGTAAAGTCTGGCAACTCATGCATAAGGTCTTGAAGAAAATCTTGAGTACTTATTTTTCAAGTCCAGTTGTAAATATCTCAAGTCAGGGGGACTTTGCCATTTCACAGTGGTAAATATTCCATGCTCTTACAAGGTTCAATACTAAGAATATACCCTGATATCTATTCCTCCCTTTATTCTTTAACTGTAACCCATAGTTTTAACTACCTGGATGCCTATAAACAGCAGCAGTCTCAAAAATTTTAACGTGTTCAATGGAAGCTGTGAGTAATACGTACCCAGCTGTGTACATGGGTATATGCATTAAAATACATACTCAAATTGAAATATGTAGGCTTGAGCCATATGCATGTGCAAATCATGGACTCACACACAAACAGAATTTGCATGCTCACATTGACACATTATCAGGTGGGAAACGCCTTAGCAGACGATAGAACCATTTGCATAAGCAAGTTCTGCAGGATTGGGAACACAAGCCTGTACACCAAAATGCAAAAGCCTGAACCCCGAAATTGTAAACACCTGCAACAAATGTAGTTGCAGATTAGACCCATATAGAGCCCATGCAGTCCTATCTGATTTCTGCTTTGCTGGGACAGGATGGCCTTGAATAGTGCAGGCAGGAGTTTGGCCCTCTATAGGGAAGAGAATTTCATTTTCTCTACCTGTCCTCAGTTCTTGAGGTAGTATTATCCTGCTTTTCACATAGGAAAGTTACTAAATGCATGTATGGCTGTAACAATGAACAAAACAAACTCCAAGGCAAGTGTTAAAATCATATTACAAGGGGAACTTACACAGTAAATTGAAACATGATTAGAAAAACACAGCATTCTCTACCAGTTACTTACAGGGGAATGCACAATCCAGAAATAAAGCAGCATAATATTTCGTGTGTGTGATAGATCATTTCCACCAAAGCATAGCTTTTGTTGTATGTTGTGTTTTCACTGCTTTCAAATAAACACTAAGATTCAAACAATATAACCACACAGATATAGCTATCTTCTGGTCATTTGAACAATTGAAATGTAGGAAACCATAAGAGAGAAGCATTTGCAAGGATTGTCATTACCACATCTCCCTGTGCCCTGGCACTGTCGCTAGTGAAGGACAGACTCTGGTCCCCTCCTGCTCTGAGCAAGAGCAGCAGAAGGAAGGACACTATTTCTCCATGCACTTCTGCACTCATTCTTTTGTGCTTTATGTATTTCAGGGAAACATGCCAATTCTCACAGCAATAAAAAGCAAACTGTTATTTTGGGTCACAAATTTTAAAGTTTGCTGTCTCGCATTTATACCTGAACTGTAGCTTTTTATAACTGCTATGAATAAATTTCAGCTTTATCAGTGCAAAGGATAATATTCAAAGCCCAGACTTGTAGCTCTTCTGCTCACAGCCATGTAAAGTAATACTTGCAGAGCCCACAAAACAGAAAGCTGTATGAGCTGCCAATAATGGCAATGCCAATAATGTAAGTTCTCTTTGCCTCAACTGTTTCTGGCAATAGTTAATTTCAATAACAGCTTTTATATTAAATTATTAATGTTATTATTAATATATTAGCAGGCATGCTCCAAACATCACTATTCTCTTCAAGCTTAGCCACAAAAGCCAGAAAGAACCACACAGTAGTAGGTGTGCTACAAACATACATGATAGATGCATCTCTAGCCAAAACTTTGATTTTACTGCCGAGAGGGCATAGGTGGAAGCCTAAACCAAAGCTCCTTAATAGACAGCCCAGTAAACTCATGAAGTGTGAAGTGTGGGTCTGTTCACCCTTGTGTGCCACCAAGTAACAGCAAGAGCATCCACTGTCTTGCTTCAGTCTGAAGCCATGACCCCAGCCCAGGCTTCACATTTGATCCTTCTCTGCTGGAAGAGTTCATACAAATGTTTGCACAGGCGCATATGCACACAGCCCTGGAAGGAGAAGAGCATTTCCTGCTGGGCCAATTTACGGGGACCTTCCTGGACCAAAAGCTCCTATCTTATGATACTCTGAATTTTCCTGGTGAACAACATCCAATCCCTGGTCAGAATCTCACTTCACAAACAACCCAATAAACTCAGCTAGAAAAAGCCATATGAATTCCACCAAAGGCAGTGACTGTTCAACGTCTTACGCCAGTTGAACAGCTCAGAGGTATTCAAAATGCAAACTTCAATTTGAAATACTCAGTTTGAGCCTTTGTTAACTCTGAACTTAGCTTGAAAATATGAAATTGGATTCTCAGACCAGGACCCTGCCTCATGCAGGTTAAAGATTAGTTATACCCCTGTCTGACTGGACCAATCATTTTTAATACCTGGTAATGGCCCTTAGGTGTTTTGGAAACAGCTTTATTTCATTAGATGCTCAGGGATTACGAACTAACCGGATGCTCCCAATAACTTTGAGAGAGCAAACAGTGTCAGTTTATTTAATAACTTTCAAAGTGAAACTAAAATCTTGTTAAAATCATGCCTCTTCTGATTTAATTAAAATGTACCACACATACTGCACTGTTCTGTTAATCATTAACCAAGTTAATTCAAGACAGAAGATGAGTCTTTTCTTTCCTTTAAAAGCCTCCAGCCAGCAGAAAACTTCAAAAAACATTCCAAAAAAGGACCAATACAGTATGATTTTTGTTAGATGGTCAACACATCAGTATGCTTTTTCCCTTTCTTCAGTATTTCTGATTCCTATAGGAATGCATGTTAAAAGAGAACTGGTTTTTTTTTCTTGCTTGGCAAAATACCTTTCCCAAATTTTCTAAATATTGTCTGGTATTTGCGTCAATATGACAGTCATTGGGTTTGACAGGAATCAGATTGCTAAACCCACACAAAAATGCTTTGGAAATTAGGGGCTCATTATACATTCAATTTCATTCAAATCCACTTCAGCAAACTGGCAAGAAGTGGATCTGAACTGCCTCCATTACCCCTTTCACTTCTGTGGTTCACAACAGAGGTTTCTTCAGCATGCTAATCTCTACCTTAACTTTTAGATTCATAACTTGTGCTAAGAAATCTCCTTAGCACTCCTGTTCCAATTCATTTTCAATTTTCAAGAGGACGTAGCAACATATCAAACTTATTCTCCCTCTGCAACAAGCCTTGCCAACTTCTTCCAGAAGGAACTGAATATGAAATTAAACTATGTTAGAAATGTACCATTTTGTGGATTATTCAAGAAACAGGATACATCTAACATCTATTTTTCCAACAATTCTTCTTTCTTGAAGGAGATCAAAACAAAACCACACACGAAAAAAGGTTTCTTTCTTTACGTTCTTCATGTCTTAAGAGAAATATAAACACAAAATCTTCCAGTCTCATCTGTACAGTTGTTATCTAATGGGATTTCCCTCTTGAAAGCAACAAAGGATCAAGACTGAACACTTTCACAAGACCTGTCATATCAGATCAGGAAGGCACTCCATCAAGGCTGGATTCTTGCCTCCAGCCATGGCTCATGCTTAATGTTTTAGAGGAAAGCAATGGGGAAAAAAAAAAAAAAAAAAGGCAAACACTAATGCACCTGGCCCACTGAGCAAAGCTCTCCCGGCATCGAAGAATTCATCTCTGCCCCCTGCAGGCACGCAGGCACCTGGGGCTCTGCCATGTACAGGCATTGCTTTCTGCACTGCAGGGTCCTTAAACAACAACAACAACAAAAAAGTAATTTATTGCATGGTAATAAACAGAAAAGGGCATCAAGAGAGTAAAATGAAATCACCATGGCATGGGGTGTAGCCTTATGCTGCAACAGGTTTAGGTTGGACATTGGGAAGAGTTTCTTCACAGAGAGGATGATTAGACGTTGGAACGGACTGCCCAGAGAGTTGGTGAAGTCACTGTTCCTGGAGGTGTTTAAGGAAAGATGAGGCACTCAGTGCCATGGTCTAGCTGACATGTTAGTGTTCAGTCATAGGTTGGACTTGATCTCAGAGATCTTTTCCACCCTAATTGATTCTGTGATTCTTTGATAAATGGTGAGTATTTGCATTACAGCAAATGCATCAAGACATAATGATCTGAGGACTCAAACTACTCCAGTGTAATAAAAGACCTAACTATATATATGTATGTATATATAATTATTTTTTGTTATTTCTCCACATACTCACATGCTAGTACTTATTTTGCTATCAAAGTACCTGAAATCTATTGTAATTTAGTAACAATGCCAAGGGAACAACTCTAAGGCACTCCATATCTACTTCTAGCTTCTCCTGGAAAATGGCTCTCTGGTCACATTTTACACTATCAGGAGAGGCCAAGGTCTGAGCAAACCCATAAGACCACGATTTCTTCCCATCTATACTGTACACCCTAAAACCCATGTTAAAGGGCCTCATCTCTCTGCAAAAGGGCAGTGCCATCTGCTGAAGGCTCCAGACCTCATCCAGGCTACCCTGACACCCTGGGTGGAAACAAGTGCCAACACCATTACAAACCAGCACCCCAGCCCAGTGCCTCCCAAGCACGGCCCAGCATGGCCATCAGCAGGCACTATGAATGGGAAGCCTTGGACCACAGGTCTGACCACTTCAGCATCAGAACTGCTAACCAGACAGGTAACAGCATGTGAGCAGATCCTCTCAGCTCTGATGATCTGCTGAGCACAGCCAAACCCCCAGAACCTATGCAGCACCTTGGGTCCTCCCTGACAGCACAACACCGTAAGCTGCTCAGGAGGCAGATCCATGGGAAGGAAGAAGAGGGGCAGCTGCAAACCCTTAGACTGTACACAGCTTGCTTTGTTATTTTTCTAGATCTGTTTTGGTTTTCATTTTTTAACATCTTACATTAAGGTATCCCTGAGGAAATACATTTGTAAACAAACATCTGTGCAGTGCTCACTGAAGACAGAGTCTGTCTCAATTCTCCACCATTGTTCACGGAAGCATTCCAGTCAGTCCAGACTGAGAGATGCAGTGACACCATGTGGGTGACAGGTGGCACTCGAGCTGCAAGACTACAATTCCGGCATGCTTCCCTCTCACAGCAGGATCTGGTTCCCTCCTTCAAAACCTATCCATCATCACAACACCCTAAAGACTTAACATTGATTGGACAGATCATACACTGAGGGTAATCTCAGACTTTGAGCAGGGATCGATGGCATGCATTCCCCACCTCATCTTTTCTGTGAATGTACCACAGGAGCATGCATGAGGGCTTTAACCAACTGCTTAGGTAAGCATCCAAGCAATCTGTCAGTCAGCTGGGTAACAGAGTGAGAAGTCTCATAGGTCTGATAGTAGGAAAAGCAAATGTAAGTGTTTACCTGTGTTTAAGGGAAACTGACAAATACTGAATTATTTCCTTCCCACAATCTTTAAAACACAATAACTTGACCACTCTCCCAAGGATCAGCATCCCTATACAATTGTCCTAGATCTCCCAAGTCACTGCAGAGTGTTCTTTGGGATTTGGTTTGTGTACAGAAATATACCTTTGCCAAAATTGCCCTAGCCAGTAAAATTTTTTGGCATGTTACAAAATGGTGAAGAAAGGGTGTGAACCTCAGCTGCTCTTTTGCTATGCAAAGAACATGAGAATCCCCTTTGCCACTACTAAACATAAAGAAGTCATTATCAGCTCTCACTGGCTGGGATGGGCTTGCATTCCCTTCAGTTTGCAACTAACCAGTAGTCTCCCTTTACCACTCAGTTCCTCATATTAAGATGCAAAAACTGTCAATAAGTGGCTTAAGAGAAATGTAACTTTCTGCAAAATAGCTGATGGACTTCTCTTCAAGGAGATTTAAATAAAGTAGCTCTCAAAAGAGTCGGTAGCAGTAGAGTTTGCATAGAGAATTATCAGCCACTAACTTCAATGAAAAATAATTTTAATTTTCAAATGGCAAACCTTCCCTCCAAGATCTGCCAAAAGTTGCAGCCTAAGCTCTAGAGCTGTGGGTATAGTTTCATGCCCTGTTGATGTTTTGTAACCCAAGAGAAGGCTTCAGAGCATCACATTTTATGAATCAATTTCATAGGATGGGAAGGATTCCAGGAACTCCTCCTCCATGTGCTCTTACCGGATTTAGAGGTTCAGGAGAGATTAATGCATATGCAGTATTAAAACCTGCCTCTTAAAATAAGTCATTATAACAGGAAATTACCCTTCCAATCTAGGGGACCCCTGGTGGCCTAGCGGTTAAGATGCTGGTCTCTCAGCGCCAAGGCCACAGGTTCGAATCCCGGTCC
>JAWWLV010000045.1:69094363-69123238 GCA_035041135.1 Platyrinchus mystaceus | reverse complement strand
CCTGCACACACAATGCATACTATTTTGTGTCAATCTGGCATATGTCATTGTACATGACTGTCTACAAAAATTAAGCATTACCTGTTATGGTAAGAATATTACTTCCATATGCCAAAATCAGATTGCCAGAGCATCCCTGATTCTGCAGGTTTGGCTCTATGCATTACCATCCTTTGCTACTTGATGAACCCAATCAGTTGCATACATAATTCCTCTACCCATTGTCTTTCTATGGCAGTGTGATTTAGGGTAGTTCTTTACAGTTACCTCAAAGTAATAACTTTTTTTTCCTATTGACTTTCAGACAACACTGGGAACAGAAAATAATGCACTTTAAACAGTAGCAGAAAGAAATCTAGAAACCAAATGGGGAAAGCCTATCAAATTCTTTAACAATATAACTAAATTTTGGGTAAGAAAACTAGGAACTCTGCATGGAAAAAAATTATTTGTTCCCATATTTTGAATGTATCTCAACCCCAAGATCTTGTCTGCATATAATTACAAACAAGCAGAAGATGGAACTGTCCGAGATGAAGATGTCACTTAATCATTACTTAGTGTCTTCAGCTGTGGAAACTGTGCCATTGAATCAGGATTAAAGGAGACAGGACCAAGCTCTAAATAATAAGCATAATCTTTGGTACCTTACCTTGAGGCACTCCACTTATTTTCTCGTAAGAGGCTTAGACATGTCATGTAAATTAAGAAAACGTCCATTATTTAAAATGAGGTTCAACATTTTATTTCTTGATATTCCACTTCATCTTTCTTCATTTGTGAACAGCTTGATCACAAACACAGGCTGGAAAGGAGACTGGTTGACTGAATCAACACAAATGACTAGCTATCCCTTTCCATGTGGTGTGGCCCTTCCCTGAATGGTTGGCTGGATAACGGCATTTCCAACCCACCTCCCCACAAAACCAGAATAATGTCAGATGCCATACCTTATTTCTACATGTTTATTACTACTATACCTGACAAGACCCCCCTTCAAGAACAACATACCTAGTGCAGGTAAAAAGCAAACAACTGATATGTCTCACAACTTAGCAAACAATATTTGTTTAGACTATTTACCAGCTGCATAAATCTATCACACTAAAAGGTTAGGATACCTATACAAACACACACGCACGCACACTCACATGTTGTCCCAATCAGTCCCAGAACTCGTGTTTAGAGTCACTACCCACTCTGCAGACTCAGACTGAGATCTAAGAATAGCAATGGTTTTCTCTGGCTCTTGGCATTTGTGGCAGGAAGACCAATGATGCCAACTGCAGCAAGAGAAGGCAGAGGGGTGGACTCATCAACCACAAATATGGAGATCAGCTCAAATGTTGCCAGCAACAGTATGGCTAAGAACAGTCCCAAGTGGATCAAGTTCTTCTGTTTTGGGTAATAGATGTTATCATCTTCCCAACAGCTAGCCCAAAAGCACACACAAAGGATTTTATTAATTCTGTAACTTCCCTTTATTCCACCAAATGCAGCAATTTCTTTCAGTCTGTTTTGAGAAGATGTTATTAATGGTTAAGAGCAACAATGAACACAATTACTCCAGTTTCGTCTACATTGCACACCAAGTGATGTGAAATCACCTTGCAGTTATGAGGTGCTCCACCTCTTGTCTATGGGTCTATTTTAGCCCCTTTTTAGGCCAAAGGTGCTCTGCTATTTATCCAGACAACCAGATGCAGTCCACGTGCCCAGAACATGTAATTGCTACCTCCACATCGTGTTCTCAGAAACAAACATCACCTGGTGTCTCTATTTTCGCTGAAGCAGGATGACAAATGTCACCAGAGTAAATATGCTAAGAAGAGTACATAAACCTGGAATCTCAAATTGCTTTCTTGTATCTGCAGAAGAAAGAAAACCATCCTTCCTATTGCTGCTTTGGCTCTTTTTTTTTTTCTTTTTTTTTTTTTTTTAAATATTAAGCAGGTAAACAGAGCAGGTTATGATGGACAGGCAGATATTATTATTTCATCATTTTTTTGCCCACATCTGCCTTATCCTGGTCTTGGCTCCAGCCATACTTGCAAAAGTAGTAGCAAACCATTTGGATTCAGGCTCTCGTTCATGCCCTTTAAAGCTATTTTTTAAAAAATGTTTATGCAGCAGAGGCATTTCTCCTACACATAAAAATTCCTGAAAAACAGGAAAAGGAAATAAATGCTTCCTTCAAAATTAACCACTGTTGGCACAGTCTTGAGTCTGTTACTGTGATACTCTACGGTGCCTTTACCTTTGTCCATATTTACAAAATCCTTTATTTATCTTGGAGTTAAGATTTGAATATTGTTACTGATGTCAAACATTTTCAAAATAATTTTAAAACTATCATCAAATTAAACAGAACATTAAAAACAAATGTAGTCACCAGTATTGTATGTTCAGAATTTAATCCAGAATTTTAAGAAATTTGCAATATCTCACCAAGGTCCTAGGATGGCAAAGCCAGGCACCACTTCAACACAGCCCAGTCAGCAAAATTTCTCTTAGTCCGGCAGGGATTTTATTCTCCAGCAATTATGCATAGTATGCTGTCACCTTGCTTTATAATGGGGAACATGACTTCCTGTGCCTTAGGTGTCCTCCAGTACCCCTGTGAAGTACCAGAAGTCATATGCCCTCCATACCTTCGTTGGTGGAATTAAATAGTGTCTGTTTTGATGAAAACAGGCTGAACAGACTAAAACTTAACTCTAATCTTGGGCATATTTCCTGCAGAAGTGCAAGGGGGCACTTCAAAGCCATTCAGGCCCCAACATAGCAAAGTTCTTCAAAACTTTCTTCAATCCTGCTGATAGCAATGGATGTGTACATATCCAAGTGTTGTAGCCCACACAGATAGATTAGAAGCCACCACACAAATTTTGAAGGCATCTTTACCCAGGGAAAACATGGCAATGATATTGACATTTCATGACAAACTGCAGTCCAAAGAGGCACATCTACTTCTGTGATTAAAGTGCTGGTATTTTTACAAGAGTAAAAGGCTCAATCTGGATTAGCAACAGCAGTGGAAGACTTCTAGAAGATTTCTAGACTGTTCTGAAGGGACCACTGCCTTGTTGGCAGTGGGAACACAAAGGATTGCAGAAATAACCACTTAAGCTATTACAGCTTGAGTGTTATTTAACGAGATAACACTAACCAAGGAAAGCTCTCCTTGCTCTTCCCCATACAGACCAACAGAAGAATATCCACAGCACACATTCTTAGCACACAACTGTTATATCAACCATTACCAGTCTTAACTGCTCTCAAAGACTTTAAACAAAAGATTTGATCAAGCAGTGGCTATATTTTAACAATGGCTATGTGTCTGCTGAAGTCACCTTTTGGCAAGGAGTTATGCAAGACTTCTCCTGACAAAGGTCAAGACAAATTCAGTCTTTGTGCAGCTTCACTGATGACACTGTCCCCAGGCAATCGCATCCTATATGTTTACTTCATGGAGGGGAGCCCATAAGCAGCAAGTGAATGGACACAGCTCTTTGTTTACATTATATTTTTCAATACTGAGGGCTTAGTTGTATTTTCATGTCAGAAGACACTTGAATAGGAGATCCCTTTGGCAATAAATTATTCTTCCAGTGAAATTCGCACCAATTCTGTTGTCCTGATATTCTCTGAAAATCGTCACCTATGGCCTCTCAATTTTCAAAGACAAAATACATTCCCAGCCGTGGGAGGCAGCACAGATTACAAATCCTGGAAGGAACATCTTTAGAGGCAGAAACACCGCAGCTGCAGCCCTCCAAAGTCAAGCAACGCAGAAAACATTACAGCTTAAGCTCAGAAATCACAAAATTATTGTACAGAACCTCTCTGACTGTGTAACCACCCTCCCCATGGACTCCCCGGGCAGCTCCATGTTTGTCCTGCCCAGTGAGCCCACCCCTGTCCTAACCCCACTGATTGTCTCACCTGTCTCTCCCTGGCCCCTGGGTTCCTGTTGGGTGTTGATCCCCTGTTTTCCCCCCATTGGCTAGCCAAGTGCCCAAGCCACTCCTCCCCCAAGAACGTTTAAGTACCTGTGTTTACTGTAAATAAAGGCTTTTCACCTTTGCACCTCAGAGCGTGTGTGTTGTGGTTTTGCGGCCAGGCCCAGGGGTCATCCACCAGCCTGCCCTGGCTCTGAGAGACTGAACGTGGGGAGTCGTTCACTCAGATCAACCCCTGTCACCCAGCCATCCTGGACAGAGGACAAAGAATATCAGAAATAGAAAAATATGAATTAAGAAAGTGATATGAGTTTTACATCTGGTTGGCTTTCTCCTAGATCACCAGTCCTCCACCCACAGCTTTTGTATGGAGATCACATTCCTCCACCACATTAAAGCTTTTCTTCTGACGTGAATAGTACCTGTGAGGATGATTGTGAACTAGAGATGGAGGACTGCGGTGCTGAGGGAGGAAAAATAACACAAGAACTGATAATACAAAACATCTCTGGGAAGACCCTGTACACCTATATACATGCTAAGTTTTAATTATATCCCACTTTGGATTCAAAGCCACTTAAAATATTCATAGAATAGCAATGTTTTTCCTTATGCTCTGAGAGAAGAGGCCCAAATGCTTTTTACTTCTGCCTCACAACTAAAAAATTTAAGATACTAAACAGCTCAATACAATGAGCCTAAAAATGGCATCATCTTTCATGGATCAGGTCTCATGAATTATGTGTTTTGCAGCAAAATCCTGCAAAAAATCCTGCTGGGGCATTTTCATTTCCATGAGTACAGTCCTACTAAGTGAGGCAGATTCTGTTATGATTACTGTGACCTTAAATATTATGTAACTACAGCCTGAGAAAGATTTTAGTTTTGAAAAAGATCTTCATGTAAAAAAAAAAAAAAATAAGCTACTAATGGACATGGCAGAAGGGGAAAATTTGATCTAGTCACATTCTAGACAACAGAGAAAGGAGAAAAATACTAAGATCAAATAAAGCCACAGTTTCATCAGATAAGATAGGCAAGGTAACTGTGAAAGAAATCATTTGACCACATCCCATAAACTGAGAATGTAAGAAACTTGGTGGTTTGCAGCCAGGTTTTACTGGACTCATTACACCTGGCACCCTTGCAAGCTAACTCAGCAAAGCTGCTTCTCAATCAAGGCTATGGTAATGCTGAAAACTTCCATTCAGAACATACCCTGCCATCTTGGCTTGGGAGTCAAGACATCAATGAGGCTGCAACCCATCACTTTTTTTCTAGCTGACCTCTGGCCTCCCTGCTGGAATAACATGGCTGGTACTGACCCTGGAGTAAGGCACAAAACCAAGTCCTGCTTCTATCTGGTAGCTGCTGTTTCCCCTGGATTTTGCCTGCACAGGACAAGAGTTCCCCCAGGGTAGCTGAGCCTACTGCACTATTGTACTTCCCAGGCCTGCTCTTGTCCAGGTGGATTGTTGATGGTTTTTAGCAAAGAACTTCCAAGACTACAAAAATCTGCATGGGGTAGGTCATCAGCTGCATTTGGGCAGAAGGTCCTAGCCCTTTTGATATTCACCACAGTTCCTCTAGCAAGGTGTATCTGAGCACTTAACCTCTCTCCAGTCACCAAGCAGCAACCATGTTTCCCTAACATTTACACAGTTACAAAAGTCAAATTTTCTGTTTAATAGAAATGTTTAATAACTTTTGTACTCCAAGCAAACAACATTACAGATGGGAAATTAAGCCCTGATCTTCGTGAACATGACATTGCTCACTCAGCAGGCCAAATCAAGGTTCACTCTTCACTGAGCAGGCTTTGTGTGAGTTTTCCTGTCCTCCTCTATTGGGTCTGGCTGAGATGGAGTTCATTTTCCCACAGCAGCTGTCACAGTGCTATGCTTTGCATTGATAACTAGAAAGCTGTTGATAGCACACCAGTGTTTTAGCTGCTGCTGAGCACAGCATCAGTACTGTAACACTCCTTCTGCAGTTGAGGGCAGGATCCTGGGAGGGGACACGAGTAGGCCAGCTGACCCAAACTAACCAAAGGGATATTTCATACCATATGACGCCAGCTCAGATATAAAAGCTAAGGAAAGGAGGAGGAAGGGTGGCATTCGTTGTTTCCAATGGCTGCCTGCTAAGAAACCGTCACACGTTGCTGAAGCCCTAGTTCCCAGGACCTGACCAGCCATCGCTCGCTGATGGCAACTAGAGAATAAACCTTGTTATTTTCCACTTTGCTTTAGCGCGTGCAAGCTTCCACTTTTGCTTTAGTAAACTGCTTTACCTCAACCCGCAAGTCATTTTCCATCTCTCCCCTGTCCAGCTGGGAAGGGGAATCATAGAGCGGCTTGGTGGGCACCTGGCATCCGGCTAAGGTGAACCCACTACACCTGCCAATTTCTTTTCTTTAACCATTAGTGCAGTAAGTGGGCTGTGTGGCCACAAGCTCTTGACTCCAACACATAACCGTTTCAGACCTGCAGGCTATGTGTATACATCCACCTACATATTTATGTAGTAAACACAAATATAATAGTGAAATTAACAGTCATATGAGCTGTCAAAAACCCAAATATAATACCCATAAAGGCAAAAGCACCATTTTACAAAAAAGGGTGGGTGGGTCACAGGCCACAAATCCTATCCTTACCTAGTGTGCAGAGAAAAAGAGGCTTGAAATGTCCATCTCCCATCTTCAAAAAAACCCAAAACATCACCTCTTAGGGCTAAAAGGATGCTCTGGGGCTGCTGGCAGTAGCAGGGAGCTTGGGTCACATTTTCAAGAGCACGCTGTCTTCTGCTGAATCCCATGAGAGATCAGAGACTTCAAAGACAATCTCACAAGGTATTGAAATACATTTTAAAATCTGACTTGCTAGACAGGACATATCTCACCTAATTTTAGCTGTCAAATAATCTGCTAAAACTTCATACTGACAATCTAGGCTTCCCCTATCTAGAAACTAACTAATTCTCATTAACTGTTAGGCTTTGCATGTGTCAGTCTCTTTTAGGATTAAAAAAAATCTTGGAAAATTAAAAAAAGGCTTGACTAGATTGCACAACTGTTAACTTTCAAAGGCTGCACTTCAAATTGTGTCAGTTTCTACCTGCTTTTAACCTGGCCCATAGTCTACACAGCACTTTCTCTCAAGTTAACACATATTTGACAATTTTGTAGATTGCAGTTATTTATTGACTTGTGTAAGAACAGGCTTTGCTGGGAACCATATTTTTAAGTAATCAGCATAATACTTTTTTTTTTTTCAGTCCAGCGTTAACTTGAGTATTGGTACAAGTAGCAGCTCTCACAAACTTGCCAAAAAAGAGTGGTATACTTTCTGTGGGAGTATAAAATAGATTGGCCACTGTTATTCTAAAAAGTGCATTAGTTCCACGTGCAAGAGAAATAAAGTGCTCATTCATTACCCAATTTACAGTGACAGCCTAGTGAGATATCTCATTTACATTCTGATAGCCCCATGAAATGAACTGAATTCCCACAGAGTCACAAAAGGCCAAAGTTAGCATTTTCCTTGAAAAAAAAAAAAAAAAAAAAAAAAATCAAGTCTGCCACTGGAGCAGATTGGCTATAACTTTGAACCTTAAAGGAAAAGAGAGAGAGAAAGAAAGGGCAAGGCACACATCATAAGAGGGGGTGGGAAAAGCTAATGGCACTGGGAATGGAAAAAGAGAGCATTAAAAGAATTTCCTACTCTAAACAATGTGCAAAGTTAAAAATACCTTCTCCTGAGATTATCCTCATCATAAATACTCACGACAGCTATTTATAGCTGTCTGGTAGCCTCCAAGGAAGATTTTTATTCCAACAAAGGAGCTATATACAAATGCAGAACCTGTTTAAAGAACTATTAAAATTGAAAATAAACCACTCTTGCATCAGCTAGCCTTATTGGTACCTGTTTCCAACTCAGTCTAAACATGGCTTTCCTGGATACTGATAATGGAGCTTTAAGCACTCAAGCAAGAGAAGAAAAAAACCCTTGGTATATTTATCACAGGCCAAATACCTATGTTTATAAAGGCCAACACCTAAGCATCAGGAAGGCAAGGTGCTGAGCTGAAATAAAGAGTGTGCAAGTTTCTCAGCCCCTGCTTGGTTGTCCAGGAGCTCTAACACACCAAGAGCCTGGAGCCAGGATCCAGGTAAGAATTGTGTTAGGACCTCCACACCATGGATAAAATTCTGCACCAGTAGGAAACAAGCTGGGGCAGAGTCAAATGCCAGCAACTCAATTCACAGGAAATGCTTTAAAAATTTATTCTTCTTTCTAGTCTGTTCTTCCATTTTTAAATCTTTTCACTAGATCAGGCTAATTGGTCTGACCAACCCCAGTACTTGCCAACACATATTCTTCCTATTTTGGTTGCCTTCAGCTTTAAGCTAGGCAAAAAAAACCCCTGTAACTCATGATACCATATTGCAGGTACTGCTGATAAGTTTTTTCTCAGGGCAGGGTAGACCTGCGATGAGTAGGGATAAGGGACCCCACCACCTGTACCTGATAAAATGCACGTGTCACATTAGATGGGTCTAACAGGGTGACCAATAGCCCACCTTAACTCCCTGAATCCTTCTCTTTATCTCCTGGTCTCAGGTAAGAAGTTACATCTTGGAGTATAAAGGTAGGAGAGAGAGATCCTGCTTTGTCCCTTTTCAGGTCTCCTTCTAAAGCTCGTCTTTCAGTGCAGTCACTGTGTCTGGGTCACATTTGCTAATGACTCCACCCACATTTAATTGATGAGTTTTGACAATAGTTTGTGCTATCTGTAATTGCCTAACTGTATGTTCTGCCATTTCACTGTCGATCAGCTGTGCACACCCTGTGTTAATTAAGACTGCAAGAATTTCAGAACAGAGGTCTTTCCCTTCACTCCATATATGTAAGCAAATTTGCAATTCAGTTCTGATCATAAAGTTCAACTAATGTATATTTTTCAGCTCAGCTTTGGTTTGGTTTCAGTTTGGCTCCTTCAATTCAAGTTAAGATTTGAATTTAAAAAATACTTTTAAAAGTAATTATTTGGACTGAGTTGCAGTTCATTAAATGAGTAACATCTTAAACTAATTTCAAGTTCATATTTAATTTAAATATTTGGTGCTGGTTTCCAATTTGTGGCTCCAAATAGTACCGAAAAAACACTGATTTGAAGTTTAATACAACAAGCAGCAAAAGTGGAGTTGCAAAGCACAATTTGGTTGATGCCAAGGAGAGGAGCCAAGCAACAGAGCAATTCACATTGCAGCAGCACAAGTTTCACATGATAACATCAGCCCCCTATGCCCTACTCCAGGAACACCATTTTGCCCTGCGTCCCAGCCCTCTCAGGACACCAGGTTCACAGCTCAGTACTGGGATGCAAGGCCTCTACCCTTATTTCTTAATGGAGCAATCTACTACTTCAGAGAGTGTTCGCCATCTGGAGAAAACCAGAGCCACTCATTGGCACCTTGAAGGAAATGTACAACTTCCCCCCCCCCTCAGTTTCATTTGTGAGAAAGAGTTTGGGATAAACTTTCTCATAAACTTTCTCATCATACTTTTTTAGCTCCCCATCACCAAAAGCTTCTACCCATAAAGGTTTTCATGAAAAACAAGCATTAAAGCATTTCATCCAGTTTTTGTAATGATGAAATCAATATAAATTTTGCTGACAGAAGGAAGAGCAAACAGGCACCTCTGAGCACCTGAATGATAAGACTGCATTTGCATGGAACTCTCAGTGGAAGCTGAGGAAGGTTTGTGTCAAAAAATAAGCTGGTTTGAGACATAGAATTTTAATGGTAGTCTTATCTATTGCCCTCAGTTTAGCAACATAATGAGGAGCCTATAAACGACACAAGTGTGACAGGTTGACATCCATATTTCAATCATAGTATATGCTTTTAGACACAATAACAATCATAGCTGAAAAGTACAGTACATTCTGTTCTACCAATGGCAATTCAACAGTGTCATCTACATCTGACTCATTCCTTCTGGTATCCAATATCATGACTTTTGGAACAGGACAACTATTATCCCATCCTCTCCCCAGTTCTGTGGTCAGCAGCCCACTGCTACCAACATATTTAATTGATAAATAATGGGGAATGCGGCTAGAGAGGAGGAAGTCTAGTGAATGGAGTTGAGCAACTCTTTTTTTCCCTCTAGAAATCTTAATTTATTATCTGTTCCCAACATTCACTCAACTGCCACATTCCCCTCTTCTGCCTAAACAAGACAGCAGGCAGTTCTATGTCTTTTTAGACTCATAAGGTGAAGTAGCATTTGCCCTAGTTTATGAAAATGCAGCTTGCAAGCAAACTGCAGAGCAGGCTGTTCTGTAAGAAAGCTCACAGTTATTCTCTGCCTTAGAGAGATGATGTGGTCCTCTGGCTGAGACACGGCTTCTATTCCCAGGTCTGCCAGTGAGTGATTAAAGATGGAGTTTGAAGTGAAATATGTTATGACAGCCTAAACCTATGATGATAAAGGCACATTTACAAGAAACAGGGACATTGTTCTGGTTAAAAAAAAAAAAAAAGAAAAAAAAAAAAAAGGCAGAAAAAATATTAATCTGATATGGCCATAGCTGCTATTCCAGGTGATGAATCCAGTGCACAAATGGCAGAAAAGTACCTTCAGTCAAAGGATCTGATATTGCTCCTGACCTATTTTCTGATTGCTTTCCCAAAAAATAAGCATTATGTTTATTAGGTTTGGCCAGAACGAGTCTCCAGATGTCTTCCATGTCCTTCTCTCACACAGGCACTCCACAACATATTAAAGTACCCTATCCATTGGCCTTTCAAGATGTGACTCTAAAGCTTGCACAAGCATTTGAAAGACTCTTCAGTCTGCTCTTAAACAAAAGCTATGTCAGGTGAAATGTCCCAAAATCCAATAGAAAGGGACTACAAGGAGGTGCTGTTACTCCTCTCCAGCTTCTGAAAGCGTTTATTGAATTAAGCGGAGTTGCTCCATAAAAACCCTGTATCATATGCAAATCATCTCATGCCATCTCAGTGTCAGCCACCCAACAGTCAGTAAGTCCAACATTATCAGACTGCCAACCTAATTATATCCTTCCTTGCTGGGGGCAATCATCAGCACATGCACTGCAGTATCTCCCTATCAACACCCAAGAGTCAACAGTGAGCATCAGAGGTAAGCAATGGCTCTGTATACAATTTTCCCTGTCATAAAATATACAGACTTCTTATTAAATGTAAGTGAGGTGGGCAAATCACCACAGAGCTTAAAATTTATAGAGGAGGACTTCTTCTGAAGTCTATAACTAAAGCTTCTTTTCATGGCTTTTCCTTTTAAAAATGGCCTGCATATTGGGCCTGGGTAATTTCTACATCATTCTCCAAATTCTGCAGCTGCAGCTTGGAGAAGATCTAATAAAAAAATAAGCAAGCAAAAAGCATTCATATATACCCTTTGATAGGTTTTCGGCTGTTTCGCTGAGTCCCTCATCACTCCCTATTGGCAAAGCTAAAGCAACAGCACTACCACGTTACAAGGATGATTGAGGGATTTACATTGAGTAAATAACTGACAAGTAAATAATTGACAAGATCTCAGCATTCTGAGTATGGGAATGTATAAAGCAGCTTACATTATGAGAGGCTCTACAGTGCTAAAGAAAGGTGTGAAAGGAATAAACGCAGTAAAAATGGCATTACTATTCCCAACACAAGGAATCACTTTCATCTACCTTTCAAGCAGTCTATTCTAGACAGATTTCTTTATTTTTATGCTTACATCCTTACTTCATCTAATTAAGTATTTAAGGTTTAAATAGTCTAAATTTTAACTAGATGTCCTATTAAAAAAATGTTAATTATAAACCCCTTCTGCAACTCTGTTTATCCTGTGCTGCAGAGCAACATGAAGGCACCATAGAAGTAGACCATCAACAGAGAAACCCATTTCCTGTAAAAGCTGACAGTTCACATGATATTAGCTTATATTTGCAGAAGCATCTTCTGTATCAAAAGTGTTTTATAAACTATAGACACATATCTCTAGCAAAATGCAGTTACTGCTTGTGTAAAAAGCGGCAGCCTACAAAATCATTTGCTCCAGTGGTACAAGGAAATATTTTTGGCTACCAACACCCAATGTTGCCGATTAAAATTTTTTACCTCTGAGTACTGAACAACAACATTTATGATATGTAATCCAAATAAAGACAACATGAATATTTTTATTAAAAACAATTGTCTTGAATACAAATGGTCCAATTTACAATGTATGAGGTAGCTGCCGGATGTGAATAGAAAATGAACACATGTTGTAAATTCAATGCTTGGTAATAAAGAAAATGCATATGTTCTGCAAGTCTGCTTCTCTGTAGGTAGGACTAAAGGGCAACATTATGTCATTTCCCTTTGCACAGGACTCCCTATTGACTTTTATAAAGAATTTGGCTTAAAAACTGATGACAGGGTACGTACAGCCCAAGATGAAGGAAGAGCAACCAATAAATAAATGAAGATGGGTTGGTGACAGAAAAGTAATTTTTAGTCATGAAGACAACTTACCAACATTTTTTTCCAGCAGTATAATGGGAACAGGACAGATGCTCTCTACCCTCAGTTACACCAATCCCTTAAACCCAGAGTAATTACTACATGCGCACAACCACTGAAAACAGAATTCAGTCTGAATAGCTATGAAGGTACCCTGTTAAATGGGTCCTCTGAGTTTAACTGGCAGCCAACCCCTTCCTCCTAGATATATCTTGTTTTAAAACATAGTCATTAATAATTGCTTGAATTTCAGAGTTCTTCTGTTATCTGCAAGCAGTGACAGGAGTTTAAAAGCTTTCATCAACTAAACTGCATGTTTTGTGATGTTTACTCCACTTCTGCGTATTTATGCCATTACCTCCTCAAAGCAAGACATTATATCCAGCAAAACCATGCAGCCAACAGACTGAGAACTCCCATTTCCTCCTAAGTCAGCATAACCACAAGCATGCAAGACCTATAATGATATCATAGTCAGTACATCAGGATCTCATTGTAAGTATGACATGAGCATGATAGGTGAAATCAGGATGGAGCCAGCAAAGCAACAGGGAAACAGTTGAAGAAAGTTAGACTTTTAAGATGTGAGTCACCAAAAAAACACCTTCAAGCACTTCTCTTTGTACTCAAAGTGTCAGAGCTGGTGACAAAGTTGAAGTCTTTCCTTATCATCATAGTTTAATAGGTACCATATTAGTAATTAGAATTTGGCTTAAAAAGTGATGACAGGATACAGCCCAAGTTGAGGGAAGAACAACCAATAAATAAATGAGGATGGGTTGGTGACAGAAAAGTCAATCTGGTATCCAAGATGAAAAATTAGATTACAGTACACAAAATATTAGATTACAGGTCCATTATATTTGCCTAAACATTTCTGATTTACCTTCAAGATATATTTTCTTCATTCAATTTATATATATCCTGTACATATATTCAGGCCTGACAAAACATGATAATATTTTCCTTCCTGTTAGAATATTGAAATGACTCAACCATTCCATGAAAAATTTTGTTTAAAAATAAGACCGTAACCCTGAAGCAACTTAAGCAACACTCCAGTCTAAGATAACTACGTGCTAATGAAAGAAAAGATTCTCTAGCTTTTATAAGAGAGAAGGGGAAGGCAGGCAGAATTAAACCTTTTCCTTAAACAAATTCATCTTATGGCATTCCAGCACAGACAAACCCTCCAGCTATCATAACTCACTGGCTTGAAAAGGTCATTAGAACTCTATCCGACTTTGTCTGGAAAATGAAAAGCCAAATTTGTAGCCATGACATGAAAATTTGCCCTTGGTATTGCTATGGGATGATCTGAACCCTGAAAACCTACAGGGGCATTTCTTAGGGGCATTGTTTATGAAATATCAGCCCAGCACATGCTCACACATTCTCTATGTGACAGTCACAAATACAACCTGCAGCCCCAGTGAGCGCAGCAATAGCATCAATACAAAATACACAGCACTTCAGGCTCTGCTTTTTCCCCTCTTTCTATACTTCCCTATCCAACTATTTTTTTCTCCTTTTCTGTTTAGAACAGCCTGAACATGTGGCACCAGACACATGATGCCTGCACTCAAAAAGTAAGCTTCAGTGGAAGCTTTTTTTTTTCCATGTCACTGACCTTCAGAGGAATACCCCACTGTGCAAGCTGGACCATAAAAGGAATCCATGTGTTGCCAGTGTTTAGAAAAGCCATCTCCTTGTCTTTCCCAGCTATGGTGCTGCCTTATTAAGACACTGAAGTAGTAGCTGCTGGAGAATCTTGGGAATGATCTGAGCAACAGTGCCCAAAAAAAGCTTGTCATTTTGTATGTGCTGAATATGAACTTGAAAACGCTGTAAGGACTGTTCAGCTTGGTGATTACAGGCTAGTAAAAGAAACCTATTCTAAAGAAACTACAGTCATGCTATTCCTGTGGAAATATATGATTTTTTTACTTTCTAACCAGTCATCATTTTCTACACGGGAAAAGGAGAAAACAGATTGAACGTTGAGGACTTCATCTTGAGGGATTTCATGATGTGACATACCAATGCAATGGTATAATCATCTCACAAGAGTGCACTCGGACAAAAAAAATCATCTGTATATGGATCATGAAAAGGGCTTTTCTCTCCAGTCTCTACTGTGCTCTGGTCCTCTGACAAGATGATAAGCACTAAGTGTGAGGAGTGGGGGCAGCCTTTCATGGTGGTTGACTTTTGAACTGTAAGCATTTCTGTGAAAATCTGATTGCTAGGTTTTAATTAAAAGTTTTTTAATTCACATGAAGGTTAAAAATAAATTTATGAGGTTTGTTGGATGTTTTTTTCTTCCCCCTCCCAAATGATCCATTTCACTAAAAGTCATTTATATCATTTATACCATTTATCTTCTTTTCTCTGCTAAAAAACACAGAAGGAAAAGGTTTTATTCTTTATATTAAGTAAGCATTCTGCTCTGGGGCCAACTTCAGCCCTATATATTTCTCAACACTGTGTTATAACACTGCCTTTCAGAAATTACCAGGATTGATACACAGAGTATCTGATTTTCTCCCTATCACTATGAAACCAGCTTGCTCCTGTTAGCACTGTCTGCTTGTCAGAATTTTGCTCAACAAAAACATCCTCCCCACCCCCAGCCCCAAGGGAGATATTTCTAAGAGTTAAGCTGTCTTGTGGTAAGAAACTGTATGTCTTGTGAACAAGTAACTGTAAATGTTTCCAATAATTTCTGCAGTGCTATTCTCATTTTAAAAGTGATGTTGCTTAGATTTTTCTTTCTAGTGTCTCCCTGCTCACCTTTGAAACACAACAGTCCAAGAAATTCAGCTGCTGGGAGCAGGAATAGCTGTAGTCATCGGCTGACTCTGCCGTGGCTTGCAGCAAGTCCCTGAGCTCTCTTTCACATGTGGTCAATAGCAGTTGGTGGATGTGTGTAACATCTGATTCACCTATCTAATGCCAGCCTTCCCCTGATCTGTACCTGACCTCATACAACATGTACCATTAAGGCATTTGGAGGCAGATCAATGTCTGAGCTTCCCTGTCTATTATCATCTATGCCTCCCATCCCTCCACAGAGCCAAGTTAACAGCAGAAACAAGAGCAGCTATAGGAAGAAGCAGGATTTGCATGGAAAGTGAGGATCAACAGAAGGTACCTCATCATAGTTAAAGAGTCCTTGTCTCTGCGCTGAAGTAGCAAAAGTTTACCTCAAACCTGGTTTGAAACTTGAGTGCAGTAAATCAATGTAAACATCCCAGTCCCAATCACAGAATAGTTAGGGATGAACAGGACCCCTGGAGATCATCTAGTCCAACCTCCAGCATGACTGGTCTTACCCTCCTGTGTTGTTTCACAATAAGACCTCTCTTGCAAGAGGCTCAGCTGACAAGCAGTAAATTGAGTCACGGTAATTTGGTTACTTTCCACTTTGTGTATTTCATTGACTTAAAAATTTACCATTATACACATCAAGTTTAAATCATAAAAAGAGGGCTCACAAAGAATGGAGCACTTGCTGAAGTGAATCAATTTATATACCACGATGTTGTCTCAAGCTGGCAGAAGAGGTAAGTAGTAGTATGGAGAAGTAACTTTACCAAACTTTTGAAGAAGCCTTGCTTTTGAGTACTAATTTTCAGCACTTCTCTTACAATCTCAGCACAAGAACACAGTCCACCTAGATCACCTTTCTTAGCAACTTGTTGCTGGCTTAAAAAATGTCAGCATCAAAAATGGGTCACAAGCTGCCTTAAAGGAAACTGAGGCATGTTTTCAGCAAATGACAGAGAAAAAAACAACTCAAACCAAAAGACAGTCACAACTTGCTGTTAAGTTCCAGCCTTCCCTTGATTTTCTATGTCAGCATGACAAACTTGCTGGCCTTTTATTCAACAAACTATCCAGTAAAGACTATTAATAAGCAAGTTTCTTTGAACCAATCAACAGGTTTTCATGTAAAGAGGAGAAAAATAGGTATTTATATTTCCTTAATGTCAACCAAGATGAAGCTAACTTTTAACTGTCTCACATACACTACCCACTGGTCTATACTTTCCAATAAGTGAAAACAAAAGCATTCTGCTTGCTTTCCACTTCCCATCACCCTTGCTGCTCCCCAGGAAGAGAAGAGCTCAGCTGCAACACTGACACACATACTGCTCCTTCTAATCTGTAGCTGTATCACTTCTGTTAACCTGACCCCTCTGGTCAGGCTGCAGGCCAGCATTCCTGGGGACTGTGCTGTCATTAGACTTCTTTTCTAAAGAGTAGTTGCCCACTGACCTTATTTCTGGCCAGGAATATTTCTTGAGCTGCATGCTGATGAATTAATTTGCCCAAGAAGCACAGTCACCTGACTTTATTCTATGAAAGACTTTGATCACACAAGAACAATCTGCTGACAAGAGAGATTTTCCTTGTTTAGCATGAGCTAACATGAGTAGGTTATGATGAGAGAAATAAAGCTGCTGATTAACATTTATCTTCAGTAGTTAAAAACTAATTTAAGGGCACAAAGCCAAAAATGCAGAAGCTAATCAACCAAATGAGATGCTTCTGCAAGTTGAAATCAGTTTGGAGTTTCATTTGCAAATCACGTTTTCCCACCATAGTTCTTTCAACTGAGCTGTAAAAGGATGACTTTACCAGGCTGCCAGCAATTTGATAATGTTTTCATACTTTGCTTATTCGTCTGTAAAACTTGTTAGTGTTTGATTTTATTTAACCTATTATCCCTGCAAACCAATTGGTCTAAGCTTTTTAAAGGGAAATCTAATATTCTGATTATCTGGTTTAAGTTCAGATATTAGATCATAAAGAGGTTAATAAAATGCAAACTCACACTGAGAAGCAGATGTTCCTAGGAACACACTGGCTAAATTTATTCTCATGTCACTCCTTAGAGAGTCTTACAGCTGGGCAATAACTTCAGTCTCTATCATGCCTAATAGCTTCTACCATTCTGAGCCCAGAATGCCCTGAAGAATTAAGCAACAAGTTCAACAATGTTTTTGTTCCCTAAGAAGAAGGCATTGCAACCTAACAACTAAGGGGTCCATCCAAGTCTGGAAAGCTGTGGGTTTAGAGGCTGTTTCTAGTTACTCTCTTCTGTTCAGAGCAAAAGAGCAAATTAAACACTGACAATGCTCTCCTTCGGAGCAGCCTCCCCCAGACATCTTAATACCTCCCCCAGACACAATGTTGTGTCACCACATATTCAGAGCAGCACACTGGGCTCAGAACCACCAGCCCAAGTCTGTCCCTAGATGCTCTACTCATAAGTACCTGCTCACCCTCTGGGGCCAGGGTGCAGGTGGTGTGGCAGGAGGGCAACGCAGGGCAGCCCTGTTCACTTTGCTCCCACCTTCCCTCTTAGGCAACAGCAAGGAGGGCTGTACTAGCAGTCAACCTGCATGTCAAGGGCTGTGAGAAGTAACCAGCTGTCTGAGCAGCACTTTATGGCTTTCTGCCCAAAAAAGCATCAAGACCCTGTATGGCCTATCTCAGTGGGCAGGCTGAACAATCAGGATGTATGTCATCAGCCACTTGCAACATGCATATGCAGCCAATGGAATATATTATGACAGATAAATATATCAAATGTACTTACCTGAAAAATAGTTTTAAAACTTTTCTTAAGATGGGGTATTCAACCATCAACTTCTTTCATATGGTAACAACACGGTATTCCTTTTGCTTTTTTTAAAACTAAATTAAATTTGTTGCAGAGCATCACTATTAAAAGTAAGGCCTTATTTAATCAAAAGAACGGTTAATGTAGAATTTTCAGCAAACTCATTTGTAAGCATATGGATTTGTGTGATACAGTAGACACAATCTTATGGCCTGAGAATGCTTCTTTATACAATGAATTAAATTAACCCTGCCTCTTTTGCTTGCTGGATATCAAGCATGTGGAAAATGACCAAGCAGCTGAGAGCTCAATTATATACTTTCTAGCTAGGGAGAAATACAGATCAGCTAGGTTTATTTAAGAAGAGAGACTGGGTTAGGCATCTCATAAGACTTAGAAATAGCTCAGGGAGGTTTCCTGACATCTGATACTGGCTGTCCAGATCAATGCCTAAGAAAGACTCTGACGAAAGTAGACCAGGGATGAAGAACTGAACCTCTTATTCTGGGTCAGTTTAGAACAGTGTTTTGGTCTCTGCTTTATCGAGTTAACTGAAGGTAACGTACATGAAGGGCTGAAGTACTCCTAACCAGGGAACAGAAAATGCTGCTGGGGAATCTGAGATGCTGTGTCTGCCTCCAAGGGACATACATAGCTATAGTCACAGTCATCACACTGCTCCACTGTGGCTGGTACGGCAAGTTTGAAGCCTCTCTGCCTTCACAACCTTAGATCAATGTTCAGTTAATGCAGCTTTTTTTGAATTTCAAGGATCTGAAGCCTTTTGTATGAGCAAATTCGGGGGGGCACATGTGATTCACACTGTTTGAAGGTGCAATAACAACAGATGGACAGTGCTGCAAGAGCACTGCAGGCTACTCTAGTTTAATAGACTGCATACTGCCAGTTTGCATATAACACACTAAAGAAATGTTATTTTTCAACAAAACATGGCAGGAAAGCCACAGACACTTATTTGTACTGAATCAGCTACATTTCTTCAGCCTCACAATTTTCTTTGTGCAATGCCTATGTTTTGGTCTAATTCTGAAAATCATGGTAAAATATCACGTTGTATTACTCCTCACCTGGCGCTCTTTTAAACAGGTGTGATGGTTTAGGCATAGGCCTTCCTGGTAACTAGTTGTAACTAAGGAAATGCCCATTTCCCAGTATTCCACACCATTTTTACGTAAACCAGGGTATAAATAAGACAGAGATTAGAGACCTCTCTCTCTTCTTTTTGGGTGAGGTTCAGGAGCAGTGTGTCCCTGCGTTGGTCTCGCTTATCCAGAGGCTGAGACCTGCAGTGACCGCTGTCCTTGCCACACAGGAGGTTGGAGAGTGCTGGCCGTGTCTGCCCAGCCTGTCTCTCCAAGGGATGTGGTGAGATTTTATTTTGATAATCCCTTATTTTACTAGTCCGGGTTTTGATTGAGCATATCTGTTCTGTTTTGTCCCTTTTTGTCCCCTTTTCCCCTTTCCCTTTCCCTTTGGGGGATTTGGGATCCCTCTGTGGTGTGCATAGTATTTTAACTGTATATAACTGTAATATATGCAAATATATATATATTTTTTATATAATTCCATTGATTTCAGGTTCTTTCATTTTTTATAGGTTTTTTTTTCCTTTGCCCTAAGGGAAGAGGGGAGGGGGAAGGGATTGTTACTGTGAGTTCGGGCATTTGGCAGGGAGCCAGGTCCGAACCGTCACAATAGGCATACTAAAATTGTCAATAATGAGCACCAAAAGCTGTGTCTCCATGCATATATTTATTAGGCATTTATGTAAGATCCAGTTCATGAAGGACTTCAATCTAGTTAAAGCTCCTAAATATACAGTAGGGAAAAAAGGGCAGACTTCCCTTTGGTCGTAGGTGGGTTACCTGGTTTTAAGATTGGATTTCTCTTTTCACCCAGGAATTTCCAAAATTCCATGATGTTTCCAAAGCCCACCTGTCACTGCTCCATGGGATTAAAGATGGAGCATTTTGCTAGCTAACTGGGTGCTAGATTTGGGCCATACTCCTAAAAGCTTGGCTGGTACAGTACCTGTAGTACACAGATTACAGAATGATCTTGACATACATGTGGATTACTATATGAAATACTAAGGACCTGATTTTGTTGTCTGCAATTGCAGTTGGTTTAGCTCAGTAAAGTTCATACTCTACATGTCTCATTAGGAAGAACAAACTTTCTTTTATAAAACATTTCTTCACAATGATGTTAAAGAAAATATAACCTGAAAAAAAACACACAATAGTGTAAAATTATGCTGTAAATTCTACTGAGCTTTGCATATGTTTGGTTATTTCCTCCAGGGGATTTGAAATGCTATAATAGCAAATACTTGTGTTGTATCCACTCTTGCTTGAGAATGACTGCAGTAGAGCATGCTTTAATGGCCACTGGGTCATGCTTTTCTCTCTGGATTAAGAATGAGCTCCAAGAACTGCACAACAGCAAGGCAATGTGAAGGGCCAAACCCACCTCAGCAATCAAATATGTCCTGTCAGTCCTGGAGTTCAAGGCAGCTGTGGAGACAGGTTAATAACTGGAGCACTGTGCTTCAATTCTCACACATTTCTCATTCTATTCATTCATTGTCTTAATATTTAACTCTTGGGCAGACGATGTCATGTCTCAGCTCTACCAGAAGGTGAGTATTTTATAGAAACAAAGACAAACCCTAAAAGTATTTGCAACTTCAGGATATATGAAGTTTGTGGAGAGATAAAGCCACTGTATTTTCTGTTCTAGTAGCAAAAGAGGCTTGGAATAGACAAGGGCACAGCCCTCAAGAGGACAGAGACTGAACTTTTGGGGAAGCACAGTTGTGAAATAAAACATGAACATTGGGAAATGACATGGTACACGTATGCAGCCAGCTTCTCCTATGTTTAAACATGCACTCATTGAAAACTTGTATTAAGATCATATTCTCTTTTCCCTGTACACAAGCCTGAATTGAAGCACAATTGAAGCCCTCTGAACACTCTTTAATAAAAATATAACCAGGCACTGGGAACAAGAAACGGGCAAGTCCTAGTCTTTCAAGAAAAAAAAATAAAAAATGGAAAGGAACCATTTATGTTCATTCCTAAACTCTCAACACTGTTTCACATTTATCACTAATCTACACCCTATACTAGGGATAACGTCATTGCAGGAATGAGAAGCATCTTCAAAAGTTATTTGTGGTTATACAATGTTGATCTAACATGGACACACACTTACCCTCACCATCCTGGACATGCAAAGGAAATTGTTTACTTTCTGTGGATGACAGGGAGGACACTTCCTAGCTCTCCAGAATCATTAAGATGCTATGAAAACAACTATGTCCTGTCTTACCTCTCCAGAAGACAAGAAACATGTTTCTCATTGCCCTGCAAAGATGTACCCTGCTGGATTTATCTTCTTAACTTGGTGAATCAGTCTTTTGTATGTTTACTTGAGCTACACCAGACTCAACAGGAACAGTAAAATGTTAAATGCCTTTCTGGTTCTGTACATGCCTTCACAGATCTGGACTGAAATTCACTTGACTCCTTTTTCAGTCATACCAAGAAAAGTTTTGGAAGTAACCATGTGTCCTCTTTTTAACTGAAGTTGCATCAAGTAAGTTACCACTCCAGGAGACTAAGCCTGCTGCAGGCCGCTGCCATTCCTGCAAGCTGGGTTATTTCTATGAGCATTCCCCAGCCCACATCCATGAACATGAACCACACTGCCTTATAAAACTGTTTAAGTGAGAGACTGGAAGGAGTTTGTGATTGAGCTGTTGTATCCTTTCTCTTTTTTTTTTTTTTTTTTTTAAGAATCTTTATGTACTGCCCTTAATAATTTATGAGGAACCATAGAGCTTTAATGGCAGCGTTTTTCTGTATGTCCTACTCACATACCCTTTTTAGGGTATATTTAGTAATATCTGATTGGTCTGCAAAAAGATGAGCCCTTTAGTCAGGACAACTGTAGCCCCTGCAGGACATTTTACAGAGTGGATTTAGAGAGTCTTTTCAGTGATTTGTGATTTGATGCAAGATGGCCACTTCTCTTTGCCCTATTTTTACAACAGGATGACCTACACCTCTCCTTCCCCATGAAATGACATGCAGTCCCTTAGGGAAAAACATTACACAGGGCAAAGCTGTGGTTCAGATTCAAAGTTAAGCTTCACCTTAATGGAGACCAGTCTGACAATGACCTTCTGAAGTCTTCAGTCATGATGGTATGACAGTGAGGTAAACTGGATCCGTTTCCTAGTACAATTAAAAACAAAACAAAACAAACAAACAAAACCCCTCAACCAAATCAACCAACCAAACAAAAAACCCCACAACACAAACACCAAGGAGAAGTGAAAATACAGTGGCAAGCCATCCAGTTGTAAAATTGAGGCTTAAGTGCTAAATAGATTGACCTGAGACCTATTCTTTAGAGAGTTGAAGGGGCCAATTTTTTCTCTCAATTATGCTGAAGCTGAGGAAGGAGGTCTATTGTCACTTCAAGAAGTATTTCACCTCAGTTTTTCATTGCAGCTGCATGCAACTGTGGCAGATCAAAGTGTATCAGCAAGATACTCAGAAAGCACCACTCCTCCAGACACACACACACTCTACCCAGCCCCAGGCTAAATTCTTCCAGTGTCAGTTACAACATCAAAATGACAAAACTCGATGGTTTTGTTCAAGAGAATATATTTTACTTCCTAGGAAGAAGCACAAAGCAGCAGGTGGTATTTGTTTTTTTCCCCTGTTGAAAGTCAATCCCCTGTGCTTCAATTAGATATGGGATTTTTCCTGTCACTTAAGTGCAACCCATTTCTGAAACAGCCTTGACAGTCCAGCACAGTATGTACCCTGTGGCTCCTTCAAGGCTGCCACTGAGGCTGTCTCATAAATCAGCTGGCTGGAATAACTCAGGTAGGGCTTAATCCAAAGCCCACTGAAGTTGGTGGAAAGCTTCACACTGATTTCAGCCAGCTTTGGACTGGCACCTCAGAGCTTTATACAACCATCATCCCAGGCAAAGGACCCCCTCTGTCTCTGAGGAGCAGGACAAAGCCTTGGCTTTGCCACAGAGCAGTTAAAGACATAGCACATCCCATCACCCAAACGACTGGTAGGGTCCTTTTTTCCCTGACCTCACACCTGATAAATACAGACCAGATGCAAAATGCCAGGAGACCGGCAGTTAACACTGCCATACTTTGTCCTGGGTTTCCCAGTCTATGCCTGAAATGCCTCATTCTCCCATGAGGTACAAGAGCTGCTGGGTCTCTGCCAGCCTCAGCACATGCAATAAATCTGACAACCTGGGAGAAAGCTGGACAAAGTCCCATATGTCTGCTGTTGGACACATGTCCCCTAGACAGGTCTGCAGTGCTGCTACAAATATGTTGATAGGCCTCCAAAGATCCAGACAACTATAAACAGTAAAAAAAATCTGGCTGGACAAAATTTCTGGGTGGGCACAATGAGCCTTTGTGGGGAATCCAAAATGTGTGGGATACCTAGAAAAGGTAAGAGATTAAAATGCCAAAAAAACACTTGCTTTCTGAGTTGGTGTCAATTTGTATCCGAGTTGTCACAGTATGAACTACTAGCCACAGCACATACCAAGGGTGAAATGCAATTTTGATCTTCAAAAGGCAAAATTGGCCTCTTCACAGGCTCAGTCCTAACCATAAGAACCCATATTGCAAGGGCTACGCAGCACAACAAAGCATCATTTCCAAATGATTTCTAATGGAAAAAAAACAAAACACAAAGCCTAACGCTAGACTTCCAGGACTGAACTTACACTAAACTTCTCCAAAGATTAGATTTAAATAGCTGGACACCAGTGGCTCCAGCATCACAGACACCTGGGAATCTGATAGTGTATGTATTCTGACCAGTCCTAACATGGCCTCTGGCCCCTGGTAAAGGCACAATAACATCAAGTCAGTTCCTCTTGGGCACATGGTTCATGAGTCCATGCTGCTACAATACATTTTCACCCCTCTGTCTTTCTTGGGCACAGGCATCAGGCTAGAAAGACATGCATTCCATGTACTTTCATTCCAGGAAATGGCAAAATATGTCAATGCAACTGGCTGAGCTACAAATACTGTTTGATATGATATGCTTGCATTTTGGGGTTTACTGTTCTATTCAAAGAAATCTAAGCAGTGTCTGGGAGACCTAGCAAACATGTTACAGCCTACACAATCATCCATCTGTCCGTCTTCCGATGAAAATGCTTGCAACCAGTGGTGGTTTCCCCATGGTCAGGCTACGGCCCAAGCAGCAGGTGCCAGAGCTGACAGAGCATTTTCAACCTCCACACTGCACCTTAGGACTGCACAATTCACTTCATAAAATGCTTCAAAGTATTCAGAGGAAAGTCTGCTGTAGCTCATGACATGTATGTGAACATACTGTAGTCATATTTTAAAGGTAAATATGATCCCCAAATCCCTAAAAATCTGAATTCACCAAAACCAATCCAGCTTCACATATTCATTTGTTAATAACTGCCCCAATGCTGCTGCCTTTCACTAGTCGTGAGCAGTGCAATGTAATGGAGGTGAACACTGAGCTCAGCTCCTCCTCCATGTTACCCCTGACAGAGCAGATTTTTGGACGTCCTGGCTCCCAGAGTCACATCTGAATTTGAGAATCAGGCTCTGTTATTGTCAAGGCAAACAAAAATTAAAAAAGCCAGACTAAATTATTTTTAAGATCTCAAGATTTTTAAAGCAGTCTGGTGACTTAGAAGGAGTCTGACTCGTAGTACTTGAATGCTTGAAGTTGGCAGCAGTGGAGGGAGTACAGCAAGATTTAGCGTACAGCAATTTATTGTTAAAAGGCTTCAAATGTGTGGGAAAGGCCATGGAAAACATCTGCAGCAATTTCAGAGAAAACAGGGACACAGGCCTAAGCTCTTCTCTTCTGGCCAGGCTGCCATAGAGCTCCCCCCCTCCATGAAGACTACCACATTAAACCCCAAAAAAGCCACCCTAGACATGGCTAAAACCCTTTCCAAAAGCAGGGGTGGGATATATACCTGAAGCACTGGATTTAAGCTTCAATAGTGGCAAAGGCAGAATCCTTACTCCCAACTCCCTGCTGCCTTCACAAGCCAGACATGGCTGATGCTCAGGCCACCCCACAGCCTCTGCATGCTCACATTAGAGCTTGGAGGTCTTCAAAGGGAAGTCAAGTGACACTTTTCTGTAGTGGAAAGCACCCTCCAAACTACACTCCCCAGCATCCTCCACAGGCCACCCAGGGTCTCTATTCACAAAAAAACGCCCTAAAATTTGAGCCTTTCCTTAAACAGATTTTCTTAAAGCAGAAGTGCACTGCAAGTATATAAACATCATGTTTATATAGCCCATACACTAGTGTGGGCTCTGCAGTCCCTCTCATGCTGCCCAACACACCCGTACAGCCCCAGGCCCAGGGGAAATTTTCTGGCAGTTTAGTGCATAGCACATTTGCTCCTCTGCCTTTCAGGGATGGCAATGGCTGCACTGTGCAAAGGGAGGCTGCCACCTCATTTCCCTTTGGCCACCACACTTCACATGAGTTTATTTATCTGCCAGCAACTCTGCTGCTTTCCAGAGCTCATGGCTTCAGCGTACAGCCTGACAAGAGCTCACATAGCCAGTTTTGCATGGCAGCACTTCCTTTGTGAAGAAAGGTAGCTATTGTGTCTCTTCTACCTGGGATTCCCTCCTGCCCCCCAAGTATCATCAATTTCCATTAGACAGTTGCTGATGTAGCAGGACCTTATTGAAACGTTCAAAGCAGGCATACAAAGTATACTGCATTCTGCTGGCTTTCGTTTAAAACTGCTCTGAAAAATGACTTTTCTTCTATAGTATTCAGAATCCAAAACACCAGGGTTTTGTCAGATCATGGGAAAGGACAGAAATGAAAATGAAGTCCATATTCAGAATTGAGTACAAAAATGGGAACAAAATGTGCTTAAATCTAGCTTTTATTTCTTTAAATCAGCACACCATTAATAAACTAAATCAAATCTTTATATCACGGAAGACATTACAAAAATAAGTGGAGCCTGACTTTTCCCTGTATATACCAGCGGAAATCCCACAAAACCAAAGAGAACTATACAAGTGTAAAACAGGTTAGTTAATGAAATGTCATTCCCAGTATTTTCATGGTGTTTCTTTCATAAATTGACAACATCATACCCACATCAAGTTCTGCTTTTATTTTCACCAAAATAAATCTGTAATAACTGGTAGCAAATGCTGCTCCTGTTGCCCACATAAAGTGACTATAAATGAATGAAAAGTGACAGGCAGTAGAAACACAGCAGCAATGGCATAGTAATGGCAGACAATTCACAGATATGCTATACTGCATATACCAAGTTTATCTCAGCTTTCAATTATATCTTATAACTTTAGCTCTAATATGCATATTATTGAACATCTATAAATATCTGGCAAGCACAATCCCTTCTGCAGAGCACCCACATAGCATCTGAGCATGAGTTTTTCTATCAATGATTTCATGCACCCATATTCCACTTTTGATGTTTATATTTATCCACATAACAAAATAACTAGATGACAGGACATTTACAACAGCCTAAGCAAATTAGACACTAGACACCCCTCATCTCTCCCACAATATTAACTAAAGCTATTTTATGGCACATATCGTTAGCACAAGGACTCTTTGGTTAGCTATAGCATACTTTGGAATTTGAGACAGAAATTCTCAAAGCCACTGCTAATCAAAGGCAATCCACCAGCACCATTTTCCAAATGTAGTACCTCACCTCTCTGCTTCAAGGCGCATTTCTTCACGCTTTTGCCTCCTGAGTTCTCTGCGGCGTTCAAAGTCATCCATGATGGGTGTTTAAGCGTTTCAAGCTCTGAGAAGATCCAAATCTAAAAGGGAGAGGATCACTTAGATGAGAGAGAAAATACAATGGATGTGTTTAAACAACTGAGTCCATTTAGTTTTGTTTTGCTGTCTTAACTTTGCTGTAACTATTTTGTTTTTTCATCAAAAAATTTAACTTCCTCAGCATTGTTGAGATAAACAAGATTAATGAAATATCTTGTAGGATAAACATAGCCCGTGCCTGCGTTTAGTTTCCTTGTTAAAATTAAATCAACATGCTTTAAGTAAGGACTGTATACATCTGCTAGCCGCAGACTAGCTATTTGTAACTTCACAGGTCTTTTTCACAAACAAAAGCAGCAATTCAGCAGTATTTTAACTTTAGGCTTCAAGTTTTTCACTAGAGCAGTAAAAACACTGCACAAGAGAGTTCTTATTTGCTTTAGTTTCACAGATAATTAAAACTTTTGCAAAAGTGAGCCCTTGTCTGTCCGTTCCCACTCCCCTTCACAAAAAAAAGGGAAAAAAAAAAAGTGAAAAGAGCAGAAAACAAGAAAAGAGAGGGGAAAAAAGGGAAAGAGAAAAAAGTGGGGGGAAAAAAAGAGAATGAAAACAGAAAAGAAGAAAAATAAGCCACCACTTTTAAATATCACCCAACAGAAGCCAAACTATATACAAAACCTACTCAAAAAAAAGTAGCAATTTTTTTGGTAGTTTAATCCACGATTTTTCCCCTTGCCCTACCTTCTTCTTTAAGTTTTAATCCATGAAGTATTTTCCCCTTTACAGTTCTTCATATACAAAGCCTTCCCAGCCTCGGTTTATATCCCATCAAGCCGAGTATTACAGAATTCCCCTGCAGCCCCCAAACCAAAAATGACTACCAGAAAAGGGAAAGCTGTTCTCTTTTTGTCCCTGCTTTGTTTACAGAGCTGTCAGTGGTTAGTTAAACTCTGCCTGGAATCTGGCATTTAAGGCCTGCTGTAAGATTGCTTCCTGTGCAGGGCTGGAGGCCTCAGCTTCCTCTGCAATCCTAAACTCCGTGCTGCACTCCGAGGATTTCCACCCCCCATGGCTCCCCCCACAAACCACGTTTCCCAGCCCATTATTCCATTTATGCTGCAGAGAAAGCCACCGTGCAGATGCTGACTAAAACTTTCAAAAGTGGCTTATGATATGCTTGCAGTTTAAGGGAAACAAAGCCAAGGTGCATTTGTATGTTATTGGAAGCACTCCATTTGCAGATGTAGATCTGCCTTGCGGCTTTATATTCCTTCCCGCTGGTGCAGCTTCCAAGCGTCCTCCACATAAAATCAGTGGCACCAGAAAGCCTTGCATGACTTAAGGGAATTCATGGCGCTTTTTTGACCCATTTTTTGGATTAAAACACTGCTGAGGGCAAGGATTTTGTGAAGGTTATCTTATTAGTTTATTTTTCCTAGGGGTGTTTTTCTTTCTGATTTGTTCCTGGATTGGGGGACTTAAAATTTTGTTGTTGTTGATGTGATTTTCATTGCATTTGTCTGGCTGGGATTGTTTTGTGGAGGTTCAAAGGGAACATTAATTTTGCAAATCTGATCGAGACACTGCAAATGCTTCTGCTTGCTGGTTTGTTGTTTTGTTTTTTTTTTTTTTGTTTGGTTGGGTTTTTTTAAACTCACATTTAGACCATATATCTAAAAAACAAGTTGTAATAAGACTTTTTTCCAGTCTTGTGTTTGTTTACTCTTACCACCACGTACCCCTTGAAAAACACTGAACAACATATCTGCTGTTTTCTCCCAAGAAGTGTTTCCACCTCTGCCTACATGTGCTGCTAAATCCAGTCTCAGTTCCTTTGCTAGAGGGCCT
>JAWWLV010000045.1:69068590-69094263 GCA_035041135.1 Platyrinchus mystaceus | reverse complement strand
TTTTCTCCCAAGAAGTGTTTCCACCTCTGCCTACATGTGCTGCTAAATCCAGTCTCAGTTCCTTTGCTAGAGGGCCTATGAGTTGCAGAACTGATGTGGTTGCCCCTGGCTGAGACAAGGACCAAAGGAGGAATGGTACACAACAGAGCAAGTTCAAAGCAATATGCTGGGTTTCTGTGCACAGAAGTCAGATGACGGTGTTTGCAGAAACTAAGATTGTACCAGGCAGCAGCATTTATTCAGTGGAGTATAGACACCACCAGGGATTTAAAATATAAAGACTTGACTGTTAGGATGACAACTTGTGTTCTACAATTGAAAATCCTGAGGTTTTTTCCTGCTCTACCTTCCCAAAGCAGACACACTTTGACATCTGATTTGCACCTTTATCACCTCTCTCCACCTCTGTTAAGGTACACTCTTCTTCTGCACAGCACTTGACTCTGTGCACTCACATTATCCCCATCCACCCCTTCCCTTTCTACATGGTCCTCAGCACCATCTCTCATCTCCAAAAGCTCAAGCTCTCTTCCTCATGAGGAAGTATGAGGAGGATAATAACAACAATCCAGAACTATTTCTGTTCCTCCTCCACTCTTTCCCTTCCCAGGAGCGTAGGGGAGATTGCATAGCAGTGATAAGAAGTTCCCAGATGCAGCAACCTTTCTTCATCCTCGGGGTGTTTTTCTGTTGTGCAGTGGAGATCAGATGGATGGTTATCTTGGGAGGACATCTAGGGTTTATTAGAGTAAAGTGCCTCCTCTCAAAGGACTGAGGTCCAGCCACTTCATGATATTCAGAAGACTTGCAATTCAAATCTCTTTTTTTCAAAAATTAGGAAGCCATTTGGGAAATAGAGATCAAGTCAACAGTACAACCTTTAGTTAGCAAAGCTATATCAGTGCAAGAATAAAAGTCATCTGTTCACTTGAAGAAGTCTACTATTCAGTGCTGTTCACTGTCTTCCCACAAATGATAACTCGTCTTTCAGCCTCTGAGAACCACTGGACAGTAACATCAATCTGTCTAAAAATGTTTCCTATGTCCTCAAAAATATATAATATACACTATATATTTTTTATATAGTGTATAAAATCTAAGATTCTCAGACAGTTCTCGCCTCTCAAAAATTGCTTTACTTATAGATTAAGGCACCAATTATTTGAAGCATTTTCTACAAACCATTTTTGGGAGCATGCACTTTTTAATGCTTTTTTTTTTTTAATGGAAATTGTTCATGAGTGAAAACATCCTCGGACAAAATGTAACACTCCACCCAGCTCCTCTCCAGAGCCTGCCTTCAGAACCACATGTGTAAATATCTCTCTGTGTGATCATCGATGTGTGCAAAGAAACTTTATGTTTTTTTTATTCTTTGATAGCATTTTTTTTCCTGTTACACACTTTAATAATTTGATGTCAGACCAAAAAAGTTACATTTTTCTGAAAAGAGGAAAACTGTCCCCAAGAAAACCATTTCAAATCAAAAGTAATGTTTCATTCAACCTCCAAATCCCAAAAAGTTCTCTAGCTTTATTTTAAATGTAAAAATGTTGGTTTTAAAAATATGATGGGAAATATTTTGATATCTTTTTTCTCCAAATTATTTCCA
This sequence comes from Platyrinchus mystaceus, assembly GCA_035041135.1. NCBI lineage: Eukaryota > Metazoa > Chordata > Aves > Passeriformes > Tyrannidae > Platyrinchus > Platyrinchus mystaceus. Next base: position 69,092,651 of record JAWWLV010000045.1, on the reverse strand, counting down.
AGTGGTTTTCACCTTATTCAAGCAGAAGTCATCAACAAATTTTAAAGAAGCAGAAACATATATATATATTTAGCAAATAGATGAAGATGTCTGAAACAATTTGACCAGTGCTATTCCCCTGACATCCACACATATATGCAAATTACTGGAATATGGACTGCTCTTACACTGTGAAAAGGTTCACCATAAAACTTATCAGTTTGTTGCTTCTACCTGAAAACAAGACCCTAGCACCTTTTCAAGCTTTACACCACTGAAATAATACAGAAAGAATCTAAAGCGGACACTTGAGAGTTTTCCACCACCAGACTCAGAAGAGGGACCTATAGAAGAATGCTACAAAGATCTTTTGACCTTGCCTTTTTTTAAAAAAAAAAGAAAAACCTCCCAGAATATACTGAAGGTAATTCTTTCTCAGGACCTCAGGTTTTATACAGCCTCACATACAAAGGTCTCTATGTCTCTTGATTCTGAGACTGAACCTTTACATTGTGGGGTGTTTGATGAACTCTGTGGTCTTCCTGAAGACATATTAAGACAAAGAGATGACAAATAAGCAAAGTAACTTACCTACAACATTTACACACGTTGCCACATTACTTGAATCAGAATCACAGCAAAGTATGTGCCCTAGCAAATACCATGACCCCACAAAAAAACCTCTTTCAAAAGCTATCCAAATCTATCCCTCCCTCTCTGCACTTCACATAATGCCTTTGATCTTCAGTTGACTATGGTTTATTGCTAAAATGTGTTGGCTTTCACTGTCCTGCTAAAAAGTCCTTTCTTCAAGAAAAGACATTTAATCCTCCACAGAACAAAGCACACACATGCAAATCCCGCTCCCTTTTATTTTTCATCCCATGAGAGATTTCAAAGCTTTTTAAATCTTATTTCTTCAAGCTTTCATCAAAATATAAAATCAGAGGAAGGCACAGTTATATACAATTGTAAATGGCGACTAAATATTTTAATAGTAATTTGTTGGAATATGCTTTTTGAAAGCAAAAAATAAATTAGCTTGGTAGAAACACATACAAAACCACGTAACTGTATAATTTCAGTATAGACAGTAAAATGACTTACTGCTCTGGCTCAGATTTAATGCTGTCCTCACCTTATTCTCAGCAGTGGTTTCAGAGAGACTCAGCAACCAGGGAAACTTAAAAAACAGATGAGCTAGACTGGTAAAAAGCAAAAACACAAACTGCTACTCAGGTCTCTGACAAACAGAAATGTCTTTCTTTCGAGACCTCTCAGTCATCTTTCCATTACACTGAATGAGCTCCCAGAGTGCAATGTTTACACAGAACCTCTGCACCTGCTTCAACTAGTTGAGCCAAGAAACTTCAAGTCAAAGTATATTCCCTAATATAGCATGGCTGTGTATTGCACATGGTTCTACCCCAGCCATGTCTGGTCACAGCATTGTACAAGCACATGCCATCTTGCTTCCCTCACGGTACAATGAAAAAGTTGCACATTTCCTCTCAGTGACCTTCAGGCCCAAAGAGCCTGTAAGTCACGCCTGTTTGCTTGACATGGGGTCACTTGCTGGGATCATTTGCTGCTCCAGGGTTGTGAATGCCCAGGGTGAGCCTCACACTAACAATTGCTAGGCAGACTACAAGCTGTGATGACTGCCCATGCAAAAGAGCATCCCCTCAGTAGTTTGGTGCATTCTACATTAAAGAATGAGGGCAGAACATGTCTTCATTCACCTGAAAGGAAGCAAGGGGATTTCACCTTAGGTTTCTTTGTAATGAGAGGAACCTTCTGCTAAATTTCCTAGCTTATCTAAAGATATCTGCATGCACCATGTACCAGGTACATCCCCTTCCTTCCTTACAAGACTCTCATGGCACACCAGCCATGAATGAATGAAGTGGCATACCAGCATAGACCCATCCTGCACTAATGTAGAATCTCACTACTGTGGGAGCTGATAGAAATTTTAGGACCCTTCCAAGTCCAGCTGCACACAGATTTCCTACATTCTTGCAACTGGACATTCAATTGTCCTCTGACCTGTCCTCACTACAGGATCAGGTGGTAACACAAGACCTAAGTTATTGCCCTGTCATTGCTCTCTTTCTTCCTTAATACTACCACCAAAAGTATCAAATGTCTCATTAAAGTTTGACCAAGACTGCAAGCAGCTTTGTGAGTTGTACCCCATTAATCCAAATGTCCTATTTGCCTGTTTGCCTCCACTTCAGTTGTCCCAAAGCCCTGGTGTGGAAGTGTGGACTTTTCAAATATTTTACTTCTACTGACTACGTGCCATGATGTCTACTGTATTCCCAGGACATTTCTCCTTCTACCTCCTCTACCTCAGAAGCGAAAACAGAACCCCTTCATTGACCCTTTTGCAGCTGAAAGCAGATCAGCAAGCAACATTTGTCTAAACGTGACTTGTTTAATTTGTCACCCATGAAATGTGGGTATAACAAACATTCTACTGCACTATCTGGGAGAATTAGAGTTCCTTAATCTATATTCAGTCAAAACAAATAAATTGTGTTTTTTATTAAAATCTGTCCAAAAAATTTGGAAATTTTCATTGTTCCCCTATTAATTCTGCTTTAGAAGCATTCAGTGCCACTCAGGTCTTTTAGAAACAGGCACAACTTCATTTAAATCAAAAAGTGGAGTTCAAAATATTGATTTGTCCTTTGTCATATCTCATACATGCTCTTTCTTTAATCTGAGATTTTCAATATCTCTGGAATCATACATTACCAACAGTAAAGCTTATGTTTAAAAAGGTTATTCTTTCCTCCATAAATTCATTTTCAATGTTCCTTTCATGCAAAACCACATCTGCAATTCCTTCTGTAAACTTGGATAAGTATTCATGTTGACTGCAAAAAATGAATTCTTGCACATGCATAATATATATGTAAATATATACACACACCACACAAACTCCTATCAAGCAGCTTTATACCTTCCCAAACAGAATAGCTCATTTGGAAGTTAAAGCAAAATTGACATACCAGGTCATATGAACACACAGTTTTATTCCAATCTAGCCTGTGCCTTGTTTCATCTGATCACATTTGTTAGGACTTCCACAGGTAATTTCATCTATGGCAAACCAACCAAGTGCAGCTCATACTTAGCATAAGAAAATCAAACTTTGGAGGTTTCTCAAGGTCTCAGTTTCAGTTCTTAGAACATTTCAGTTCCAGCTACATGTGTACGTCCAAACCACTGACTTTATGTGAAGAAGGCAGAAAATTTCCTAGAATTTAAACAAGGAAGTCAAAACCCCTGTCTATTAAAACCTCTGCTTTTGGTATAAGGTACATTTTCCATCTTGTCTCTCACAAGAGTAAAAAAAAGCTTATGTACATTGGTGGGGCATTTTTAAACCTGATGAACATGTTAGTTAACATCTCTGTGGCATCCTAAGCAAAATTATGTAGTAATTACATAGAATAGAGATTTCAGTTGGTGCCCTGCAGACTATGATGGCCCACGGGACCACGCCATGGTCTAGACCCTCAATTCATATAGTGCTGAAGATGTTTCACCCACCTTCAGCACAGGTTACCAGAGTGTACATGTTCTTGAAGGTGCCAGGCCCTGTGTCAGCTCCAGCTGCTTCAGGGTGAAGCACATGAAAGTGCTGACAGTGACCTTTTTATAGGACTTTGTGCCTGCTGGAGTTAGCTTGGGTCTGCAACTAAAAGATCCACGGCTGGTCCATCTCCCATATCCATGATCTAATTCAGCACTGAGGAAGAAGCACCACAGAGCTGCATTGTCTCAGAGGTGTTAGCAAACATCTAGTGTGCTGCTGCCAACACCACAATACACTCCTAAGCATGCAGCACTAGTAGCTCTCATCTCAGAGCCAGTCAGTTGCAATGGAAAGTCCTCATTTGTCATTACTCCCCTGGGGAGGTTTAGTCTAGGTATACCATTCCCACTCCTACTTCCTTCCTCTCCTTTCTCCTACTGGACATTGACATAAGGGTCCAGTAGAATTTTCTCTTGACTTTCAGATTTGCATATACTGATCCCACCCCTGATCTCTGTGACATTTGTCTATCATTTCCCATTAGCAAACAGAGGAAGAAACAGGACATTGCTGGAAGCTGCTGGCACAGCCACTGGTTCTCATGGTAGAAGGATCGACCCTTGACTCTCCCCTTCAACTGTCCTCTGAAGTATTTCAAGTATGTTGTCCCCAAAGATCAAAAGATACTGAAATATTATTCGTATACAAACTAGAGTTGAAATCCTGGTCCTATTGGAATCCCTGGCACACTTCCCAGAGACTTCAATCAGGACTGAATTCCACCCTCACAGGACAAATTCATCTAATACATATTATGAAAGTTTGTTAGGCTTACCCCGAATGTCAGAAACTGGTCTGATCTCAGATTTTGCCAATATAGGCTACTTCATCCTTTCATATCTTTGTGCACACGCACGCAAAGGCAGAATTTCTTTTACTCTTATAGTGCTTATTTATGGGAAACAAATTATTTTTACTCACACTGTTATCACTGAGGAAATACTTAGCCTTTCCTGTATATATAAAGGGCAGAAAAGCTGCACTGCCCTTTACTATTGTTTAATCATAAGTACAAATATCACAGGTAATGACAATAATGCCCACATTCTGAAGGACAAAATACACAGAAATTGAAGGGGTTTTATACTCCACAAAACCATTTGTAAAAGTGCTTAGTCCCAAAATGAGCTCTGACTTGCATTCACTTTTTCTCTGCAATTAAAGACTGGGAAGCAGGCTCATGGGATATCATTCACTAGTTAGCTTGCCTTTTATCTGCCTCTACCAGCAAAGACCTCCATCTAATCACAAGAATGCCCACATCATGAACTTAGTCCTTCTGCATGCTTTGCCACAAATCTGTGGCCTGACAGTTGAAACTTGTGGCAATGCCCCTGCTGTTGGCCAGCTTCATCTCTCACCGAAACTCCAGGAGCAGAAAACCAGTGCCCATGCCAACAACTTCTAGTTAGGGGCTCTTTGCTCTTAATAGGAAAGAAAGACTAGCTCACATGACCAAGAGGAAAATGCACTTCTTGCCCTGTTAAATGGCAATGCCAATTCCCTCACTGATTTCTGATAGAAAAAAAATCTGAGCTTGGTAAAGAATATCACACAGGCAGAAGAAGCTGCACAACAATAGAAAGCCAGTCTTCAATTTCTGGTCTGCACAAACAAAACTGCTACCCCGTATCCCTTTAAAGGCAGATGGAAACAGAAATGCCTGCAGGAGATGATGACCATGCACCGAGTACTAACCACTGTGATGCTGCTAGTCCCCTCCGGATGTGCAAAGCCACAACAAACCCATACAGCGAGGTACCTCCACAAAGGTGTGAAGCAGAACAAGCCATGGGAGCAGAAAGAATGGGGAGGCTCTTGCCTAGTGGATTTAGCCACCCAGTGATGCAGCAGGAATGACACAAGATAAGGCGGTCTGGTGCCCATCTTGACAACCAGAGGCTCACACAGCAGTCACAGTTCTGGCAACAGGCAGAGGGGTTGAGCTAGCAGAGGGGGAGGCATCAGCCAGGGAAGATGGTGCTCTAAATGCAGGAGCATTTCTTTGGCACCAGGGCTGGCATGGAAGCCAGCGGTAGCAGTGCAGCTCTCCACATTTGACTTTCCACTTGAGAAGGGTTTTCCTGTCCAGGCAAGGAGCTGATCAGAAACGGGAAGTATCTGCCACTCTGACTTCTGGTACTGTGCTCCCGTCCCTCTCATTTGATGCCCTCCTCTTATCCTACACTTGCAAACACCCCTGTTGACCTTCATGCTCACATGCAGTATTTCAGCAATAGGTTTTCTGAATTTGTTTCCAAGTAGGTTTTATGAGTGTTTCAGCACTCTGTTCACACACTTCCTCTGTATTCCTCAGGTCTTGGATTAAAAAGCTAAGGTAATGCCATTAAAATTAAAAAAAACGTTTGAGTAAATCTTAAGGTAATGTTGCAATAGCAACATTCGCTCAGACAGGCTTCAAACTCCACATGTTTTCTGGAAGACAAGTCAAAATACAAAATCATGATATATTAAGCTATATAGTCAGTCATAAAAAAGTAATAGAAAATATTATGAAGATACAATGTAGCCAGCTTCCTGTGCCTTCAGTTTTGTATTTAAACCCTTTTCCTTTTCACATTAAAATATGCAGCTCTAAGAATCCAGCTCTTCCTAGTGCTGAGGATCATAAACTCTTAGAGTTGAGGGGTTCTCACTTGCTTGCTCTTTTGAGCCAGCAGTAAGCAACAATACCAAGTTTTAGTCATTTTTAAAGAAAAAAAGAAACATTACAAAAAAACCCCACATACCTAAGGTTCTTCAGATTGCTGTTATTATTAGCTGTGCTCTTAGGGACAATAAGTATTTTGAATACAACCAGTTCCTCAGAAGAAATTAATGATAAATCTTCAAGGTCTTGCCTGTTGCTTTTTAACTCATCTTCCCTCCCAATACCAGTACACTTACACAAACATAATGCACCTCACTGGGATAGATACATTGCAGCTGAAAGTCCAGGTATTCAACAGCAGAGCATAATGGAAATCTGTGGAATTCCATCTGGAATGGATCCAGCTGCCGAAACTTCTACTGGGCTTTTCCAGCTCACACTTTTAGTCATCTTTAAAAGCAAAACCGAGATTGTCGCCTGCCAAGTAGCTATATCAATTTATCTCTAATAGGCAGCAGCTCTGTGTCATTTTGGTTGAAAACTGAAACACGAAGTCAGTGCTAGCTTTAAAGAGGTAAATCAGGGCAGCAAAAATGCAAAGCCTTTCAGCACAATAATCCAGACAGGGTACCACAAAATAGATGTCCCTCAAAATATTTGCCATATTTGAAATCTACATCATACATCCCCACTTTATGCTGAGTTTAGCTGAAAACAAGGAAACACTAACACAACAGTGTCACCAAACCAGAAGACCCAACAACAGTGAGGTGTTGCTACAATGAAAAAAAAATAGGCAAGATGACATACTTCCATACTCTGCCTGAGACAGTATAAAACCTGACGCAGCAAGACTACAATATTGTCAGCTCCCCTTATGAGACTCATGCAGGGAAGCTGGTAAATAATCTTTACAATAATCTGACTACTATATCTAGACATTCAGACACACTTATTGCCAGCAAATACCACAACAGCAGTGCATAGGTACATCATTGCATGTGACTGCAGTGCTTCACCCTGCTGGGGAACAGCATCGTCAAAACTTTCAGCAGAGCCTCGCTCAGAGCCTCTTAAACAAGACAGGTGAGATGTGACAGTATCCTGTGTACTTAATACTGAGAGCACACAGACATTCGTAAATGTGACATTCGTATTAATGTGATAAAAGGAAGTTATGCTTGAGCACTATATCAAACCAATAAATTTTAAAGTTGTTTAATTTTTCTAGTAACAATGCCTCAGACAATATCTGTGTGATCCAGAAGAAAAAAAAAAAAAAGTATAATTTTCCATCAAAAGGCAGTGGAAAAAGAATAATTTCTGTGCTGCACATTATCTACTACCTTTCCTTAAGCTCTCTTCCATAAGGATCTAAAACCCCTATGGAGTCTCCTTCTGCCTCCTTTGTTGCCATGTAAGTTTCACGCAGCTCAAACTGAGACACAGAGCACACGACTGGTCACAATGTCAGTTCCAGGCACCAAAGGCACATGAAACACCTTTTTCACAGCCAACCCACAGAGCGCAGTTGTGTGTGTGCAGTGTTGGCCAAAACCAGAGATACAAAGGTGGAAAAGGAAGAAAGGGAGGACAGCTTCAAATCTGTTCACAAGTGCACTCACATGGGAAAGCAGCTTATTTTTACTAAGCGAATTTTTTTTCAAAACTCAGTCACCTCATCTTTAGTTATGGCTTAGCTGAAAAGAACAATTGTTGAACTCAGCCTTCAAATCTTATGCCTTCTTCAAAATGAAGAAAGCAGAAATAATTATATCTATGACTGGCATCTGTGGCCTCCTGATGTTGGATGCTTCACAATTACCAGATCTGATGGATCTGCTGGAGTGGAGTACAACTAGAGACACAGTCTCTGCAAGGATACCCTGTTAAATATATGAGAAAAAGCACTAGAATGGCAAGGGAAGAGAGACCAGAATGGGAAAAGAAGTCGGAAAGAAGAAATAGGTTGTGGAAAATATGTACAGAGAAGGATCGAACTAAAATCCCAGATGATAATGCTTGCAAATTTGGAGGACTTTTACAATCCGTACCCAAGATAAAAACCCTGAAAACAGATTGCTTCCTTAAGGAGAACAAAGAAAATAAAAGCCAGATCTGAAAATCGTACATAAACATGAGTAAACTAGCCAGATTTTTCAGTGCTTACCTGAACCAAATAAACTTTTATAACATGTAAATACTGACAAGTGTCACTTCATATATTATTACACAATTTCCTAAACATAAAAGACAAGTTGGTCTGTAGTTAAATCTCTTCTCCCTTGCTTTTCCAATGCTAAAAGTAATTGAAACCAGAAGACATGCTTCTTGATGTAGACTAACTTTTCAGGAACGGAAAGTATAAATGTTAGTTATATACCTGACACTGTACATCAAATATGCACTCAGTTGCACCCATCTACCTTCACAAAAATACAGTTAAAAACCAAAACCATGAACACTTACAGTCACATAAAATATATGCGAAATATACCCTAGAGCATCTAGGTAAGTGATATGACTTGCAAGACACCCCAAATAAAAATCCACATACAGATGGGACCAGTTTTCTTGGACAAGGAGTGCTGGAGAAGACACCAACTCATAATGTACTTACTTCAAACAAAACGGTGTCACAATTAACATCATAAAAGTTCTGCCTAAAGCACAGTGTTGTATAGGGAATACATGTGATTACAAAGTCTGAAGGATGTACACATCAGAGAGGGCACATATTGGGAACAGATCTGAATTATTACTATGTTGTCTACTGCTTTAAGTCCATATTATTTTGGTATTTACATGTAACAGGAGACGGAAATATCTTTGGAGATGACTAAGCAGTTTCTTGATTTCTATTAAGTACCAAAAAGCAGTCTTGCCAATTTATTCATATTTAAGTTTCTACAACTTAATAAAAACTCACTTCCAAGAACTACATAGGTCTTCTTAAAGTACGTGTAGCAAGAAGTCAATGAATGCTGTGCCAGCTGGCAGATTAAACAAGCCATTAAAGTAGGCTCCTACTGGATTTAAAGGATTGGTTTTCTTCTTTTCCCTCTCTTTTCCTCTACATCCAGATGTAGATTCCAGATTTAGGGAATATTTTCCAGTACCAGTAAAAAAAGTAAAAGAAATGCCCTTGGTACTTAGCGAGTTTTCCTCCAGTGTGGTCTCCTGCTGCACTTGGAATTCATTCCATTGCTGTAGTGGTCTTGCAGTGGTCTCAAAATAATTGACAACATGAAAAGATGGGGAAAGTGGGTTTAAGGTAGGTATGACTTTTCATTCAAAAGCAGGGACAATTGAGGTAATTGACAATTAAGGTAATTGACAACTGGGGTAATTGATCTCAGTGGATGATTTCACTCAGACCATCACTATCCCAGAATGCTATCTCATAAACCATATCCCAGAATGCTATCTCATAAACCATATCCTTCAGCCCCTTGAGCAGAGACCAACACTGCTGCCTGCATGTTATAGTTGGGAAAGGCAGAGCCCACCAGGATTAAGGACAAGGCCAACACCAGCCTGGAGCAGGTTGGCAGAGCAGTTCATTTCTCTATTGTATTCAGCTACAGGAATCAGTGATGAGAATTTAAAAACAACTGTGGTAAAGCCCCATGCCTTCACATAGCATAGAACTTCAGCATTTAATTTTTCCTTCAGAGCTTCAAATAAGCATTTAAACTTTCTAAAGGTATCTGAACTTCATGATCTAGCGGTACTCAAAGGATGAATGACTCTAGAATAAATGCTGATATTAAACTTGCCCTGGTGTCATCAATAATGAAAGCTATATAACAGTATTTCAGATAAAAATGACCCTATAAAAGTTTTCCAGATAAAACCTTCCAAAAGATCCAAGTTGTATCTGCCCCCTGTGGCCATTTCAGGCTCATTGGAACTATTGGGAAATGAAGGAGTAGGAGTGGCTTTTGAAATGCCTGGAAAATAATGTTACAAAAATTGAAATTTTTAGGCCTCCCTCAGTATTTCAATTTCTGGGTAGTAAAGAGTTCAGTTCCATAAACTTGCTACTGAACTAGAAAACAAAAAGGCCTTAAACCCAAGTATAAGTTCACAGCCAGAAGCTGAGATAGCCAGCTCTGGAACTTGACCATGACTCAGAGCATCTCCTTTCCCAGGAGCGAGAAGCCCCTGCAGGCTCCTGCTCAGGCACAGTCAGACCTTGGGACCATCTTGGTCCATGCAATGATTTCAGAATTTGTCTCAAAGAGAGTATGATTTCCCAGAATTGTTCTGGGGATCACAAACATTCCCTGCTCCCTACTTAAGGGGTGGTTTAGTTCTTAATTGTAAAAGCTGAAGTGTAAAAACCTGTATTTTGCATGCAATTCTTTTTTTCTAATCCCCGATATCCGTCAGGGGACTCCCTTACTTGGCTAGCAGTTGGGCTTCATTAGACTTTTTATGATGATTCTTTCTATTGTGCAGATATGTGATGAATCTCAGATGTTTAAATAGCATATAAAAGTGCTCCATTGACCTTGTTGAGTACAGTTGGAGGGAAAGAAAGGTAATTTTCCTCAAAGAAATGTTAAAAATGTGTCTCAATCATAGCACAGATGCAGAGGATAAAGAAACTCCAGAGGGATTAAAATATTTTAGATTAATTTGGAAGAAGGCCACACTGTGTAAAGCCTGGTTAGTTTGGGCCTTTCCAATTCCTCACCGTATAAACAAATCCATTTAAACTGCATTTGTTAAAAGGAATGCTTTTTAAAAAAAATCCCACAAAGCAGTTGTAACTCAAATGACCTCCAGTTCTGTATTCTCCTCTTACTGCCTAAAGAACTAACACATGTAGAATATATTCTAGCCAGAACTTGTGCAGTTGCTGCATGATTCATACTGCTTGAAAATTAAATCATTTAAGTATAAGAATCCTGGCTCCCTCAAGCAAAGTTTTAAAATTGAAGCAAGGTCAGATCTGGTTGGTTTTGGAGCCAGCGTCCATACTTTGAATGAGACCATTGCTTATAGATTTTTGCTTTGGGCTTGGTGGAAAAAATTAAAAGATGACAGTAAATAGGGAGGGAGGAAAGGGAGGGAAGGGAGGGAGGAAAGGGAGGGAAGGGAGGGAGGGAAGGGAGGGAGGGAGGGAGCGAGGGAGGGATCATCAACACAACTATATAAAAATTAACCTAATGTTCATTGACTGGCAGAAGCAAATCCTTAATTTTTACTCCCTTTTAAGGTCAAATTTTGCCCATTTTACTTATATAGAATAGAGGGTTTGCGGGTAGAGTCTTCTAAAGAGACAAGTCAGAGTGTGGTACTAAATAACCAGAACAAAAAGTTGATAACGTGTATGAAGTTAATTGAGTTGAGACACAAAAGAACATGAGGGTAGCAGTGCAGCAGTCAGAGGGGTAACAGGATGAAACACAGAGTGAATCATTTTGCATAATTAGCATCTGCAAAACAGTGGACACTTAAAATAAAGGGATTTTCCTTATTATAAACCATAAATCCCAGAGTAACTCAACATTAAGAATCACCTATCTACCATGCAGATGAAGAGAGTTGTCTAGTGGTCCCAGGCCTCCTTGAGTTGTTGAAATGGTACCCAGTGACTGTAAGTCAGTCACTGCACAAATTACTCTCGCCCCAGAGGATGTGAGGCAGCTGGCATATCTGAGTACAAAATATTGTCTGCTCTCTCCCAAACACCCAAATGAAAAAATTCATTTTCATTACAAGGAATGTACTTTTGGGTAATAAGGAAAATAATTTAAATTCTAGGATCTGAGGGGTAGCATCCCTTCTCTTAATGAAGTCATTATGAGTTATTCTGAATATGATATTGCAAGAGGCTATGATGGCACTTTGGCCATAAAATTCAACTGGGATAATGGCTTCTTCCATGATAGCACATAATTTATGCCATGATAGCACATAATTTAATTTCTACAATGTTACCTGTTTAACCTTTCCATGTCATTTTTAATCTTGATTTTTACTCCACATTTGCTATTAACACATTCTCCAGCATCTCACACACATTTTTACTTTGATATACAGCCAGCCCTGTGCTTCCATATTGGCTGCTTCCATGGATGGAAGGGAAACATTAAGCTCTCTTCGAAAATACTCCAGGTTTGCAGGGATATAACCGTAAGGAGAAAGCTGGCCAAGGGGACTTTTACATCAACAAAAAATCAATACAGAATGTGGCTGGGCTTTTTTCTGCAAATATCATGTATGGATCTTTGTTGACATACCTCTCTACACATTAATGAAAACAAGATGTTTTCTTGTCACTTATGTTTTACCATGATAAACACAATGTTTATCATGGTAAAACATTTTAAATAAGTACTTCACATAATTTCAGAAACAGATACTAGACAGTAACATTGCATGTTAGCAACAGAAATAGCCAATTCCTATTTTTTAGTACTTGAATTTTCTACTTTGTGCTTAATTATTGTCATCAATGCATGAAAACACAACAGCTACTATATCCTAAACTTTTCCTTTGAAATATATTTATTTTTAAAATTCACTCCAAGAATTTTTTAAGTTAGTATTTTGCAACATGCTTAACTCTGCCTTTTCATTCATATGCCTGCTATGATTCTATGTCCACATATTTTTTTTATTTTCTGCACCTTCAGTAGGAGTTGGGTTTGTTTGCTCTACCGTCTCCCACAGTGGCTTTTCTACTTCATGTAGAAAGATATGCAGGACCCATATGATATTTCTGTTGTGGCCAGAATATCAAGTCGTTCTAACTTCCACATGTCTGAAATGGAAGTTATGCTCTGCAGAGAAGTTTCTCATGATCACCTTGGCAGTGGCATCCTTCCCTTGTGGAGTACCACTTAATATTTTCAAAGGAGCAATGCCCTTCACACTGCTCATAGTCTAAAGTTACTGCATGGGTTCCATTAAAAAAAGAAACCACCTCTTTTGATACTCTCTTTTTCAGTTTAACATCAGCACTGATAAGTGTTGATCTAAGAAAGCCTATAAGATAGCGGAATTTTGCTTCTCTTGGTAGCTCTAGCTTCAGTGTTGTTCCTTGTAGTACTCCTAGTTAGACACTGGTATACTAATAACATTAACTCCTTTCTTAATATTGCCCATTTCCTGATTGATTCAAATGCAGTATGTCTGTCACATTAGTAATAAATTTTGAGACCGTACTAGCTCTTAGTCAAGTGGTAGAAATATGATTAATTTGATTGCCTAATAAATCACATTTTTTTAGTTTATTTACATGCTACAACCAACTTTATGTTGCCTGAGGTAGCCACAGGATATGTTAAGGTATAGATACATAGTGGGGATGCAGATGTGCAGTGGCATAAAGTCACTCAGATGGCTTTGCTCAGAGCCATTTTGGTTTATGAGTAGGCATTATAAGCTCTGGTAACAAGGTAATTTCACGGCTGCTTCCACACAAAGCTCCTCAGGTGCATCATCTCAGCATTTCCATCCCCTAGGCTCCTGGCACCCTGCTCGCTCAGGTGCTGGACGTGGTAGGGAAGCTGCTGCACACAATCACCGAGAACAAGAAATGGGTCAAGACTCGAGATGTGATTGCAGAGAGCTGGCTCTGATGTCCCTGCATCTGTGTCAGGACTAATCTGCTGCCTCAATAAAACATACTCAGTTAGAGATGGTTTTGAGTTTGTTAGGGACTATGTAGATTCTTTTATGGAATAAAAAGCCCTGAAAATTAAGGTAAGAAAAAAATTAACTAGAGAGAATCAATTAATAAAATAACTAATTTAGTTTTACATTGAGATTTTTTTACAGGTTTTGTTGTTCAGTATTTTCTTTGTTCTTGTAAGGAAAATAGCACTTAGATTAACCTCACTTTCAACACAAGGTAAAAACGTGACAGAGATTAGTCTTTCAGTGATAAAACTAGCAAAAATAGAACACTTATGATAACCCTGTCTTTGAAAAACATCAGTAAAAAGCCCCCCTAGCTCCATGAACATGTTGCAGACTGCACATGTCACATAACTACGGACTACAATTTTTTGCCTGAGGCTCCCACAATTAACAAAGGGAAACACTGCTTTCAACAAAAGATGCTATTCTAGTTATGTGCCCTTTTACCCTGTCAGAGAAACAGCTGGTATCATAAAGTCACAGCTAATTTGTATCATGTCTGCACTAACAGTCAGATTCATTTTGTATCAAACTTTCAAAGTTGAACTTCATACCAGTTGATGGATGACAGCTTATCTTGCCTCCCCCCTTCTCAAAACATATTTAACATTGCTTCCCACATAAAAACCTTCTAATATTCAAAATAAAAATGCAATCTTTAGCATGCTTCACATAATAAAAATATAAGTTGAATTATAAACGTTTAAAACTAGTAAATTTAAAAAATACTAGAGAAGGATGAGAAAATTACACCAGCAGTTCTGAAGTGCTGAGACAAATAAATAGTGCTTCAAGATGGACATGTGGATACCAAGTGTAGTGGAAAAGAATTTTCTCTTAAAAAGCAAAGACAAAAAAATCGAAACTTGCCTCAGGTAATCTCTTGCAGTTTGAGGTATCTGGTCTCCTAAAAAAAATTCAGTCTGCCTGCAGAGACTGTAAGGGCTTTTTCAAGGTCAGCACTCAACAATTTAGGGAAGACCAATTTCACTTTTTCTTTAAGGGACCTGTTTCTCATTTAAGCTCTTAAATGTCATCTACTTTCATTTTAAGATCCCTGTAGCAGAATGCCTTACCTTTACACATGCCCTACCTGTGTAAAGGGACTCCAGTGAAAGTGAGAGTCAGGCCAAAGACTCAACACTTCCAAACCCACAGCTCTCATGTGAGAAAGAGTTGCAAAAATCAGGCTCCTCTTGGAAAACAGGCATGGGGGAACTTTCAGAGATTAGGAGTTCAAGCTCAGTTCAGATCAACTTCTAACAGTGCTTGTACACTTCTGAGGCTGCCTCTGCCACAGCACCTGAGTGTACAACATTAGCTGGGGACACGATATTCTTTTGACATTTCAGCTACTTCTCGCTTCCAAAATATCTGGAAGTATTTGACCAAGGATCTTTCATTCCATAATCTGAAAGCATCATCAAAATGTAGGCATGGAAACTTTTTTTTTAATGCTGCGCAGTATAAATAACGGGGCTCTGAAAAATTGGTCCTATTTATCAGAAAGAGATTGGTCTGCTCTGTAAAGTTAGGTACACCAAGTGAACAACGTCCCTGGGAAGTTCAAAGCAGCAGTAATCAGCAATGCAGTTTTAAAAGTGACAGGAGAGCTTATTAGGATGAAGCTGAGAAAGAGCAGTGAAGACTGAAGAATCCCAGCTCCCAACCTGTCTTCCCCTCAGCACATGCACTTCCTGCCTTAGAAGCATAATACTGCGCTGAGGACAGAAGCTTCTGCTGTGCCTAAGCTGTGCTTGGCACTGCCCTCTGATGAACTCCTACCCAGCAAACAGCCAAAGCGCAGCACCTTCCTGCCACATCCTCTCCAGTGAGCTGTATCTGCTCCCAGCCTACTGGGAAGGTGCAGATAATCAATTTCATTCCCTTCACTCTGAGCACAGCAGTGACTCTGCCCCTACATATAATCCTTCTTCTTGTTCATATTTTTTTTTTAAATTTTGCTTTCAGATGTTCTTAAACCTCTGTCTGACAAGCCATGGTTTATTAGAAGCAGATTTCAACTACTCAGTGCATCAGTTTTACAATTTCTAAGTGGTGTACTTTCTGGAAAATAAAAAATGTTCTTCATCCAAAAGTTTGGATGAGTCACAGAAGGTTTACTTGTTTGGTTTCACCCTTAAATAAAGAATAACCTTCTATATGTATATGATGTTCTGGCTTTATTTCAGTTGCCTGTTTGTTCCAAATTTCTTAGAGGGAACAAAGCTTGTGCACCAAATAATGCTCACCAGTTAGGCTCAGCAGTCATGACATTTTCTTGGGACTATGAACCGCATCAATTAGGATACTACTACTTCCTAAGCTTGATCCCCAGGTGTTAAAATAAACACAATTCAAAACAGTTGTCTAACACCTCTTCAGCCATGCAACGCAACACAAAACCCACTAGGTTCTCATCTCTCACAAAAGAGCTTTTCCCAAAAAGTATACATAGATGTCATGTAAGGTTCCACAAGCTACGAGGAAACTCAAGCAAGACTGAATGCTGCACCTCCTTTTCCAGGCAGCAGAGAGAAGGAAGACCCTACATTCATATTAAAGCCATAGAAAATGTCTTCAGAAATTCTACAGAAATGCTTTTGTATTTCATTGTTTAGGAGAAAAGCTGACCAAATCCATTCTTACACAATGTTTCATAGTGGCAAACATTTTTACTTTTAACAAAACAAACATTTCCAAGAAAAAATAAGTGATCATCACTAGCTAGTGACTTTGAACCTTAACCTTTTAGAGTTTTCTGAAAGTAAATCATATAAGCATATGTCAGATTGTCTTTCCAAGTCAGATTTGACTGTATTCAAGAACTAACAGAAGAGTTACAGGACTGACATGATTATATTAAACTATATTACTGTATTTTATACTCAGATAAAGGGATGTTTTTCCTTCCAAATGAGTGCATTGATCCACACCATTTGCTTTAATGATTTTTCTAAAGGCAACTAATGGCCTTTTCCATGGTATTTTCATTCATATTGCCTAAAGGTCATCCTCCTATTTGGCCAGTTTTAAAATGTGAAAGTGGAGGTTAAATGTGGAAATTATGATCAGATTTTTACTTTCCTTTGTTGTGACAGAACTCTTTTACCACTTTGACTAATGCTGTGCAAGCACCACAGAGACTTCAGCATGAGACAGGTGACACTCACCCTGTATCATACACTTGGAGTAGATGAATCAGTCCCTGGAGGACAGATTTTCAGATGCAATTTATGCCTCAAAATAAGGAATCAGCCTCAGCTCAGAAATATACTGACGCACAGCCTCAGTTTTGAGGGACTGAAGTGCCTTCTTTCAACACCACAGCCTTCGTGTTCAGAGGTGTCTACAAATACAGCTCCTGCTATTAAGATATCAAAAACTGGAGGGCAGTTACTGCTCTCTTTGAATATCCTATCCTAAGCACAGGGAGAGAGGACTTACATTCCTGATCCCATTTGCTTTTGGACGGTATGGCCTTCTTTGCCTGGGTTCAGATTTTTAAGGAATTTAAATACATTATAAATGCACTGCTCATGGAAGCACATGGGAACTTAAATTCAGTCATGTCACTGGAAGAAGTGTTTTGTTGGAAATTTTAGAACATTTAGGCTGATTTTGAATCAAAAAGAAATCTTAATTTTGAAATATCAGCATTTTCTACAACTGAAAATATCAGATTGCATCTGGCTTCAGTATTAAATACTCCCCCACACTTCCAAAGGCTCAAATGTAATGCAGAACTCCAAAACAGCAACCAGGGCAGAGAACAGCCTGCAACAATTATCAGCCCATTCAGCACTTGCACAAACCTCAGAATCGTAGACAAAGTTAAATTCTCTTCCCCAAGGATAGTGACAAAACCAGCTGAAATGGGTCCAGACCCAGCATTGCTGATGTGGAGGGAAGGCTGTTGGAGATGAAAGGCAATGCAACCAATGTTCAGCCTGCCTCCATGTGTCTCTCCTCCTCCACACTGCTCTTGCCAAAAAGAGGGGCAGTTGAGCAGAGGTCCAGGCACACAGAGAACATGGTCACTCATCAATGATAAGCATCTTGTTGTAGCGTGAATCGACTGAAGATGACAGTATCTAAGGGAGCTGACTTGCAACTGGTGCAATACTCCTAACCCCATTAGTCTGCTGTCACAGACGCTTCTTAAACTTAGAGCCAGTCCACAGCTTGTCTCCAGTCTGGAATTTCCATATATTGAGGGGCTAAAGTTTACACACATTATAAACACTTCCTTTAAATGGTTTGTGAGCCCTCACTTGTTCTGTCAGGGAAAGAACAATGTTTGTAAAAAATGTCTAAGTCTTCCACATTGTAAAGTCAGTAAACAGAGTTATTTGGACTTTTACACACTTCTCAGAGCCTGCTCACTCTAAAAAGAAGACACAACAGGATAGTAACGCTCCAGTATATGATCTTAAAACAAGTAAGTATGATTTAAGACTACTATTGCAAGGAAAAAACTTGTTGCAATCCAGGGGAGAAATAGAGCTTTTAAAAAAATGGCCATTCACCCACAAACTGCTTATTGTAAAACACAGAGATAAATTTCCAGATAAAATCCTTTAAATCTACTATTAGTTCTGAACAAAGTAATCTCTGGTGTCAGTAGTCCTAGAGGAACAGGAGTCAAGGGTCTGACTGCAGGGCTGTTCATTGATTTTCAGAGGAATTTGGATCAGCTTCTAAAGAAGTAAACAAGCACGCATCTAAAAAAAGTCTCAAAAACAATGACAACAACAACAAAACCATAGAACAAAACAAAAAACCAAAGCAAATTACAACAACCAAACCCCCCACACACACAAAGAAACACAAACAAACAATCCCACAAACAAACAATCCCACCTTCTGAATACCACAGGAAAGTAAGTCTGGGATAACTTCTTTGCTTCTACTCACAGGAAGGCAATCAAAGGAAATATTCTGAGCTTTTCAGTAACAAACCAACTGCTTGATGTATCAAAATGATGACTGATCACCAGCAAGGTGATCTCTATACAAAAATAGAAAATAAAGAACCTTGTTTAGCAAAGGCATAATTATTGCACATTCTTCATTTTATTGTGACAAAGTCTTAACAACGCTCCTAAAAGCTTTTTTATAAGTATGGAATAAAACTGAAAAAGTTTGCAAGAGACCAACAAAACCCACTGTCAACAGCCCTATAAATTAGAGTTTGACAAACCAGACTGATTTCCCAAAACCTCTCAACCAAATCACTCACTAAAACATCTTTAAGAAGCGAAGCTGATACAGGCTCTTACTTTATGGGACAAAAAAATTGTCTGACCAGCAGCAAGTTTTCACAGCAGAACAAGGTTTCCAGCATATCTCCCTAAGAGTATATACAGAGACCTGCAGTATAAAACACGTTCACAAAAGCACTCTGCAAAAGCAGATGAACAGTAAGATGACAAAGTCTGTAGATGATACAAAGCTACTCGTTATAATAAAACCTCAAGTCAGTACTAAGAACTGGGGAAAGAGTTCATAGCACTGAATTTATATGGGCAAACAGAATTCAGTATTCATAAGTAAAGGCACAAGAGAAAAAAAATCCCTTATATCTCTATATACACAGCAATCAACTCTAAATGAGCCAACACACAGCAAAGACACCTCGGAGTCTGAGGAAGAGCTCTCTGAAAGTGTTAGTTGACTCACTAAACACATTGTCAAATATTGGAATGGGCTGCCCAGGGAACTGGCAGAGTCACCATCCCAGGAAATGTTCAAGAAAAAACTGGATGTGTCACTTAACGCTTTAAACCAGCGTTTAAAAATCCCATGGTTGCTCCCAGCACCACCCCTCCTCGCCTGATTGGCTGCCAGATTTGTGGATGATCTCGTAGAAACTTATAATGGATACCAGGAAATGAAGTAAGAACAAGCTTCATTGAGCTGGGGTATTTTTTTCCCAGAAGACATGCTCTGCATTCAGCTAACACTTTGATAGTATACAGACACACCAGAGTAAAAATAAAAACTGGATCATTCTCTTTAGATTCAAGGACCTTCATACAGAACATCCTGCTGCAAACAGAGGAAAAGGATTATTTAAAAATCACTGAAGTCTATTTTCATCTATTTTAAGATAATAACATCGGATCATTACTTGAATTAATTTCCACTAGAAACTCACAGACTTTTGAAGATTCTTGTTATAAATCACTGTACTGCAACTAGTCTATAGGTTTTGAGACACCTGTCACTGTTTTATATTATTGCAAATACTGGGGTGGCCAAAGCCAAGGTTTTGATACAGTCCATTAGAAGTTTCAGTATTAGATTCAAGAAATCTCAGCCCCCCATTTGATGCTTAGCATTACTACGCATATATCTCACAAGAAAAAAAAACAATGTAAGAGGACATCCCTAAACATGGTGGTCTGAAAAGAGCAACCAAGAGCTTTAAATCTTCTTCCTCTCACTGTTTAAACCTGCTTACAGCGAGAGCAGACTGACTATCAGTCCACAAAGCTCCAATTCATGAAAAGCAAGGCCACTCCAGGTCATTGAATTAATTCCAACTTTTTCACTAACTTGAAAAGCTGACTTTGCCCATTTCTGTTTTATAGTGCGCCTCACTTGACTCTCAGCAGGCATAACTTCATGACATTCAGATCATGAATTCAGAAGATCCTGAGTCCAAAATCCTTTTCTGCTTCAGACCATTTCTTCTCTTTCAATCTCTTCAGAATTACTTTTAAAGTGGAGACAACTCCTGAAATATCTTCATTTTCTTTCCCACAGTCATGAAGACCTTTTCTGCTGTTCTTTTGTAGTTGCTTTGTCCTAAATCAACATTTTTCTGAATCGAGTAATATTATATAATTTGTAATATCAATAAAATGACTGAAATATTCTCAGTGTTTGCTACCCAAAAGAACTTCCATCACACCACAGTTCCATTGTGAGCTGACTATGAAGGGCTAGTAACAATTTAGCAAACAGGAAATTTCTGTACAACTTAAGCATGAAGGAAGTTCAGGTCTAGGTTGAAAACCAGAATCCATAAATCTAAACCCTCCAATCCAAGAAATATCACTAGGGTTTGGACACATTTTGGGCTGTAATCTTCTGTGGTAAAATTCACACAATTTTTACTGATTCTTCAGTCCTTCAAATTCCCCTGATCATAAACTTTGGGTTCATGATCTGCTCTCATTTACATGATGGCATTAACAGCATTGCAGATCTAGGCACATACCCAGTGCTTCATATTCAAGCACACTGTGGAACTCAATTTCCAGCTAACATAGGCCAGTATCCATTAAATACAATTTTAGTAACAGAAATGCTTCATTGGAAGTTCTTGAAAACGTTTAATAAGAAGCACTTTGTGGCTTAAGAAGTCCAGGAGTTGCTACTTTCTTGATTAAGGAAACTAGGGAAATCAAATCACATCCAAGGTCATTCATAAGTTCATCTGTGATATTTAAATGTGGGGTTTGGTTTGGGTCTTTTTTTAATTAAAAGTATAAGCATGCACACATAAAGCAAAGCATGGTTTCACTCTCCTCTACTCTGTTAATGAATTTGGTTCCATTAGCTTTGAATGGAAATAAAATTATGGACCCCATTACCAAAATTATGTGTTGCAGGTATTCAGTTTTATCCAATAGCTCAACAACATGACTGTGACAGCGTTCAGATCTTATCTCTTCTTTCAGGGATTTTAGCTTACATTTTTCAAAGGACACTATCATTTCTTCCATATCCTTTCCTGACAGTGCTGGTGCTAAGAGTAAAATGAGAATTCTAACACACCACGCTTGAAGTCTGACCATCTCCATATCCTGTCTCCAGTGGTAACCAATATCAGGTGTTTAGAGTAGAACAAAAGAATAGGGAAAGTATATAATGATGCTTCCCACAAATACCCTACAGCAACTTGTAACTTCCAGAATGCCTGAGCTGAAGGTGGAATCTATATATTTACTGATCATCATGGCAACTTTTTTCTGTTATTATTTCCAGTAGCTGGAAACACTCAACAAAATCCCATAACAGAGAGTCACACAACTTAACTATATGCTGTGTGAAGATACAGCTAACTTGGGGCAAGTAATCCAACCTTTAGACTGACACTAGAACTCAACTATGTCACTTCCCTGCTGAAGGCTCACTCACCTAATGCACAATTAGCTGCAGTATTCTCATAGAAAGTATTCATCATTGCATCACATATAATGGGGCAATCCTAAATTACCTGCCATTAAGGTGGTTAAAAAGCTGGTTTTGAAGAAGCACAACTGGGTTTCAATCCCAATTACAGGTAATCATTAGGAAAGTGAGCTGACATCAATAGAAGAGAGTAGAAGCACAATAAAGAGTAGTTTTGCAAGAGGAGAGTGCACTTGACAGTTGTTTTGGACAAAAGAGGTAACCTGGTCTACCTACTGGGTTCCAAGTTAACAATCTATTAGATAAAAGAAGGATTCCTTCTCCAATCTTTAAAAATAGCAAATATTCACAGAATGACAGGACAGTTCAGATTAGGTGATACTTCTGGAGGTCATCTAGTTCAATTTCCTGCTCAAAGCAGGCTGTCCAGGATCATGGGCAAAGCCCAGCAAGGAGACAGTGAAGCCCTGCCCCTCCTGCCATCAGGCAGATGGAGCAAACCAAGTAGATGGGGGGCAATGGAAACAGGTCCCTGATCAAAGACGTAAAGGAATCCCCTCCCAACCCCCATCACCTCTCATGGTTCCCTTAAAGAACAGTAATGAGGCCCTGGACCCAGAGAGTCAGGCAGAGCGCAGTCAAGAAGACAATCTGTCTGGAGGGTCTCCTGGTTGCACCCCATCTACCAGACAGATTACAACCACAACTATAAAGAAAAAAAGGAGGGTAGCTGTAGTCAGTGACTCCCTTCTGAGGGGAACTAAAGGCCCTATATGCCAACTGGACCTATCCCACAGGGAAGTCTGCTGCCTTCCCAGGGCCCAGGTGAGGAATATTAGTAGGAGACTCCCTCAGATAATACAGCCCTCTGATTATTATCCATTGCTGGTAGTCCAGGCTGGCAGTGATGACATTAATGGAAGAGGTACCAGGCTCATTAAAAAGGACTTCAAGGCACTGGGTCGATTAGTTAATGGGACAGGAGCACAGGTGGTCGCCTCATTTCCTGCAGTAATGATAAATGAGGAGTAGGAAAACTCATCAAAAGGTGGCTAAAGGATTGGTGCCGCCAGCAGAATTCAGATTTTTTTGACCATGGGGCAAATTCTATGGTACCTAGACTGCTAGAGTCAGATGGGCTTCATCTGCCTAGCAAGGGCAAAAGGACTCTAGCCCATAAGTTGGCAGGGCTGATCAGGAGGGCTTTAAACAAGGTTTGAAGGGGGAAGGGGCTGAAACTGGGCTCCCCAGTCAAGATCCTAAGGGTGGAAAGCCTGAGATAGAAGTGATATCAGCAGCCCAGCTGAATTTCATGTACATCAATGCACACAGTGTGGGTAACAAACAAGAGGAGCTGGAAGCCATCGTGCAGCAGGAAAGCTATGATGAAGTTGCCATCACGGAAACCTGGTGGGATGACTTGCATGACTGGAGTGCTGCCATGGATGGCTACAAGTTCTTCAGAAGGGACAGGCAAGGTAGGAGAGGTGGTGGCTCTATATGTTAGAGAGTCTCTTGACTTTGTAGAACTTGAATTCAGGAACAAAAGGGTTGAGTGCCTGTGGATCAGAATCAGGGGGAAGGCCAACAAAGCTGATATCTTGGTGGGAGTCTGTTACAGACCACCCAACCAGGATGATGACGATGATGAGTTATTCTACAAGCAGGGGGTGGATGTCTCAAAATCGCCAGCCCTTGTTCTTATGGGTGACATTAACCTGTCAGACGTCTGCTGGAAACGCAACACAGCAGAGAAGAGGCAGTCTAGGAGATTCCTAGAGTGTATAGAGGATAATTTCCTGCTCCAGCTGGTAAATGATCCTACCAGGGGTGGGGCCCTGCTAGACCTGCTGTTCACAAACAGAGAGGAGCTGGTGGGAGATGTGGTGGTCGGAGGCCTTCTGGGGCACAGTGACCATGAAATAATGGAGTTTTCAATACTCAGGAATGCAAGGAGGGCCATCAATGAGACTTCTACTCTGGACTTTCGCAGGGCAGATTTCAGCCTACTCAAAAGACTGGTTCAGAGGGTACCTTGGGAAACAGCCCTTGAAAAC
>JAWWLV010000045.1:69037215-69068490 GCA_035041135.1 Platyrinchus mystaceus | reverse complement strand
CACCTGGAGTGCTGTGTCCAGTTCTGGGCCCCTCAGTTCAGGAAGGATATTGAGGTGCTGGAGCAGGTTCAGAGAAGAGCAACCAGGCTGGTGAAGGGACTTGAGCACAAGTCCTATGAGGAGAGGCTGAGGGAGCTGTGGTTGTTCAGCCTAGAGAAGAGGAGGCTCAAGGGAGACCTCATCACTCTCTACAGCTACCTGAGAGGAGGTTGTAGCCAGGTGGATGTTGGTCTCTTCTCGCAGGCAACCAGCAGTAGGACAAGAGGGCATGGTCTTAAGCTCTGCCATGAGGTTTAGGTTGGATATTAGGAAGAAATTTTTTACAGAGAAAGTAATCAGGCATTGGAATGGGCTGCCCAGGGAGGTGGTAGATTCACCGTCCCTGGAGGATTTTAAGATGAGACTGGATGTGGCACTTTGGTGCCATGGTCTAGTAACCACGGTGGTGTTGGATCAAGGGTTGGACTTAATGATCTTGGAGGTCTTTTCCAACCTGGTTGATTCTATGGTTGTTTCCAGTTGGGGTTTGACTATCTCCAGGGATGGAGACTCCCTGGGAAATCTGTTCCAGTGTTATCACTTACTCTAATAAAGTTTTTCCCTGCATTTAAATGGAATAATTTTTATTTTAATTTCTCTCCTTTTCCTTCTGTCCTTTTGCTGGGTACCATTGAGAAGACTCTTGTTTAGTCACTTTTACTGTCATCCATCCCCCCTCCCATGGTCACAGAGTCACAGTGTGTGACAGTCATAGAGTGGCTGTTAAGCTTGAATCTCATTCCAGTTACAGTTAGGATTTTTTATCCAAAGATTTTAATATTGGCTCTTGTGCAAATTATTTTTTTTCCCTGTCTTCTTTGGATTTTTATGTTATCAGTGTTTTCATGTCGTTTATTTACTTAGAAAGACATTACATAGGGAGCACTTCAATAAAACTTTTTCTCACATGTGCTAAGTGCACAAAGAAGGCCTGTCATTATAGTGTTTGGCAAACAAGCATTGCTAAAGGAAGAGGGAAACGGGAACCCTTGAACTCACCCATCACTACCTAAACAGATGCACAAGGAATTTGTTTTCTAGGATAACCTAAAAAGGGGAGGTGTGAACTGCTCGTTTTGCCACTTACAAGCAGTACAAAACATCACCATTCAAAGTAAATAAAAACACCTCTCATGCAGCAATACACTTAAGTTAGGGTTTAATTTAAAAAACATAGTCAAATTGCACCGGCTTCAGGCTAAGCGTAAATTTACGTGCTCTGCTGAACATCGACAGTTTGCTGTACCTGAGTTCTACCTCCCAGAGGGCTGCAGCCAGCACCTAGTTATCAATGTTTCTGTCAGTGCTCTGAGTGCAACAGTTTGTGTAACTACCCAGGTGTAAGAGGGATGAAGCTACTTCTCAATGAACATTATATTATATTATATTATATTATATTATATTATATTATATTATATATATTATTAAAGAAAGGATTTATAGTTAAAGTGCCATCTAATCCCCGCTGACTGTTAAGGCAGAAACCACAGATGTTCAAGGAAATACTTTCATCTTTAAAACACATAGCTACATGTATAAACATTGTTAGTTTTCAAATGGTCTGATGTACTCAGACCTGTACAGCTTCATTTTGGTCTCATCTGAAGAGAATTTCAGTGATGCTGGAAAGTCGCAATGAGTAAAGATTCATAGGGATAATGTGAGCTTTAGGAAATAGTTTCCCACCCCATCATATTTTCTGGCTGAACCACATAGATTGGGTAACATCTGATTATAGTGTTCACACATGTTTAAGGTCTGGAGGTAAAGAGTAAGGGAGGGGAAAAGCATACCATCAGCAGTTCCTCTTTCAGCCCAGCTGCAGAATATATTGGAAATCTGAAGAGCAGGGAACACCCATCCTTTGCAGCTCAAATTCTTGGGGGGTCCATGGACCTTACTTTCAAGACATTTCCAGTGCCATGGGTGAAGCAGCACATAAAATGGCTTTCCAGAGAAGGACTCAGGGGCACCTTGAGCACACCCCATCCCATGTATAAGCTGCTCAATGAATATACTTATTTACAAATTTGAATAGGAGCTCATAATTGTGACTGGTCTTTAAAATAATGCCAGCCATACACAATAGGGAGGAAAGTCTGTGAAAGAGAAAGATCTTCCCTTCAGCCAAGCTGCTAATATCCTTTTAAACAGCAACTCACCTGACCTACAAAGTTTCAGAAAATGGCATATTTCTTCTCCACCATCTTAAAATGCTAGTTATCCTTATGCTGACCTCAGTAGCAGAGCACCCTAATACTGTGGAGAACAGTCATTTCTCTCACACTCCCTCAACAGAAGTGAACAACTTTCAGATGCAATGACTGCCCTATATACAGGCTTTCATTCTGCACATCTTAGCATGAAACAGGAAAGAAAACTGCTTCCTGAGATTAAACACAACCAAAAGGGAGACTGGATATAGCTCATACTGAGTGAAAGTAGATGGCAAGATCTTTGCATGGTTGTTCTTAAAAGTAGAGGCTAACAAATAAGCAAAGTATGTGTGCATCTGATCTGGAACATCATCTTCAGCCATGCAAATATAGCACTTGCTTCCTTCTTTGGACACATTTGTGCTACTAAGCAGAAACCATTTGCTAACCACACAGCAGTGGCATTCACATTAGCAGAAAAACAGACTCATCTCTTTCTGCTTTGATCAGCAGTTACTGACCACAAGAATAAACAGAGGGTTGTGGTGTTCAGTGGCTTCATGCAGGAACTGCTGTTCTCACACAGACATCAATGACAGCAAGAACAGGCCAAGCCTGTTTGAGAATAGCCATTTGTCCTCATGTAAACCTATCTTCCCAATAGAGGAGCAACATTCACAGCAAGGAAAAGACAACTTAAGGAGGGTATTATTCCTCTTTCAAATTGTGTGTCTGGAAGAACAAACATTTTAAAATTTAAAAGATGAAGCTTGCTATATCCCATTTTTATCATCTGGAAGGTGAACATAAGTGCCCTTATGTTACTGGCAGAGGACATGGGCATGTCTGCTACAAAATATGCTTCTGAGGAAAACAATTTACTTCTAATAAGTCCCAAATTCCTTGCAAATTCATTATCCCTTTAAGGGTTACAGAAAGCCTAGAGTTCTAATCTAAATTATTAATAATCCATAAAGAATAATAATTTAGAAAACAGTCTCTTGTAACACACAGTAAATGGCAACTGGCTGCTTTAAAGCATATTTTGAAAGCTGTTAGCATCATTGACCATGAAAATAAAAGAATTTGTTCAAAAGTAGCAGAGTAAAGCAGCTAAAAAGTCTGAAACAACAAAAAGGTCTCTTGTGAAAGCTCTGATTTTCTCCTCTTTGGTGTCATCTTCAGTTATTGAATGTAAAAATGCCAGTGGGATGGGTGTCAGGAAAGAGGGGACTGCAGGGAAAACTCTGTGAGCTGTATCCTTTTCAGGGAAGTTTAATTATGATGCTTCTGAGAAGAATTTTGATTGACAGGATTAGTGCCAGCACTAAAAGTTACTATTTGTGGATCCTGGAGCTCACAGCTCCCATAAAAATAAAGCAGTTCAGAAAAGCGCTTTGTGTAAACAAAGGCATTCCCTCAGCAGGGAAGGTCCATGTGAACCTCTTCTGTGGCTTTCCTTCACATGGATTTTTCTGTGGAGATAGGATAGCAGAAAGTCCCTGAAGAACACCCTCCCTTGGGGCAGAAGGTTTGATTCAAGTTTTTAGGTTAGTCCTTGGGGAAGGTTTCTATAATGAACCAAAATGAAACCATAAGAATGAATGTTCCCAAACTTCATGGAGGGAAACACTTGGTTCCATTTTCTTTTCTTCAGGATTTATTTCAGCTTTTAGTTCAGACTAACTTTTTCTTTTAGCTTTCAAGTTCATACCACCTTCCTACTAAGATAATCTTCTAGTATTTTCTGGTGACACTCAGCTCAAAACAAGATTTCACTGCTCTAATCTGCTCTAAAGACTTGGGAGAAATGATTAAATTGACCACAAGCATTGTGTTTTACTTG
Organism: Platyrinchus mystaceus; assembly: GCA_035041135.1. Classification (NCBI taxonomy): domain Eukaryota; kingdom Metazoa; phylum Chordata; class Aves; order Passeriformes; family Tyrannidae; genus Platyrinchus; species Platyrinchus mystaceus. The sequence goes on along the minus strand of JAWWLV010000045.1, from coordinate 69,064,449 downwards.
ATTATTGTCAAATATTGTCAAATATTTAAGTACTATCTCAAAGAAACCATAGAAGGCCTAATGCATTAGATGCCACAATAAGAAACCGGAAATAAGCCAACGCTGCTCCATTGCAAAAACAAGGGAAGGGCACAGCATCCCACTTCACACAGGAAGCACCCACCAGTTTACTGAACCATCTCCTAAAAACTGTGAAATGGAAGAAATAAAAAATTTGATTCCTTCCACTTAACTCCATCCCTATCACCTTGCTCAAACAGGATATCCAAGTAATTCAGATCCAGTTATTCTTTCCCAGCAATATTAAGTACCTTATATGCATCACAGTTTTCCTTTTTTTGCCCCATTTTTCCCTGCTTCCATAGCCATCATGCCTCCCCCACTGTACTGCTCTCCGGATTCTTAGTTGCTCACTCCTGCTCACATTCTTGCTATACCAGACTTTAACTAATGTCTTGGTCCAGATCCTATTGCCCTGCTTCCTCCTACTCCCTATTGCTAACCTCCTGATATCTACTACCTCTGATCCTATAATTCATCATGACAGCAAACTGTATTATATATGAAAGGTTAATATGGCAAGCACCTTTTGCTAAGTGAACTACATATGTGTTCAGTCCCACCATAGCCATTTTGGACCGGGGAAACCATTTACAAATACTATGAGGCAGAAACCAATGAGAAGTCTTGAATAATTTCTTAAGAACGCCCAGAGCAAACAACATAAGGTTCATAGTGGCATCACAACATATGTCAACCATTCCCTGTATTATGATACCCATACCTTAGTGCAGACTGGTATATTAAATCTTACATATATTTCACCTGTTTATGCATTCCTCAAGAAGTATATTACAAGGAAAGGGAAAACTAGTCCAGATAAAATAAGACTCATTGTAGAAGTTTTTTTGATAAAACTACAATCTCTCTCAAGTCCTTTTTGTGCCTTAAAAATGCTTGGATAACTTTTTTTTCATATTATAATAGTTCACGTACATTTGTGCTCGTCTTACTGGCTTCTTACAGAGGCAAGATAATCAGTGCTAAACTTTCACAGAGGAAAAGTATCACAGTACACCAGAAAGCTGCTACTTATTCAGTAATAACCAGTGCAAAAATCTGCTTCAAACTGGCTATATTATATATGGAAAACCTGCAAATCATGCGTCACAAAGACTGTCCCAATAGTAACATTACTGGTGATAAATACATATATCTTCTTCCATGGTCTGTTTCCAGTGACACAACAAACCACTACTTTTATTCTAGCCACTACATTTCTGTCTGTGAATAGCTGCAGTTTTGATGCTTTCAGCTCTCACTGCTACCAGCAATGTCTAGTAGGGATGACTGGTACACAAACCTTTAAGCCTACAGCATTACTATCTCAACTTAAATTAGCTTTAAAATGCCTGCAGAAAGTCCCAGATACTTCTGAATACTCAAGGGCCTCTAGATGTCTACATAAATACTTAAATTTTAGTCCACTCAGGAAAACAGATTGTCACGGACAGACACCATCATCTCTACTAGTAAGTAATCAGCTTTTTGACCACATGTTGAAAAATGGAACATCTCCCTGAATTCTTCCTATTCTGCCCCATGGATGGAGGAAATGAAATTGCTGAAGAAGGCATGGCAAGCATGTCTATTTTCTGATTTTTTACCTAATGTGCGAACACAAAACCTGGCAGTTTGCAATCAATCATCTAAAGAAAAACCGCCAAGGCTGCTTGTCAGCTTTCAAACACTACCTGTGTGCTCAGTGATACCTGAGTGCTGCCAAACTCATTCCATTTAATTTAATGAACTACAACTCATAATTTCAATATGTAATTTTAAATCTCTCCACACTTGGCACCCATATAAACAGCAAGGAATGTGCACATTAAAAAAAAAAGAGTTATCCTAGTCACACCTACTACTTTTCCAAAAGGCAGGGCATGTTCAGGTACTGTAGATGAAAATTTAGATGATTGAACCCCAGCTACTTGTTTAGACTGTTAGTCTTGCTTTCAGTGGTAGGAAATATTACATAAAATTCATGTAACACATACAAGCTAAGTGCAAATGATGAAAGAAATCAGCAAGGGAAAAGAGGCCAGAGAGCTGTTGTGATGGAAGAATAGCAGCTGGGAAAACTGAAGTCAACCCAGCTATGCTATTTTTTAATTAAAAATAAACATAGCCTTTGTTGCCAAGGGATTGGTTAACATTCCATTAAAAAAAAAAAAAAAAGGAATTTTGTTTTACTTCATTCTCATTCCCCTCCTAGTCTCCCTCCCTTCTCTGCTCCCTCCTTTCCTCCCAGAAAAGTATTTATAGATTTTGCTAAAAAGAACACGGTCATAAAATTTAGTTCATCTGCAGCCCCGCACAGAACGACCTATTTTTAAGGCATTCTCTTTCTCTCACATGAACGCCTCCTTGATTAAAAATAGTCAGACTATCATTTTAATTTTAATAATTATTTTGTCTTCTACTGCAGACCTCCTTGCTAGCTATGTAAGTATGCATGACTGCACTGCATGTGTGTAAATAATAAAGACCCTCTTTGGACAGCCCTTTTAATGAAGGTTTCATCAGACCCATGTTAATCCTTCCAAGTTCAGCCTTGCTTCTCTTCAATCAAACACTAAAGCTTTTTTTATTCATCGCTGGGTAGTGGTTGTCCTAGTTTTTATGAAATTTGGTTGTGTCCAAGACCACTAAAGTTCTTCCACCATTTCTCTGCAGTCCTCAGTTCACAAACAGGCGTGTGAAGTCACTAGCAGAATAAAAACAAAGAATCCAAAAACTCAGTTCAGTCTTTTCATACATTCCAAGGACTCTAAGGTTAATTATTTTTAAAGGCTGACTACATCATTAGCCTCTCCCCTATGTTTTGCATTAATCTATCTTACACATTTCTTGTGTGCTTTCATTATGCCTGACGTCAGAGAAGCTTTCTGCTACTGAGGTCTGCCTTGCTTCCACATCACATTTCAAAATCTTATCTTGCATAATCAGTTTCTACTTTCTCCCCAGCTGCTTTGCTAGTCATTTACATTTATTTAAGAAGGAATTTTAGGCCATAATTAATATGAAACACATATTCAGAGGCAGTTGCAATTGTTCTGATAAATACATAGGAGTTGATGAGTCAAACCTCCCCAAAAACAGTTCAATGACATGGACGTTTTCTGTATAAACATCCACCTTAAACTGAGCAAAGGTATCAGTTCTGGTTGTATCAAAGAAAGACCTATTCAACAATTAGTCATTAAGCTGAGTGATGAGAAAAGAATACAGGTGAAGTAAAAATATTTGGTTGTACCTCCCGCATCTCAGATAAGCCTCAGCAGCAGCAAGTCACCAGCCTAAGGGGTGTGCTGGAGTAGAATTTGCTTGCTACCTGGACTATCTAGAATCACTCCAGTTTACATTAAAAGAACATCTATTGACAGACGGAATATAATTATTTATTTAGTTGGTGTAGAGCAGCCATAAAGAGAGTCATGAACAGGAACAGTACAGTACAAGATGGTAAATGCACCCACACTTTCCTAAGAGAAAGACCCAACCTTAATACCAGCTGCACAGAGTGGCACTTAAACCTTTCAATCTTGCAAGGAGATCTGAGAATGGATTAGGCTGAAGATGTGTCTCTGTCTTCTTTTCTACTTAACAAGATCCTTAACAATGCATCCCATTGCATTTTCAGAAAGATTCTGAATTTGTGAAAATGTAAAGACAGAAATAATTCTTCACCCAGCACTGGTCAATATCTGCTGACTCACATCCAGATTCCTCTAGTATCTGAATCTTCCACTGACTCCAGAGAAAGTTTGTGGTTGACTGCAGAACATAAGCCTAGGTAACTGAATATCATAATGCCTATTATTTGCCATGCAACAGCAAGCACAGGGGAAAGAGGGTACTAGGTTGCAAAACATTTTTCTTTATGCTTTGCGTATTTTTTGGAATAGGAAAGAAAACCACATTAGGCAAAACAATGTATTTGTTTTGTCTCAAGGACATTGGCTCACAAATAAATGTTACTGCAACTAGTGAGAGTTCAAGTCATTGTTACCCAAACTAATAAAAAAAAAAATAAAGGACAAGGCCTTTGGAATTTTGGAATTCAAATGTTATTCCTCGTACCAACAAAATGTAAATAATTCAATAGTTTCACAACCAACAGTACACAACAAAATGACTCTTCTGTGTAAGTAAGCGTCAAAGCAGAGGTGAAAAATGCTATGAACAATAACTGTTTTGTGGCAGCACAAAATTGGGTTCAACATTAGAAAATAAGAGGAAGGTAGTGAGACTGATAGAGGCACTGGCAGACCCTAAGCATGTGATGCTTCAGCCTCCTTGAATTTTACACCAATTTCCCTGTAAGAATAGATTTTAGTTGAATTAAACATGATCGAAGGGATGGTTTTATCTTTCAGATGGTCACTTGCTGCTAGACTCTAGCATGAAAATAGAGAAGTCAGAGAGGCTTCTCAGTTACACTTTTTTCTAGGTAGGGTGACTGACTATCAAAATAGGAACTTTCTAATTCTGACTATTGAAGAGGATTCTACTATCTTTCCCACAGTATTTTTGCTTTTCTTAAAGATCTGCTACAGCTCAGTCTAAAAATCAAAACAAAGCAAAAGATTTGGACGGTTGTCCCGTTACCTGTATAATTGCAGGGAGGTAAATACAATGAGAGAACTACTGAGCAGGGCAGGGAAACCAAAACAAAACTCAAAAATACAAATGGAAGATAAAAGATCCTGTCTAGAGAGAAAGAGTTGTAATAAAGTAACTTAGAATGCAATCAGTGTTTTTATTTAGAAGAGCTGTCATATCAGCAAGAATAACTCAGTTATTTTGCTGTTTTACAAGGCTGGATTCTTCTCATTGTATAATAGCATTATTTTGTCTTTTAAATCTCAGACCAAGAAGCTAGGCCACTGAAAATGCAAGCACGTGCCAATATGGGCAAAACATTTAAGACCATCCACATGTCCCACCTTCATCCAGCAAACAGAAAATGCAATGAGATTTACAACCCTTTGATATTTCTTTGTTTCTCATGGGAAACTAGTTGATGTTGTCTATTATCAGCTTTCATTGGCAACACTCATAGAGAGTTTATTAATTTTAAGTCTTGATGCCATTGGGCCAAAGCAAATTTTCTATAAGGATTACATTAGACTAATAAAGAGCGAAGTATTGTATAAACATCAGGATTCATTCACTAAGTGGAATTTAAGAAGACTGACACTTAAATTCTTATTTTAAAATTTCTTATTTTAAAACAGAACCGTCCTGTCAGCCTCAGGATTTCCTTGATCTTCAAGTTGTAGAAATATACAAAACTAAACAATAGGCTTCCACACCACTAATTACTCTTATGACATAATATACAAAAACACAACTCAAAGAACATTAGTATTTGAATGTGCTCTATCTTCCTTTCCTGGTCCTGTTGAAAATCTCTGAATTAAGTAGTTCATACATGAAATGATGCCTATATTCATCCACTCAATGGATGCCAACTTAACACTTCTCCCTGGATACCAAGTTAACACTTCTCCCAGCTGAGAGACTATTTTATCTGGAATGGCAGAGCCCTATACCATCAGAATTGTCACATCATAACAATGACATGGAGCTTCAGTTCAGTTCAGTTTCGTTTGGATATACATCAGAAAGAGGACCTCTGTTTTCTACAGCCCTAATGTTTTTAAATCTATTAGACACCTTACCTATTACAGCTTGCATCTACTTTATGCAGACTTAAAATAACATTAGCACCTGTAGTTTAGTGAAAGAAGCTGACAGAAGGAGTAGCTATAGAAACAAATCTGCCCTATGCTTTGGGCAAAAACATGCCCAGAACACAAGGAAGAAAGAGGACATGGAAAATTAAAGTGTTGGGAAAGATGATATTAAAAATAAAGGAAGAAAAGCATCAAAGAAGATGAAAAAGATGGTCAGAATGACTGGCACAGAGGGAATGAGGCCAACCTGTAAACTGGTTAGTAGATTCAGGTTTAGCAATAGGTTTGAATAGGTCTATTATGCTAGAGACCCAAAGCAACTCTTAAAGCTCCTCCAAGTGGTTGCAGCTGCATGGTGTCACAAGACATTATGACATTCTTTAATATCCTCAGTGATGCTTGTCCCCTATACAGACACCAAAAAGACATACAATCTGCACTGCTTGATTTTACATCTAGTAAAGGGGCCCATACACCAGTGGAGAAAGAATATGCATTGATTAACTGTCAGAAGTGCACAAAAAGCCTTATGATAACAAATACTTCGTGCAACAGGGCTCATTCTACTTGTGTATCCAAAAACAGGAGATTAAAAATAGATAATCAACAAGGGGTGGGGGGAGGAAAGAGAAAAATAAGGATTTAAGAAGTTAGATGGCTAGTGTTGCAGCTTTTGTCTAAACAATTAGATCGTTCTCCTCCAAGCCATTCATCATCTCAGATATTTTTCTAATTTTGACTTCTACCCACTAGAGAGCAGAAACCCTCTAAATAATTATCATCTAGGGATTCCTCAGCTGGAATTTGGACTGGCCTACATAATTCCTTCAGACAGTGCTCCTTGACTTTTTCCCATAGACCTCACTGTTGCAATGCAATGCCTGGAATGCCAGCTCCGTGCTGCAGAGATTGGGCTTCTGTGCAGCAATGTCAAAATCAGTCAATGTGCGCCAAGACTGAGAAAACTAACAGTATGCTCACACTTTTGTATTTGCACAATAACTTATTTCTCAGATGAATTTGAAAGGGATAGGAGCAACCAAATAAGTAATTACAAGGTTTTCTAAGTGATGACGGATTAGCAGTCTCATAGGATGAAGCCCTTCCCTGATCTACTAAGCTGACAGAGTACTGGTGACAGCACTGGCAGCTATGTCAGCCCACCTAGGTACAGAATGACATCCAGTTAATGTTTGGTTACCTTTTGTTTTTCATCCAGGCTGCCAGAATGGGATAGTAGTTTTAGTGATTCTTCTAATAGCTAATCACCAATCCCATTCACAGCTTTGCCTTCTGCATATTTGTGGGAAATCAAAAGAACTGCATTCCAACATGAGAAAAACATGATTGAAACTCCACAAACAGAAGGCTTCAGGTAATGCGTCATCTCTTCCCCTGGCTAAGTCTCTATGGTTTCTTGCAATACACAAGCACAAATATATCTCTACTCACTTTTAGTCAACATTCAACCACAGTAAAGTTTTTCTGTCTATATGGTATGCACACGATTTTCACTGCAATACTGAGTGATTCAAAGTTTTAGATCTCACAACAAACCTGTGAAGAAAAGAGTAATTTCTGCTCTCACTTTACAGTAGGCTGACTGTAAAAAAGGGAAAATAAATAACTGGTACATTCTCAAGCATGTTCTGTGAATGAAGACCTTAGACAAATTATTGATTTCCTAGAAACACAAAACTGATTTCTGTAAAATTCCTTCAGTGTGTGCCCTGAAAACGGAGAGGGGGCAGTGACAAATGTTGTAGATGATAAACTGCTGCCTTTTTCCAGAAACAGCAATTCCACTGCTCTCAACTTCTTTGCTTGTGCCAGAATCAAAGCACACACTTTACACAGATTAGAGGGCCTTTTTATATGTCCATAAATGACATCTAAATAATTAAAAATAATGGGAGGAGGAGGAGGATGTAGAAAAAAGAGGCAGCTTCAGACAAGTCTCAAATACAGTCTTGTTCTATGTATACAAAACAACAGCAATATCTTTAGTGCCCTATTTGAACTGCAAGTAGGATCACCTGTGCTTGGTAATTGACCAAACATCTGTGAAGATCATAGATGGAAAATCTATACAAAGTTAATGTAGATGTTGTGATTTATCAGCCCTAAAACAGTGCATTCTTACATCTTCAAGATAGATCTAACAGCATTTCAGACAGACATTCATGAGAAAGCCAAGCATCAATAATCAGAAATTTCTACTTATGTGCCACGGTCATAGTAATGTAAAGCTTAAAAAGTATCCACTTATCTACTTTCTTCACTCATTTTAGAGAGGAAGATACTCCCTGTGGGCATTCCGAGTTGGTACGTGGTATGTACATCTACCCTTCCGACATGAAATCTCAAGTCTTCTTGAACTATTTGCACTTCTTCCATGAGGTGTCTGTGGCCAAAGACTCATGAGCACACCAACCAACTGCAAACTAAACTCTTCTAATTTTATGATGAGCACTCATAACAATTACTCCATTCTCAGAAGTGCAGATTTCTCTGTGGATTGATTTGTCACTATTTTCAAATACATAATGTCATAGATGTACTTGTTCTAAAAGAACCAAGGGGGGATTTTTTTTTTCCCCTTTCCCCTGCATTGTTGTAAAAGAAAGATGTTGAACTGGGGAGGGTGGTTTGCCTTAGGTGACTGACCCACACAAAGGAACTAACAAGCAGATCTACTTTCCGTGCTGATGGCCCTCAGAAGACTGTGGGGAGGGGTGACGAGGTTTGTTTTTTTTTTCTCTCCTCGGAAACGGGAGGCACTTCACTTCTGCCCTAACTCAGGTGGAGGTGTGTGTTGGAGGGGTCTGAGGTTCACTTTGTTTTCAGCCTGGTCATCTGGCTGCTTCTGGCCCCGGTTTGCCTCCACTCTCCTGCACCCTGTTCTGCCCCCAGCGCAGACCTGCTCGAACTTCATCAAAGGGGCTTGACCCACCTGCAGAGGAACCTTTTGGGGAGGAGCTCGCCCTTTCCCTCCTCCGCTCCCGTGTTGGCAGCAGTGTATGTCCATCAACAAAATCCCAGCCACAGCCAGCCCCAGACAGCGTGAGTTTCGTGGGAAAAGCCACCTCTTCTCCACTTTTCCCCTTCTCCGTGGGGGGTTTGATCTCCATTTTCAGCTTCTCCCGCACACCGGGGCCCCCACGCGGCGACCGCCAGAGCCCAACAGCGCCCCCTGCCGGCCACTACGCAGCAACTGCAGGCTCTGCGTCTCCATACATCCAACAGCGCCCCCTGCTGACCGTAGTTAAAATTGCACCAAAAGGCAGAAAGCACTGAACTGTTTCCTTTTTGGAGGGGACTTTTGGGTACACGATTATTGTTTGGTTGTTTTTGTGTTCTTTTGTGGTTCTCCAATACACATATATCCTTTCATAAAGGGCTGCTATTTTTTTTTTTCTTTCTCCATACTTCCTCAATTGGAGCTTCTTAATTTCGGATTTACAATTACTTAGAGGGAGGAGTCTGGTCTTCCTCATAACTCATCCTCCTCAGCAAAACACTTCAGTTTTATTAAACTGAGACACTGCCTCAGTACACAGACTGCCTGGTTGTACATAGCAGTCATATCTTTGTGTTCTCTCTTCTGGTGCCCTGCACACCACCTCCCTGGTAATATGTCCACAGCCAAGCAATAATGGACCACACCATCTATGTAAACTTTATTACTAGAGCAGAAAAGGGGGGAGGGGGGAAGAAATAAACAAACAAAAAAAAAAACTGAAAAACCACCACCCACATACAATTTCAGCAGTTCAATCTTGCCTTTACAACTGCAGCCTCTGGCTTATGTGCAAACAGCCTCTTCTAGGAATAGAACGCTTCAATGGGAGGTACAATGAGAGGTACAATTCTGAACAGATGCAGCTAAGCCCCTACAAATCCCTGGGTAGACATAGTTAGTTTGAGAGCTTTGAGCAGGGGCCCTCAAACTTTTTAAACAGGGGGCCGGTTCACTGTCCCTTAGTCACTGTCGGAGCCGGACTATAGTTTGGAAAAAAATGAATTTTATTCCTTGAACACAGACACTGAATTCTGGCATATCAGACAAACAGCTCTTTCTTTGCACTCCGTGAAAAAATAATCAGAAGTCCACTTTTCTTGGAATACCCTGCACTCTGAGTCAATTTTTCTTTTTTTTGACATGATGGTGCATGTGTTCCCCACTGATGCTGGCTTGCTTGTCCTGCCTGGGAGCTGGAGGGAGGGAGGGACAGACAGGAGAGCCGCCCACCTTGCTGATGCCGCCGCCACCCTCCTCAGCCCGGCCGGGCGGTCCGGAGGGGGGGCCAGAAGGGACTGAAGGGACTTTGCCGCCCTGGGGCTCTGGCGATTCGCCCGAGTTGGTGGGGGAGTGGGGGTGGGGGGGGTCTGTAAAAACCGGCAGGCCAGATTGAGGACCCTGGGGGGCTGTATCTGGCCCACGGGCTGTAGTTTGAGGACCCCTGGCTTAGAGTGTGAATAAGTTTGAACACCTTGAAGATGACATAAGTCAAAGTAGCCTCTCCTTCAACTTGGTGACTTTCTCCACTTGGAGCACCTTCCACTTTGAAAGAATGGGCATAAATCAGTCTCTCAAAGCAATGCACACTGTTCACTGCACTGCGTAAACTGCCTTTTCTTAAGGAGAGAAAAATGAGCTTTTTTCCTCATATCTGCTGGTACAGCTTTTTTTTTTTGTTAAAACAACACGGTGCTGGGTGACTAATTGTAGAACATAGACAGAAAGTCAATTTCTTTCCAATTTAAATGTAAAGGGAAACCTCAGCACTGTGGTAATAGGAAAGCGTGGTGACACGACAAGTACTCTTGTACCCATAAGCATGTGCCAACAATGGGGTTTTTAGTATGCTTTTGAGAATAAGACTATAGGCTAAAGCAAAATTCATAGGAGATTTCTGCATCTGCACTTTCTGCTACCTCCACACCATGCTCATTAGCACAATCAAGATGATTAGCTCTGTTTCCTTTGGGATGTCTTTAGATGACCCTTGTGAAGGTAGCCAGCTCAGCTACCTGAATAGAAGTCATTTTAGTTATGTGACATAGCTGAAGACAGCTCAGTCTTAACAATACAGACTACAATGGCTGCAGCTGATCTCCCAGAAGTAATAATCCTGAGATCATTCTGTACTAGAGAAGAACAACTAGAGAGAGCTTATGACTGCTCAATTTGTCTGAAAGTCTGAAGGACTGGACCTTTTTCTTGAAAAAGTTTTCTGCTCCTCTTTCCACTACTATGAATTACCAAACACCACACAGATGATGCAACATAAGAAGCTTGTCACATGCTTTGCACAGTCCAAAGACTGATTTCCAGCCTCCAGAATATAAGTGAAATTTGTGTACAAGACATTTATATACTAACATTTCCACTGGGGATATGGTGCTCTATGTATTATAATATTCACTTCTAATAACTAAGAGAACAACCCATATTCATGCCTGCAGAGGGCTGCATCAAGTAGTTAGACATTTTAAAGAACACCAAAACCAGGGTAACCATTCATAGAATCATAGAACCATTTAGTTTGGAAAAGATGTCTAAGACAATTAGATCCAACTTACTTCATCAGAGTAAATACAGAAAAACTCTCAGTGTCAAGAGTTTCATTCTGGATGCAGGGTAATATAATAGAAAGCAACACACAGCACTAATATTAAACATTAATAAATAAGCTACTAAAAATTATCAGGCTTCTAGTCATAAACAGTTTACAAAGGGATAGAATATATACTTAAACAGAAACCAGCATGTTAATGGGTTTTTAATTACCATGACTAATAAGCAATATGTTATTGTCAGCTCTCTGTAAGAAACATCATTCATATCAGTAACTTTATTGTACCTTCCTATGATCACTTACCAGCCCTTTATAAAATAAACTTGGAAATAAAGTACTGAAGTGGTCTTAAAGGAGGTTTGATCACAAAACCCTGGAAGAGGTTCTTCAAGCTTGCACCCCATGCTTGTCTTGATCTCAAGCTCAAAACTGAGTTCCAACAGACAAGTACTTGGCTTGGCCAACATGCATGTTTCTAGGGAGACACAAAATAGAATTCTGAAGGCATAAAGTAGTTAAGTACCCAAGTCTCATAAGTTTTAATAGGATTTATGTACTTTCTATCTTTGAAAAAATCTTTGAAAAAAGTTTATTGTCTTCAAACACTGAAAAGAATCAGGTTTAAATTACCTTATTTTACTCCCAGTTACACTCTTTTTCATTTAAAGATGACATAACTCTTCAAGCATGGACAAATTACTCTAGTTTTTTTATTTTATTTTGAGATCAGGAGAGCAGTGAATGTCATTTATCTGAACTTTAGTAAGGCTTTTAAAACTTGTCTCATAGGATAAAACATCTACACAGAGAAATGGATTAAAAACTGGTAAAACCGCCAGGCTCAGAACGTTGAGGTCAGTGTTACAAAATCCTGTAGGAGACCAGTCACTAGTGGTGTACATCAGAGTCAACATTGTGACCAATACTTTGTAACATCTTCATTAATGACCTGCGTAATGGAAAAGCCCACCCTTAGCAAGGTTGCAGGCACATAAAACTGTAAACAGTGGCTGATACACAGCAGTTCAACAAAGACAGGTCATAGATCCTTCATCCTTAGAAAAAATCAAAACTCAAATGGACACAAGCATGGCACACCTACTCTAGCTGACCCTACTTTGAGCAGAGGGGGTGGACTACAAAATCTCCAGATGTCCCATGCAACCTCAGCTGTTCTGTGACTCTGCATTTACAATAAAGTTTCATGATGACTACACATGGATATATCTCCCAATAGATGTAGAACACAAACAATATGCAACATACAAGCCATACTATCTTACGTAGATTAAAATGTACAACAGGACAAGTCATGAGGTAATAACTTCTCTGTTGAAATTAGTCTTATTGAGGTTATGAACAATGCACATTAATAAGGTTTTGCTCTAAAGAAAAAGCTCCAATTGTACTATGGTTAAAATCATCTATTGGAACAATTATTTTTAAAAACTAATCATCTTACTTGAATCTGCTCTAATTACTGCCTTAATCAACATCATAACTTACAATACAACTTGCAATTAACATATGGTAAATAGCATGTGCCAATTAGACTATCATGTGCACTGTACATCTGATTCCTGTTTTCACTGGAATGCAGCTATTTGCGTTGGATCTTGTCCAGAGTCTCTGCTTTGGCTTCTAATGCTCTTCAGATGAGCAACCCTCAACTTTCTGCAGCAGTTAAAAGGAAGACAAGATTCCCACACACATGAATTAGGTCATAGATATGAACCTTGAAAGGAGGTTCATTAGTCATTTTTAGAGCTCCACCACCTTAAAGTAAAAGAAAATGAAATCACCGAATACATCTACTTCATCACTGCATAGTCATCACAGATAGCAAAGTTAAAACTGTAATTATCACACATAGCCCACCATTTTTGTTCCCCGTCCATCATTTCCTTTTCTTTCTTTTTCTTTGTTAAGCTTCATGGCCTGGAAACAAATACTGGCATTTTATTTAATTATTCATGATCAAATCTCTGCTGTTGCCAAGTGTCTTCTATAGATGGCTACGGATTCACACTTTCCAGGGCCACCTATAATTGCTCAGCATCTTTCAGGACAGTTTTGCACAGAACCCATGGCTTTTGCTCCCAGCGAATCTGCAATACCCAAACACAGTGCAAGTGGCAGAAGTAAGGGATGTGAAGTCCCGTAAACCTCTTGCACATTAGAAAAGCACAAGACAACAAAAAATTCTAAGCAAGCACAGGATCAAAGCATGAAGAAAAACTGAGAGCTAGCTTAAAACTTCCATAAGAGTTGTGTTAACTTTCTAAAACCAAAATAATTCAAAGGAGCATGTTCCAAACTGGGGAGTGGGTGGAGAGAGGGGAAAAGCACCACAAAGTCTCTTCTTTTACCTACCTCAGTAACTCATGCTAGAGTGGCAAAACAATCTTCATCTAAAAGATTCCACAGCTGCTGAGAATGACAATTCTCAAAAAAAAAAAAAGCATGCTTAGGGAGAAAGCCAGTGCTATGATTATCAGCCAAGCTACAGCAAACAGTTCAAGCCTTTGAAAGACCCTTCTAGCAGCAAAAGAGAAAGTTGTGACCTAAGACTGAAGATGAGACTTATCTGCCTAATTCTGCCACATGATTTTGGGGTGAGACTGGGGGCAGGGGGTTACCTCAGTTCTGCTTCTTACCCTACTGCTCTTGGATTCTTATCTGATCAGATTTTAAGTCTTTGAGGCCCTGGAATGCTTTTCAACAAACAGTGCTTAAGCTCCCCTTAAGTATGGTATAAAATTATTAATACAGAAAATAGAAAGTGTTTTGGTTTCTTTTCTCTTGGAAAGAGAAAATACTGAAAGTCAAAGGAAGCACGCAAAATTTTCCACACTAATCAATTGACTGCATGCTGTAGAGTCAAGGTCCATTATGAGCAATGTAGGCATGGTTTCAGTCTGAAAACCAAGGCTCAGTTGTCATTTCCATCTGTGTAATGTATGTAGCAAAGTTTTAGGTACTCTTGCTGTTGTCAAATACAGAAAGAGAAGAGAATGAAAACATGAATCAATGAAGTAATTTTCCTTCCCTCATACAACCTCAGGCTGAGATGATGTCAGATTTTACCTGCAAAACAAGTTTGAGTGACAGCTACAATTGAGAAAAGAAAATCCAAGGGAAACTTATGTTTATGAAAAAGTAGTGCTGATGATTCAATAGGCAGCATCCCTACTGCCAAGGCTTTAAGAAATCAAGTGTTTGTGTGATACATGGCTATCACTGCTGGGGAGCTTCAGCTTCCACAGAACAGGGAAAAAGTTCCTGAAGGTTATACTCTCTCTTATGCCAAAAAAATCCTGAAGCAATTATAAGACTAGTTACATTAACTCTCAAGATATCTAACTTCCGGCTTACAACAAAAATGTGTAGTAACTGCTATAATTTCTGACAGCTCTCAGTCATCACAACTAAATTATGAATCCTAGTATAAACATAAAGAAAAAACCCTCAGGTTTCTTTGATTCTTTACTGGAGTTAAAATGGGAAGGGTGGAAATGGGGTTGTTATGCTGGCATTGTGCCAGCTGGGGTGCTGCTTCTGCCAGGGAACTTCTCTGCAAGATAGCTGTTGTTAGATTGCATCCTTTTTGCACCAAAGTGGACAAGTTTGGAACTGAGAATATAACTCTTAGTCTTGACCTTCCGTGACTGCTGAAAGTCACACTGTGATTTTCGTAAGAATAGAAGTGCTTGGTAGAATAAAAGTCAACTCCCCCTCACTATATCTCCTTTGTAGATTAAGATGTATGCATACCTTACCTAGTCTTAACAGATCTCACATACCAGTACTCATCTGGCTGTATCAAAACATAGCTCTGCTGCGTTCCTCTTTCCTTGTCATAATCAAGAAGGCTTTGGCAAAAACAGAGGTTGGAGAGAACAAAACAATCAAGTGGAAACTGCTTTCCCCACATTGTACTCCCCTTGCTCCTGACTTGCTGCTATTTCAGATGCCCTGCTATTCAGTACAGTAGCCTCCAATCAAGGTAGCATTTGAAAAAAAATGAGGGAAAAATTGACCCATTTTTTTCCACCTTGCATATGACTTTTTAGAAAGACTGGTGAGGAAGGAACATGACACCTCAGCTGATGTATTAGTGACTCCTGTCATTTCAGGGTAACCTTAGGCTTGGAAAGAAATGGAGCAAGCTTGAATCACAATAAAGTCCTGATCTAGCAAAGTGCTTTCAAACATATGCTTATAGTTAACCATGTGCCTAAATTCTTTGCTGAATTAGGACCTATGCTGGTAAAAGGGGCAATTGATTAATGGCTTCTGACAACCACCAGAAACTAATGAGCCACAGACCTTCGCTTTTTCCTCCAAATGACTGTACTTAAACCCAAAGGAAATTTCATTATGGAAACAGAAAACACTTATAAATAAATCATACACATCTCCTTTGCAAATAATAATTTTTATCTGTAATTAGTGGTAAACCCGAACTTCCTTTCATATGGTAATTGTAGACAGTGCCATTTGCCCTATGAAACTGGTTACTCTTTCAAACCTATAAATTCCTCTCTAGAAGTCCATGGTTTACAGAAAACTCTGTGAACCCAGCTAAATCAACCATTAAATATGCACAATCCCACATACTAGCCAAAAGATTGCCTGACTGAGACAAACTTCAGAATTAATCATGCCAGCACTGTACAATCCACCTAGAATGAAGAGCTCGGTAACATGACTTGCTGAAACCTGCTTCATTCTGCTTCTTGCTGAGACACATTATGGGATCAATTCCCAGGGAATTCACACATTTATTAACTCCCCCATGAAAGAGGCAAAAAGGTCCAGAAGAGTCCTTAAAGATGCAATCCAGCTCCCTGTTTGCCAAGCTGTTTGCCCTCATGGAAATTTTCCAACTGCCTTTGTGTTTTCGCTGACTTCACTTTATTTGTATTTAGAGGCAGGAAAATCCTGTGGCCAAGGCACATCTACAGGAGCCATGATATTCAAGTCTAATGTCAACCTTACCTAAATGTCATTAAACAACTCATCTTTTTTTTTCCAAGCACCATTACTACAGCAGAACACTGACATCACTTTCAGCAGGATGAAAGGAATCACTTATGTTAACACTGTGAGGTTCTGATCTAATAGATAGACCTAGAAACTTCAAAATTCTAAATTACAAAGCAAGGACATTAATCTTTGAGGTGTCATTATCATGCATAAGGTATCTAAAATTATTCTCCCTTTTTCCATTTTTACATGTGTATTTCAGTCATCTGAAACAGATTTTGAGAGTAGGCATAGGTAATATAATGAAAAATAACAAGAAATACGTGATTGATGCCATACAACAAGACTTGAATGGGTGTTTACAGCATTTCAAGGGCAGAAATGGAAGTGGCCTTCATGAAACAAGATAACTGCAAGCAGTTAATTTCTTTCATTCACACCCCCTTTCTTGAAAAAGCACTGGTTCACCTGTAATTGTAAGGATAACTAAGGTAGTTTGAAATCATAACTGGCTGACCAGTTACACCTAGACTGAGGTTTCATAATCACTAGGTTTGTGCACAAGTTTACCACTAAAGCATGCAAATCTGAACATCTGTGATCACATTTTCGTCCTATTAGCTCATGATTTTGCCACCTGCATTCCACCCTTGTACCAGCTATGTGACTGCTTTGCAAGCAAAGGCAATACCTAACCATTAAAAATCCTGCCAGTAGGAAGTTAACCTGTCAGTTTACTTGCCAGAAACAAGAATCAGCAGTGAGAATTTGTATCACAGTTGCATTACACTATCCAACTACAATGTTTCTAATCGATTACTATGAGCCCTAATGCACAACTTATCACATGGCTAACTGATGAAATGGGGACTTCAGTTGCCACAGTTTTATTTAAATGTTTCTTGAATATCCATTATGGCCTTTGTAACAGAGATGAACTCTTAAAGGCAGCTCTGAGGAAAGAAAAGTGACATCACTAACATGCCTGAGCCTTGGGGAAATGACCAAAACCAATTATTTTTTTTATCCAGAGGAAAAAAAAAATCAGTTCCCTAGGTTTAGATCAGATCTCTATGGACCAGACAAACTCTAACAAGGCCCCAGAGGAAAGGGTGGGGAAAGAAAAGGGAAACCTTTGATTCCTCCCCCTCCCCCCCAAATCTACACAGATATTACCTTATTAAGTAAATGCTCAGTGTATACACTTGTGTTTCACTGTGAAGACAAAAACAAATATCTAACTCTATGCAACTGACTTATCAATATGTTTATTCTAGTTCAGATCCTGGCTCAAAACATACTTCAAAGCCTATTTCCTGTTTCCATTTCATTCAATTAACATTTTGTAAACGTACATAATACAAAACCAGAATTTTGTTAACAATGCCTAGCAGTCAGCTAAGGTCTACATATTTACCACAGTACTATGCACAAGATATTCCTAGGTTCAGACAGAAAACTTTCAGCACAGTTTCAAAAGGAAGACAAGGTGGTGAGCTTAAAAACATATGTCCTTCCCCATTCAGTGCATGAAAAACTTTGAAACAGCAGGTATTTCCTTTTCCTAGCACATTGAAAATTTACAGTGTATCAGTTATCACCTAAAAGGTAAACTTGGATATTTCTGAAGGTGAATGCTGTAACTAGGTTGTCACCAACCCAATAAAGCTTATCTCTGTAATAAGTCTCTTCTGAGAATATTGGCCAGATTCAGCTTGACTCACACAGAGCTCACGGAGTTGCACCACAGACATCTGGCCCCATCCATCACACCCACACCTGGACAAATAATGTAAATAAACCTTGTATTCTTCAAAGGATTAGAGCCTTTTGTCTACTTGATTATAGTAACAGATCCATTGTGAATTCTTACCATTATGCTTATTACAGTAACAAGTCCAATTTTATATTTCCATAGCCCGGTATTTCCAAGGCTGTTTTCTCTAGTGCATAGTTAGACTGACACACACTCTTTTTCATTCCTCCTCTCTTTTCCAAAGTAGAAAATGCTGACTTGAGTGGAATGAATGGCACAGCAGCATTAAAGAACATTTATGGACCTTTCCCTGTAAGACCACTGTTCTAAATTCAGCATACTCAAACCACGGCAAACGGATGTTAGGAGCTAACAACTTCTTTGCAAACATTCTCAATTCACTTCTTTAGGGGATGTATGAAATAAGACCTGTCCTCTTCATTAGCAATCACCTGAGCATTTAGGAAACCTCTGTGAGGCCAAGCTGGAGGAGATCTAGATGATTCTCCCACTGCTATGTAATTCACTTCAAAGACTCCAAAGTCTTTCAGCCATGGTGTAGCAAGGAGGATTAGCAGAGCAAGCCCTTGCTTTAAGCTGTTCATCTTATACAGAAGGATAATATTCCTTCCATTCAACATAATTCTTTCCATTCTAATAATTCCTTTCAACATGATATTTTTCACAGGACTCACTCCACTTTCAACAAAATATGTTTGTTCTTCTGTCATAACATTACTGTGGGAGGTACACCAAGAGACGCATACTCATGGTGGAGGAAAATCTCTGAAGAAAAATGGAATTGAAGAGAAAGACAGCTTTGAAATGCAGCTGAACTACAGACATCATACAAACCTACCTCAGAGACTCCTTTTCATGTTATAGAAGTGTTATGTTTATTCAATTTATTAACAATGTTGTTAGAAAAAATCTTACTTTATATGTAATCTGCAGTTTAAATTAGTGTTAACCCCTTTTCTATTGGTTGATTGTAACACCTTTGTCCATTGGCTAGTGATAGTCAAAATTTATAGCTTTCCCCTTTTTCTGTATCTCCCTCACCCATATTTGGATGTTTTAACTCAATTTCTCCATTTATAGGCATATGTCCCTTTGAATCCTCCCGAATTCCCTGCATTCCATGCCTACCCCATAAAAGCTAGCTACTCACTGTAATAAAGAATCCTCTCCATTTTGTATTCACCTTTGTGTGATTTCATGCAAAGTGGATTGTTCACGGTCTGATTTTAGGAAGCTTACAGCTCGCTTTCGACACATTACCTCCTCTGTCTCAAGATTTCTAAAACCAGATATGAAGCACACCCATAGGTGTTGAACAAACTTGGCTCCAGATCCATCCTGCTCTCTTAAAGTGTTTCTCTAATAGCTGTTCTAACCATTTGCAAAACCTCACTGAAGCATTTCATTCACGCGTTTTTATTCCCCTCACTGTGCTAGGGCTTGCCTCCCTATTTCAGTCTATTTTTTCAGCCAGACCTATCCTGTGAGGCCACTTGGTCCCAGTGTGGCTGAAAATATTAGACAGACCAAGCCATTGATCAAAAAGATCATTGACACATATTTTCCTATTAATAGTTTAACAAAACCATGAAAGTTAGGAATTGCAACTGAAGGCACGAGTAACTAGTATCAGAACATGCAAACCCAGGCAATTTTCAGCATTTTGAGCATTCTCAGCTTACAGGCTTAATCTCTCCAAAAATTATAATAATGGTTTGGTAATTGCTTTCACAAATGCTAGATAATGTTTTATTAAATGAGGCAGTAATTGGCAGCTCATAAAAATAAAATGAGGAACAAAACTAAAACCCAGGGCTGATAGTAAATCACACGGTAAGAACAATCTCATATGGTTGGAAACCCAGCAGTTACAAACAGCATTCCCTTCCTCTTGAGTTCAGTTTCTGACTGGAGTCCTGAGTACATCTGCAGGTATCCATCACTTCAGAAAACAGGGGAATCTATTGGAAGAGGGCAGCAAGGTTTTCAGAGATGTAGGAAACGTGGTCTCCTTGGAGAAGTTGGAAGGGTCAGGCATGCTGAGCCTAAAAAACATAGTAAGTCTCACACGTATATTAGAGAATGATAAACTCTTCACATCCATTGAGGGCATGACTAGACATATTGTGCTTAAGATGGAGCAATGGAGACTGATTTTCTCCCTTGACACTAGCAGTTTCCCTACCAATTAAGACACTTGGGAAAACTGTGTAAAAGGGAAGGATTATTAAGCACTGTTACAGGTCAAATGAAGCAAACTGCAAAGCTCTGAACGGGACACTTCCAGAACAGAATACACCACTCAAAAATTATTTTAAATAGTGACCCCTGGTTTGGGCCAATAGAATGAACTGGATTACTTGCCAACATTTTTTCTAGCTAATCCTTTATATTTTTTAATACTACCTGCGAACTTTCAGCCTAAGTGAAGTGTATGTCTTCAGCAAGAACAGCAGTAAACTGCAGCTCATCAAAACACCACAGGAAGAAGAAGGAAGTGCACAGTCATTACCTTCTCCACAAAAGGATTTGCAGAGAAGGATTCCTAAGGATTCAGCTGGTAAGGCAGCATATTCTCATAGCCAAAAGGTATCAAAAATCAATGACAGATGTAACAAAACCAGAATCCAAGATATTTTGACCATGGACATTCTGCTAATCTAGATAACAATCAAAACATAACACACAAAACATACAAAATCCCAATCTACAACCAGATTGGGGTAGCTGTACAAATATAGTGAACTCAAGATTCAGTTTTGTTTTGGGGTTTTTTTGCCAACCATACAGTTTTAAAGTCCATTCATGAAATTTCTATTCTTTAAAGCAAAAAAATCTGAACATGAAAATTTAAATGAGATACATAAAGAGATACTTACAGAGATACTTCAACTGAGTACCTATTTCCTGTACTAGAAACTCCACCCTTAACCACTACTGTTTTTTCACTTGAATTTCCCCACATATTTAGTTTGTTTATAAAATTACTTTTCCTATTATTATACAACTCTGATCTATTACTTTTGCTGGGATCATAAGCATAACATCAGTGATATCAGCTGTAGCTGCTACTCTGCCAGCATCAGCATTCTGTCTCCAACACTGGCTCTGATATATTTATAGGAAGATGAAACAAATCCACAATTTACTATCAAATCATGCAATAACAAGAAGGATAAGACAGGAGAATTCTTTTTCTAATCCCTCATCATTCAGCTTATATTCTGGAGCATGAGATTTACTTACTTTTAACGTCACATGCACATCTACATATATGACTCTATATATAAAGAGTTATAAAATAAAATCTTTTATATCCAAGCTACATAATCAAATTCTTAGCAAGGTGATTAAAATTCTGGAACAGATATGAGCTGGGAGGAAAAACAGCAATAGGGAGACTTCTGCCCCGAAACACAAGTCAATGTAATACTAACTCGAGCTCACTCTGCTACATGACACAGGCATATGCAAGGAGGCATATAGAAAAAAAAAATCAAAAGCAACACCATTATACTGTCCCAAGAGCAACACAGGTGGGCCACAATCAATCAGTACTTCAAAATAGCAGCCTTTTATACACATAAACTAGGAGGCTGAATCCAGAACACAATCTCAGCTTCAAACTGCTGCCTCACATCTAGGAAAGCAAATCAAACTCAACAAATCTCCTGCTGCGTTATTTGGAAGTTCATTGAAGACTTACAAGTTTAGCTCCAAGCTGTAGCCAGCTTGTCCACACTCATGCTTGGGCTTGGACTCTCTGTGAGTTTGGATTCTCTGCAATCCCAGACATCCCAGCCTTCCAGCAATCACAGCCATATTCATTTCATACAGATGAATCCTTTAGCAAAGTCACCTGGACTTAAAAGACACCGTCTCTGAGTGCCTGAGACCTCTTTGGCTCAAATCAAAACTGTCTGTTGCCTTTATCAGTGTAGGTAATATTTAGACCACATCAGGGTTTACCAAGTCAGCCACTGGATGCCTTTTCTGAAGACCAAGCTCTTCTAAACAGATTCTAAGATCTCTAGACAAGTCAGTCCATATCTCTGTTTCCTCTCTGCACATGTCTATTTTTGTCTATTTTAAGTTGGAAACACTTCAGGCAGGAATTGCATCTCACTAAGTATTCGCATGAACAGAATCCTATAGTGTCACTGACATACAAATACACCTCTGGTATAACCTAATACATAATAGAACAAAATCTGATCCGGCTCTGTCATGTCAGGCTATTCCAAAACAGGTACAGAAAAACAAGGTATCTTGCTGAATTCCTGCATCTGCTCACGTAGCTCAATCCACTAGCCCAGTCCTAGTGCTTTAGGATTAAACCAGGGAAAGGTCCACATGCAGATGACAGTAACTGAATTAGCTGTGGTGCTAACAACAACAATACTATGGCAGGAAGGATTTCTAGTAAGGCTGCTCAAAGCCATCCAAAACACAGGCTATGCTTTCCCCAAGTGCAGTGTGGGTCAGCTTGGTTTCTATGTCATGTTACCCTGCCACAATCTCCCTTCTCACTGCTCAGGAGATGTGTTTCCTCTGCTCATAACTATCTATGGTTAAAAATATGTCTTGGTCTGGTCAAATATAAATTCTGTACAACTTTTTTACTTTCATATTCTTTCTAAGTTGTCATTGGGGAGGGGGGGGTTGCCTCGTTGGGGTGTTTTGCTTGGTCATTTTATGTGCAAGTTGGACAGTGTAGAGAGCAGGTCCAAATCAGAACCTCCTATGTTTGTCTCATAGTTAAAGCTGGATCAGAGTTCAGATGAAATAGTGCTAACATTTCCAAACTGCTCTCAGAATATTTTAGCTGGAATATCTTCTGGACAGTAGCTGTTTTTGGGAAGTCTACCTAATGCCAAAATTCCACAGAAATGCTTCTTCATTGAACCACAGCCCTACAGCAGAGCTCTTTTCTGTACTGGGCCTAAAATGGGAATCAACAGAAGTGTTTCCCTCCCTATTATGCCCTCTCAATTTCCCTCAAGTGGATTCAGTACCGAGGCTGCATTTCCATTTATTTTGTTTTAGTCTGATGTTGGCATGCAAAACAGTCACCTAAAATGTCCTCCCTCTTACCTTAAAAGCTCACGCACCTTTGCACATCCTCCTTATACTTTTTAAACCTCTCACACACCTTTCGGTCCTTGCCCATGGCTAGAGTCTGTGGCAAAAGCCGTCACCCAGCCATTAACTTTTACACAAGTGGTTTTGCAATCTTTCAAACACCAAATACTATAAGCAGTTATATTCAGTGAGAAGTTCAACTACCACTGAGAATGCTTTTTTTCAACTGTTTATTCTCAACCACCTCAGAGCTTCCAAATATAAACGTAGCCTACTAAAACTGTAAATCATGGATGGATTTGTAAACTTCAAGGAACATTACTACAAATTTCTCAGCTAGTATAAGCAGTACTGGACTTGTTAAAAAGACTGTCCATGAGTCAACCTGGCTTTCAGATATGTTACAATATTCAGAGCCCCTCACCAGGTACATACAGACAATAAACACCAGCTCCTCACAAATTAACATCCACTGAATGTTTCTGCAATGAAAAGTTCATCAGCTTTTTATCTCACAGATGATGGGTAGAGGAGAGTTGGAAAAGTCTGCCTCCAGCAGCATCTGCTTAATGCAGCAGTGTATGATGCAGTTTTCTTTAACCCAGTGTAAATCCAATGCTCTGTCAGGATTAGCAGCCTAGGTTTAGAAGAATCATTTGTGATGTGTCAGTTTACATGAGTACAGAGCACATGTAAAAATCTCTCCATGTTCCACTCCTAGCTCTGCTACATTTTTCATGATATTGCATTCATTTTGTGCTGATATAAACATACCTAATCAAAAGGCAGGCTCACTTCTTTTTCCAAGACTGTCAATCAAATGTATTCTTGCTTGTGCAGGTCTCTCAAAATAAAAATCAACAGCTGGGTAAAACAATGAAACAAATTTGGACCAGTTAAAACCATATTCTAATGGGTCTCTAGTGAACTTTGCAGAGGTTACATTTAATATAAAGTTCATCCTTTTCATTTGATTTAGTTTCCCTCTTCTTTTAGCAAAGCAAAAAATTATTACAAACAGAATTTTTAACAATGGCTCTCCTCAATTTCAACAAGCCTGGACAACATAAGCTTACAGGTCATGTAATGTGGTTTTCTGCAGCCATTTACCCAAATACTTTACATTTCCACTTTATATTTTCCAGATAATGTACAAACTTGAACCAAGCCTCACAGCCTTACTAAATGCAGCTACTATAGTGTTATCCTCTAAGACATGAGGGTCAAGTAGCCAAATGACTTGTATAAGACCTTACACACCATCAGCAAAAAGCTGAAGAGTCAGAACCAATGTGATTCCAGCCTCCTGGCAGCACAGTGTCTTTAGTTACAAAACACTGGCATGGATTCAGCCATTTTTTCATCTTTTCATCTTTGAAAAATGTTACCAAAATTTTTAATTGAAAGGCTTACACTTGGCCTTGCTTAATATTAGGTTTTAGTAGTACATGTCAAATAATGCATGATGTGGTAGCAGAAAGAGTCCATGCAATATTAAATGAATAAACAAAGGCAATCTCACAGGGCAGAAAGATAATATCCCTAACACAGCTCTGTGATGAGCATACCAGGAATACTTCACTCAGCTCTGGAGAACACATTTCCTGAAGGACAATAAAAACCCAGAGGAAGATCACAAGAAAGCCATAAAAGTGTTAGGCAAGTAGAGAAGGACTGACTTACAAAGAAATTAAAAGAGCTATGGTTTCATCCACTAAGTCCTAAGTAGGGGACTTGACAACTGTCTGCAAGTACTAGAACATTAGCAAGGACAGAGAATCATTTTAGTGAAACAAAAGTTTACAGCTACAGGGAGCAGTATTAAATTAAAAATGAAGAAAACATTTACTGATCAAAAAAGTAATTTTAATAGCAAAATCTTACTAGCGTGTAGGACAGATCTGATAATATGCTTAACCAACACTGCTTCTCGACTTTTCATCCCTTACAAGAATAAAAATTGTCAGCTAAATCCTGAAAACATTTTACTTTGGAATTTCTTCAGTGGAATATTCCATTCCCCATTGGGGAAATTTCAATCATCCTTAACTCTGAAGCAACACAGATATGTCAGGCCCGTTGCTTTTGCACTGCAAAAGTACAGCACTGACAAGGAACTCCCTGACACCAATAGACCCAGCCTGTGTGTTAATGAACAACGTCCCAATGGGGCATTTGCCAGTCTCTCTCTCTAGATGAGAGCCATCTCTCATCTAACCATCCTGAAAAATAATCATGAAAATAAATGCTACATCTTGTTTTAGTTGATTTTGGGATAACTTGCAATGAGGAGGGAACTAAACAACTCAATATTTACTATATTCTATTTCTCCTCTGTTTTGTCCAGGAAACAGGACAGGCACATAAGTGGACCTTGCTGACAGTCTGTCAGGACACAAAAGGCTCCATAAGCCAAACTCAAGCAGACTTTGAGAGTCACCAATCCAGCCTCTCGACCTGCCCCTCTACTGGGATGTAACATGCCTTGGGTGAGTCAGCAAAGGGAATAGGTATACTCGTGTTTTAGCCAGTCGGGTTCACTTCACTGTGCTTTTTCACCTGAATAACAGCACAGTATATAACTACTGGGCTTTTCCTGAGATCTGATGTACAGAATGATCAACATCTGATCAACATCATGGATGAAAAGCACAATAACAATGTCCTTTGTCTTGGGAAATGCTCTTTTTTTTCCTACCAAAATTTAATGACAATTTTCAAAGGGTTTTATTTGTCTTATTTTATTAAATCTGGTGTTTTTTAAGAAAAGCAGTGGCTGTCTACTCCATAAAATATGGGCACAGGCAATAAGTACATTGAAGGCCTTTTGCTGGCTGGCTAATTTCCATGTATCCTAATATGGTTAAGAAAATGTTTGACTGGAGCCCAGAGCAGAGTGCCAAACTTAACAACTCTGCAGTAAGCAGAGTGCCACAGAGTCCTCTGCTTAGACTCTCTGTGCAGAGAGTGCAGTTACTGCCTATTCTCATGAATTAGACCGTAATTATACTTCTGCACAGTTACACAACCCAGACCCTTTTGTACTCTCTCCCCTACCAATGAAGATTAACACTTGCTGCCATACAAGGCTTTCAGAGGTAGCAGCTCATTGGAGTGTTTCCCTTCTTGGGCTGGATATATTAAGGAAATCCTGGGTATCCTGAGGATATAAAAGAACACACAACTGTATGAGGCACACTGCATTTGTGTAAATAGCAATGTTTCCAAGGGCTCCAATACAAGAACACACTTTCTTAATCTACTGCTAATGTACATATGAGATATTTTACAATATCAAACCTATACACAGGGCAGGTATTTTCTTCACTATCTGTCTTGCTACTGCTGCCACTTATGAAACTTGGCAAGGTGCAATTTGCTTACCTGCCTCTGAGCCCACCGTAAAATAAATTTTGCACACCTGTGTTATATGTTTGCATTTCTGTCTTTCAAATTTTGCCGGGCAGCAAGTGGTTTAGGATTTTTGAAATAGTTAAGCCAAAATAAAGTGACAAAGCAAATGAATGACATTATTAAAGTCAGTCTTCAAGTCGCACTTCAGTCTTCTCACTTATTCTTTTATCCAATGGTACCAAAATCATTGCAAAGTCTGATAATAGGGATTTGGTGACAGAGGCAAACTGGATCATTGAGTTTATATCAGCAAAACAACTCACTTCAGGCCTTAAAAGAGCAATACTACCTTGATTATGCAAAAGGGTTAGCTGGCCTCTCCGAGATCATTTCCTATGAGATCATATGCAGACTTTGAAACAGAAGGGACCAGTTTCAGGAAGTTTGGAAGCCTTTTATGGATTATATTAACAAGGCACAAGCTGTTCCCTAAAACTGATTGTACATCAAATTCCATTGCAGCCACGTGCCCTTGGTTGGAATGCTAAAGCATATATGATAGTACCAACAACCACCAAGAAAAGCAGCAATTCCGTCATTTAATCCCTGTGACCTTTTTTTTTTTTTATTTGCATAGTGGGTATGAACTGTAATTTTTCAGGATGCAGATAGCACACAATAGGTTACA
>JAWWLV010000045.1:68990353-69037115 GCA_035041135.1 Platyrinchus mystaceus | reverse complement strand
TCTGTCTACCAGCTCCAGAGGCCAGTTGTCCTGAGGGCCACCTGTCTTGCTGGTAAAAACTTAGTTACAACTTCAGTTAAATACCTGTATTATTCAGTAGAAATAAAAAGTGCTACACTGCATGATTTTGGAATGATACCTCATAACTATTAGAAGTCAGTTTTGCTTTTTCTTCTCTGATAAGTACTAACAGAAAAACATATATCTACACAAAACCAGATCCGTGCTTGAAAAATACTTTTTCTTACTATTTGAGGCCCCACCTAATGTATTTACTACCAAACACATTTTCCAGTCAGTTCACTTACTATACATTTACTCTTGATATAAAAAATTAGAAAGCCCACCAGCAACTGCACTCCTTTTCCAAGAATTAATGCTGTGCATTTTCTTATTTTTTAGAATTTTACATCTAGGATTATTTTCTGAGGGACGCATATGGATGAGGCAGATGCCTGACATGCACCAGGGGTTAAGTAGATCCATGAGCCCATAAACACACCTCAAATGCTGCAATTCTGTTTGGAATTGTGACAACACTTATGAAGGCTCTGGCGTTCAGGATCTTTAGCAAGGCTTATGTATCATTTGGGTTTCATGTTAACTCTCTGGTGATGCTGAGCTTTATAAGACCTGGACTGTGAGAGACTGAATTTCACTGTGGGAGGCAAATTAATCTGTTACTGGAATTAGATAACTTTCACCTATTTATTAGCAGTGATATTAGCAGATTTTTCAGTTGAAAGTAACACAACATTTTCAAACAGCATCCCTCAGAAGTTATAGTCTTCCCTTCCATTTACAGAAGGGGAAGAGAAGCATGGATAAATGAAATGCAGTTACCTACCCAAGGCCAATTGGTTATTCAAGAGCAGCACCTCTTGCCTCCCAGTTAAGTGCTTTCCCGCACGGAGTTGCACTTTTTTCCTACCATCTGCACATCACTATGGCTGGAGAACCAAAACACTCAGAATTAGCATTCCCCCAGCATTAAACTTCCATCTCTTACTAAAAATAAGACATATTTTTGTTCTTGTTGGGAGTGGAGAGATATAAGAAGCACCTGAGCAGAGGAATGAAAACCTCATAAATTTATTATAATTATTTGCTATCTGGTTTGCTGTGCCAAAGAGGATGCAACAACTGAAAAACAACCATTGCCTTCTCTTCATCTGGGGAATAACTACCGCTGGTACAATCTTCTGGGAATCCATCCTTAGAGCCTTGCTCATTGCTATTTATAACTGAGTAAATATTAGAGGATTCACATCTTTTTCCCTGAAAAAACAAGACCCTTGGCCTTAACATTTCTTTGGAAAGTGCTTCAGAGAAGGCCCTGCAGTAGTATTTCCTTCCATTAAAATTCCCTCTTAAAATATATATAGCCCAAAAGAGGAACACTAGACCTCAAATATACCACAAATATGCATAAGTCTGCCTACAGGCATTTGGAGACTAGGAATTTGCCCAAAACATTATTCTTAAAGAATTAACCAACTCTCTGTCAGCATAGTTAAAAGTCTCAAAAAATATTTACTTTGACATGCCTTTGTCAGGACAGCTCATCAACTGAATATTGCATGGTTTTTCACTGCTTAGTGATTAATTATTCCCAAGGACAGAAACTGGAGCCTTTATGTTTCTGTGTACAAATAAAAAAATGTATTTGGGAGCCAATACTGTCCAACAAACTAACTTCTAAGTTTCTATTCTCCTGGCTTCAGCCCGGCTCATCCCGCCTCTTCTTTCCCTCATTTTCTGACAAAATCTGTGACACTCAGAGGCCAGAAAAGCAGGCAAACTAAGGCTGACCACACAAGTTCAGTATGTGCTCAGGATTCTGCTCTGCTTGGGACACCTGAATTTGCCTGATGAACACCCGTCATCATAAAAGGCAAACTAGAAAAATGGTACAAGATAGGCAACATGATTCAGAGGTGAGCCTTTATCTGCTATTCACTCCCTAAAAGTGAATGAGGACACATTAGCCATCAGCTCTGCCACATATATGACCATGACTTCTTAGGATGCTTGCAAAACATTACCTTTATGGGAAAAGCCAAGATCAGACATGTGATATCCCTCACCCAAGACATAGTCCTTGACAGTGGCCAGTCATTTCAGAGAGGTGTTCAACAAGCAGGGTAAGCATTCAAGGCAAATCCTTTCATCATCTCCTCATCGAGGTTAGCTTCTTCACTTAAATTTTAAATACTTTTTAATTGTTTTCCATAGTCTTCACTACAGTAACTCTGTATATTGTATCACTATTTTATGTAAATGTTCCACCCTTTTGGATCAGTGAATTTGCTATGCATGACATCATCACCTCAACCTGTGTAGTCCGAATGATGGAGTTTTCCCATTCTTCCACTTGGAGCCATTTGTGCTAAACAGCAATTATAAAACAAGTGCAGCCTGGGAACATGTATTATCATCATTGGTTAGAAAGGCTCCTATCAACTGCTGAAGCAACAATCTTCTGAAAGACTAATTTCCTCCCACCTGGCAAGCAGAATTGTTTTACATGTCCCTATCAAACTAAAACCAGAAGACCTAGGGAATATACAGTCAACTGACTTTGCTAACATATTCATCAACGTTATTATCTTAATGACATATAATAGTCTCCATATTCACAACCTTTCACCAGGAGAAAGACTAGTATTGCTGTTGAGCTGAGCTGATTACCTCAGTCTGTACCCTGAGTCTACAACTGATGTGTGTGCAAAGATGATCACATGTAGGTTTATTGACAAAGACACATAAGAGTTAGGCCTCTCAAGGGGAAAAAACTCTTCCTTTCTATTCAGGTAGTGTCCATGGAGCAGTGGACCCACAACATGGAAGAACTACTTCAGTGTTTCAGAGCTAGATTACCGTGCACATACGTACTTATAATCCTTAGCACACAAAACACTAACTAAAGGAAAGATCAAGGGGGAAAATTCGCAAATACACAAGTAATTTCTGACAGTCCGTTTAATCAAGGACTACCACAAAGTATCTTCCAAATCAGGCTGATCACTAACCCAGAATGACCTCTTTCCACACCAGACTTCAAGCTTTAAAGGAAACTAAGCTAACATTAAAGTGCAGCTTATGATAGCAATTGTCTCAATTGAACAGAAAATAGCTCCAGAAAAAAAAAATCAAAATATAGCACTAATAGCATATCTCACCAGATATGATGCCCCTGAGCCTGGAAGAATGCTGCCTCTTCAGCTCACAAGGGATTCTCTTTGAGTAACCAAATGGTTATCACAGGTACTGGAAAGACAGAAGTGTTTACGTGGGGTAATGAAGAGGGCACCAAAGGGAGAAAAACTTTACAGTTAGGATGATCTAGAAAGCAGACCAGATCTTGATCCTTGCTGCAGTTGGTAAATTCTATTGCATCACTGACTTAACTGACTCGCAGCTCATTTTCTTTTCCCAATGACTTCTCCAAGACGAAGAAACTCCCAAGCAAGAAAGGGCAGACTTCTCCATGCATCTTAAGTCCCTTTAAGGAAAAGAGTGGCTTCCACTTGCAGGGAAAACTACTTCATTCACCTGATCCTGCTGTCATGACCATCACCCAAACACAAGGTAATGTAATCATGAGAACAGCCTGGGAAACATCAGCCACAGAACTGAGAGTTTTAATATCCAAACTGCACCGATTAATATGGAGCTAAACCTGATTAAGCTAAATCCCATGAGTCACTTCAGGAAAAAAAAGTCTGAGGGAATTGCCTATTTGTTTTGGCTATAGACCAGCACAGTTCTTTGATTGCTGGCTACCTTCAGTCAAAGATGCAAAAACATTTGGCTATTTCTGTAGAGCTGCTGGAATGCATTTACACAGTTTTCAGTGACAGGTTGTTTGTCTGCCTTTACATGTACTTTGCCACTTTGTGACTGCAACAGTGATAGAACAGACACCTTCAAGTAATAGTTGGAATAAACAATAGCAGCTTAGACAGCATGTAGTGTGAAAAAATTGCCTCTGAGCCATGCCTCAGAGGAAGAACTTGTGGGAGTTGCTGGGAGAATAGACTTAGATCTCCAACCAGGAGTAACATAAGCCACTTGGGAAGCTTGCTCAGAGACTCTGGTGGCCTACATACAGTTCCACCTAGACAGACAACGAAAAGACAAAACTTCCAAATGTCCATAACCTCAGAAATGTCCATAACCTCATAACAGGTGCAGAGAAATTTTCTTTATCTGTTAAACCAGGTGAAAAAAGATCTCCAAAATGAGCTGGTTTCACAATTAGCCTTTAATTAGACTAATAAAGAGTTTACTTTCCCTGTTCTCCACCTAATCAACACAAACAGCAGGTGGGCTCAAGCATATTCATTAGACTCACTGGCTTGAGCAGGAGATTAGACAAAGCTCTGAAAAAATACTCCACACTTTTGCAACTGACACTGCATTTTTGCACCATTTCTTCTAAAGCCATAAGCAGTAGTGATGGGGGCAGTGAGGTTGCTTATCTTACAGAATTTTGAGGTGTTTGTATTAATTTTATACTGCTTGCCAAAAGTGGTCTTATGAAGGTAACACTACCAAGATGGAAAACCAGAGCTGTGTCCAGCTAAGATGACAGTTCACATAGAAAACTCTATTCTGGACCTAAAACTGCATCACAGTAAGTACTGAAAAGATCCACGTTTTCTGAGGTTTGCCAAATCTAGGAGATCAGGTGAAAGGAATGCAGATTCCCTTTGAGCAATGCAAAAGTCCAGGTGACTGGACTATTACACCCTCAACAAAACTCCCATTAAAGTCAATTGCAGTTGAATGTTCTAATCCAGAGAAAATCTAGATCTATCCTTGCATCGATAAAATGCAAAACTACTCCAATCATTAATAAAATGCAATGACTGACATGCCATTTAGCTACATGAGGTGATCCAGTTCTTTCAAGTAGATACTCAGCTCTTACATGACTCAGCCTGCATAACTTAATGTAGCCATGAAAAAGAAATACACCACCATTTACATACAATAAAGAAAATAAAAATTCAAAGGTGCAATATAGTACAGTTAAGGAGCATTAAATTCTCTAACTTCCTGACTGCTGACATGTTTCAGAGACAAAGCTCCAAAGGAGGACAGTCTTAATCAGAACAACATCCTTTCTAGGATCTTCACTTAACCTTGTTTCCTGTGTTACCTTAACATCAAGTCATTCCTAAGTGTTCTCATTCACAAGGTACTTAAGCACTCTTCTCACCAACCAAACAAGATTACTCACCTTCTTTAAATTAGGCACACATCTGTTAAGGCAGAGCCAAAGCATACACACACATACATTCCTGACTAAGGACATGTTTTCCTTTCATGTGCTGTTTTTACTCTGTAGTCCAAAGCACAGTACCAAAAAAAACCTAAAATAAAACTGAATCCATTTTGCCACATATCTTCAAGGATTTCTCAGTGAAATAAAATTTACAATGGTATTTCACACCATTTCGTACTTACAATGACATTTATGGTGCATAAACTCTAGCTGTGTGCCCTCAAAGCTATCAAAAACTGAATTATCTCCTAAAGGGAAAACAATAATGAAACTTGTCTATGGGACCTGATGACTTACATTTAGAGTCCGGAGAGAACTGGCTGACATTGTTTCCAACCCACTCTCCATCATATTTGAAAAGTCATGGTGGTCAAGCAAAGTCAATCTCCGGTGACTGAAAAAGGGAAACACTGTTTCCATTTATAAAAAGGGGAGAAAGGAAGCTCCAGGGAACTACAGACAGGTGACCCTCATTTCCCTGTGCCTGGGAAGATTATAGAGCTTATCCTCTCAGGAGATATGTTAAGTAAGGAGGTGACCCAAGGCCACCTGCAGGGCTTTACCAAGGGGAAATTATGCCTCCCCAGTTATGGCCAGATAGTGACAGGACAAGGGGCAATGGTTTTACACTGAAAGAGGGCATGTTTAAGTTATATGTTAAGAAGAAATTCTTTACTCAGAGGGTAGTGAACCACTGGAAACTGGAACAGGTTGCCTAGAGAACTTGTGGATACCCTATATGTGGAAGTGTTCAAGGCCAGGTTGAATGGGGTCCTGAGCAACTTGATGTAGTGAATGGCATCCCTGCATACAGCAGAGCAGTTGGAACTAAATAATTTCCAAGATTCCTTCCAACCCAAACTATTTTATGATTCTATGATCTATGAAATGGAAGACTATGAATGAGTGAATACTAACAACTAGACAGGATTGAGTCAGGAGAGTTTTTTATCCACTTGATGTACTTTTATAATTTTTTATACCATATAGCCTGCAAAATATCAAAGTCAAGGGACACCAACAACTAATAAGCTTGTATACAACTAATCTATTTGGCTCATATTTAAGCAATATCTGGGAGACACACCTAAAGAAACGTTGCATTTCTTGCACTTCTTTCCTAAAGGAGGCCAAAGTGCAACACAATTAATTTACCTTATTATTTCTTTAATATTTGCTATAGATCATCTCATCATTATACTTATTTACATCAACTAGATTGGAGAAATTGAGGTTTGGGTACCAAACCCAAACAGCTGCGGAAATATGAACTTTCTCTTCATCTTCAAGTAGCCAGTACTGTCTTTCTTGCACAGCTTTATAACTAGAGATAGCTACTTCTGAACAAAGAAGTAGACCATTTAACGTTTTTATAAGCAAACTAAATCATGTTTTTCCATTGCTCTTTTCCAATGTGAAATTCTGTAGGACGAGGGAAATGATCATTAATAGAAAATAAAGTCATTACAGCTTGGAACATAAGGCATTAGTCTAATAAATTTCTGAGAAATTCCTTCCCTTCAATTTAACTTGACCACTATAATAAGCAAGCTGGGATCTGCCATTTACTTTTTCATACTGGAACAAGCTTTGTGTAAACATGGTATAGGATGATAATTCTTTGCAGGCAAACAAATCTTTGTTATCTCTCTCTCTACACTTCCTCAAAATAAAAATTGATGGCACACTACAAAAAAAACCCCAAAACAAACAAAGAAAAAACCCCCCACCAAACTGTAAGTTTTCTGAGCTAGTCCTTAAAAGCTGGAGTGCCTTTAAGTTGTCCAGATCATTTTAGAGCACGACTTCATAATGGTTTCGGCCATTTTGGTGACATGAATGATTGAACATGAGATCTCATTCACTGTTACACTGCTGATGATTTGGTATCAGATCAACCCAGGTGATATGAGCACAGGAGCTGTAGAATCAGGCCTCAGCTCTGAGGAAGATGAATCACACAGCTTCGCACACATACCGTTCTACAAAGCTTACTGACAACAGGTGCCTTCCCACATCAGTAAGTAACAGTGCCAGGATATTACACAGAGATTAGAAATTGGGTTGAGGGCCTGTAGTCTCTCATATCAGGGCAATCCTGGTGGGTCTGTTCTATGGTATTAAATGTGGGAACACTTAGATGGTAGAGCCTGCATTAGCAAAAAAAACCCAATGGCACCAGGACTACCTATTTCCATTCTCCTGGAAAGAGCTTGATCCTCTTTTCTGTAACCTAAACAAGGAAACAAAATTGCTTACTTCATTTCAACATCCATGAAAGGCCATAACCTTTG
Organism: Platyrinchus mystaceus; assembly: GCA_035041135.1. Taxonomy (NCBI): domain Eukaryota; kingdom Metazoa; phylum Chordata; class Aves; order Passeriformes; family Tyrannidae; genus Platyrinchus; species Platyrinchus mystaceus. The sequence goes on along the minus strand of JAWWLV010000045.1, from coordinate 69,029,528 downwards.
GGGGACCAAAATGCTGAGGACAATTCTTCCCATGGCACAAAAATTTAATACCTACAGAAATCAAGCCTGGATTTCTGAACATCTTTGGAGCCCTGGCTCAGGGCATGAGGCATGAATAGCGGCCAAAAACTCATGGAAACCATATGTGGTATGGTGCTGATTCAGAGGAAAGCACTAGATGTGCTGAATTACCCTGCTTCCCAGCACTTCTGGTTGCAGAAATTCCCAGGGATTACTTGGTCTGGTTTTATTCAGCTCCTAGGATCAAAAGACATCCAACAAGTGGATCTGGACTGCAGACATTTTAAAGGAGACAAATGGCAAAAAAAATCTTTCAGTGCAACCAGAAATATCATGTTCTGCCTCTTACCTGAAGAGGCAACACGGAAACCACCACCTGTCACAGCAGCACCTCCTTGATGTCCTAATAGCAAGCAACCCACAGTGAAAAACCACACATACAGAAAACCATATTTGAAATGCTCAACAGGGTAGTCATCCTCAGATGCAAATTCCTAACTATTACAGCTGAACCAGGCTGAAGACTAAAATTTGACAGAAAGATGTAATAGGTTGCAGCTTATAGACTTCTCATGCGCTTTTGAAGATCTCCCTTAAGATGTCATTTTTAACAAGGTTTTTATATAAATATATATGACTGATTGAAGGGGTATATTAAAATGGCAAAGCAATAATTCTACCTGTTATAACAAGGTAACTTCTTTTACACTTTTATCTTACCTATTAAAGTAAGTCTTTGAATTTCTCCTTTAACAGCATAGACACCTAAAGCAGTTTTGTCTGTTACTTGAACTAGAGCAGCACAGTTTTTTCACAGTATTTTTCACTACTGATGAGAAAAAGCACAGCTAGCCATAAGCCTTGCTCAAAGTACAGCACCTAGTCCCCTTCATAACTCAAACATGAAGCTGAATTTCTGACGATTTCTGTTAACAACAACTTGATGACAATGTGTGATAGTCCATTACATAACAGAAAAAAAAAGTAAGGCAGGTTGTCTGTTGTTTCCTTGTCAGTATGAAAAAACCACAATGTATGTGTGAATGTTGCATGTGCAGACAGAATCCTGTTTCAAAATCAGATATTTTTGGTTAATACTTCCACCATTCACCCATCTGTCCTACTGCCTCTATCAATCCTGGACTCAATCATCAACATAATCATTAGAATTTTAGAAGAGAATGGCTTTTTGAAGAACCTTTAATTCCTGCATATATTTACTCCAAAGAAAGCCATGTCCTATTTTACTTATATTTTTCCCCTGACATTTTTGTTCCATGTTTTTCTTTATAGGAGATTGAAAGATAAAGATTCTGTACGTTTTTGTGGGACAACTGCATTGGGCAGCAAGCCCATTCTGAAGCCAATATCAGCAGTGAATCTATAGCTCAAAGAAAACTCTGAGAAGACGGGTTTGTGGGACGAAGGTTTTGTTTGGTTTTGTTTGTTTAAATCTGCAAAACTATTTTTGACAAGTTTGTCATCAGACTCACAAAGGAAGAGTAGAATTTAAAGCATGATCTGCTCTGAAGGATATATCGTACCCAGTCACACTATGCTGAACACCTTACCTACACTCAGCTCCCATCCCTGAGGTTACTCCAATTTTAGTGTACACTAGCAGACCTATTAAGTGTTCCCTGAACATTTAAACCGACCATTGGTAGCCTATATTATAAAACACATATTTTTTACTTCACCACTCATTTTCCTAACCTAGGTTCTTTGGAGTTTCAATGTGTGCTGATGTAAGGAATAAAATACGAGCCAAACAATATTTGCCCAGTCTGAGACTTTGCTACACAGCTGAAATTTACCCTTTGTTCAAAAAAATGGATTTTCAAAGCAAAGGTCTTCTGACAGGCATCAGGAGGACAATTACAGTTCTACAAGTGGGGAATGCACTGAGCTGTGTTGACACCATGCACCCAGCATAACTTCGCGACAGGCTGAGAGTTGGATGAGACTGAAGGTTGTGTCAGCAATATGAAGGCATAACACTGTCACAAAGCTGTCAAAGCTACACATTTAGATATAAAATCCAAGATAAGGCAGCAACTTGTTGTTCCAGACCAAGGAAGACAGCTAGACAAGTAGATAGAGCACACTGAAGACAGAGCATCAGTGGATGTTCACAGTCTGGCTGAGCCCTCTCTGGCCCTCAGTTCATTCCCACACATGGCAGTAAGAGAGCCAGCAGTGAATCACTTTTCCTAAGCATAGATCCTGATCAATCCTAGCAGCCAAGCAAAAACATAAGCATGCACAACACAGTCCCATGCCAGTGGTCTGTCCTTTGTCACATTCTTGCACAGTGTAAGGAAGGTCTGTAAGGGCAGTGTCTCCCCCTAGTCAGCAGGACCTTGAACTCCCCCAAGCATGCTGGGCTCCTGCTTTTTAACCTCTAGCCAGCACTGTTTCCATGCTAAAAAACAACTCCAACAGAACAGCTTCTGTAGCACTTCTAGAGAAATACACGCACATGCCTCTGACAGACTAAAAATAAAAAGCAGGCTGTTCTTTCCTTGTTTGGCTGCTGAAGATCTGCTGCTTTTAAAGCACACCTTTCAATTTTCACTCCTAATTCTATTAGAAGTGTGATTCTGTGGTAGCTAAACATTTCACAGAAGATCCACAATGTCCATTCATGTAATTAAAGGTACATTGTCAGAGTTTAAAGCTATTTTCCTTTTTGCCAGTGGGTACAGCATGAATCGTACCCTTCTTTACAAACCCAGGAGCTTCTCAAAGATGCAAATTTTACTCTGTTTGACACTGGTATAGTTCACATAGCTTATTAATGAAACATTGGGAAACCTCAGAAGAGAAAGAGACTCTCACAGAATCCCATAATTCCATGAAAAATCCAAAGACAGGCTCCTACAGCAATCAGTAGCAATTCAAACACTCTTCATGAAAAAAGGGCAACATATAACACATATTTCGTATTTAAATGAACCAGCAAATTGTGTCTTGGAAACAGAAGAGAGAAAAAAAGAGAAACAACATTTATCAGAAAACACATCTACTGAAGCAAGTTTATTTTAAGACAGTTGAGTTGAAACATGTTTGGGAAAAAATTGTAATGAGCCAATTGAAAAAAATGCAGTACCAACAAAAAATACTGCATCTTTTTCATTTGTTAGGAGTCCAGTTTATTTCATAGATTTTAGGACATGTTTAAGATTCCATAGGTTTAGTATTACATCACTAACGGTTCATAATGAAATTCCAGGCGATAGCAAAAAAAGAGATTTAATGATTTAACACAAGATATGGATATGGGGCCCTTTGAGCAGATTTCCTGATAGGAATGTTGAATATGGGTTAAAATAACACAGTTGTCTGGCTCACTTGTGCATGCTAAAATGTCGTGTGACAGAGCATAAGTTATGCTGTCACTTGAATCTCTTTTAAGAAGTTAATCTAATTCTACCCTCTGCTGGATTTTTCAGAAGATTTGTCATTTGCTATGGTTCTATGATGCCATCGATCATTTTAAAAAGTATTTTTCCTGTTTTCATATCCCATCTATCTTCTTGATGAATAATATTTTCAGTGGTTTTAGTAACATGTTTGATGCTAGTTGGACTGTGAGATTAGTGCTCTTCAAAGCACAGCGTGACACAGTGGCAAAGCACTTGGCTAGCATCATGTTCAGTTTGGTGCTGTTGCAGGAGTAATTCTTTTTTGTGCTTCAGTTTGTCAGTGACAAAAGGGAAAATAATGCCAAACTACTTTGTAAAGATCTTTGAGATCAACACAGAAAAAGCAATGCCTGACAGCTTGATTGTAATGCCATTTTATACTATAGAAGGAAGGTATCTTCTAAAGATTTGTTTAAAACTAATAAGAAAGCTACTTAACACCTTGCAGCTACACAGGGTTAAAAGTCATTCAGAATAATCATCTACTTTCTGCAGATACTTAGCCTGAGTCTGGGAAAGTTGAACAGAGTGCAAAGCCATAAAAACTGGCATCAGTGTATAGGAAATTTTCTAAACTCCAAGATATTCACTGTAACAACATTTGCTCCAAAAGATAGCTTGATATAGTATCTCAAATAAATTGTTGCTTTGTCAGTTCCCCAACATATAATTCTCACTATTGTTCAGTTTCATGTTTTTATGCCAAAGGCAGACAAAGAAAGTAAAACACTGCAGAAATACTGAGGAAAAATGTGTCTATGGAACAGTATATTCAAGGAACCACCTTTGCTTTAACATGCATGTTGTCGATCTGTGACAAGTCAGGCTGACATTTGAGGACCAGTGTAAAAGAAAAGAAACAAATGAACTGTTAAAAATCTTCTTTGAATACAGTGATGTTACTCATGGGTCACCCAACAATCCATGTCACTAGCATCAGACAGATCTGAGCTAATAGAAACTTCTCTGTTAGGGCCCTGACAATGCTGACAAGGTTTACAGCAAAGAAGGTGCTTCCACTTGATGGAATTACTCCTCACCATTTATGAGTTATGGGGAAAGCACACAGCCCAGCTTGGATCCTGCAGCTCAATCTTACACAGAATTCAATTCCCATCTTGTGAATATCAGGTAAGCATAGCACACAGATCATCATTATTTGGCTTATTACATACACATAAAAGAGGAAGTAACCCAAGCATAGAAAGAAATTTTCAATACAGTAAAAAGTAAGGATGTGTAAGACAACAAAAATGGAGAACATGGTAGACCCCATCTTTAGCACTTCAAAGTATGCATTTAATTTTGGTTAAAAACTGATATGTAAGACAGGAGATATGAATCCTCTGCTAAGCTTACAATTAGTGCCACTTGCCAAATTAAGGAGAAATATGAAAGAGCAAACAGAACTTTGATCTCTCACAAGAGCCAGATGATTGTTTTACATCCCATGACTGTGTGACAGTATAAAACATGAACTTAACAAGATTGCTTGAGGACTTTATATTATGCTTGCACACTCGTTCTTATCGGGTCGAGATTTTTATTTAACTGGTCCATTTTACTGCAGAAAAATAGTGAGTTTTGATGAAACCACTACAACTTCTCCAATCTGCCAACAATGAGAAGTAAAAATAAGTAGGCCTGAAATGTTTCTCTAGTAGAATTACTGTCTACTGTACTGATTTACATAGCATTCAATTTGAATCAAATGGAAGCATCAGGCGTACTAAGATGTGGAATGAAAACACTCCACATTTATACACTAAAAATTCATACAGGATTTACAGATATCTAGTAGCCTAGGATAATGGACATCCAGAAAGCTGGTCTTTATTGCTAAAGAGAGATTATTGCTAAAAACAGTCAACAGCCAAAAAATCAGTGAGTCTGCAAATCTGAGGACAATCTACACCTGGATAGAAAGAGAAGCTTCATCATGAATTTCGACAGGGCCAAAAACTCAGCATATGTTTCCTTACATGCTTTTACTTTCTTAGAAATTACTACAAAAGTTTCATTTCTTGATCTTGAAGAAATCACGAACACTTATTCCAACTGTGTTTTTGAAGTCTTTTTATATGTATAAAGAGCCTATAAAATCTATTCTTAAATCTAAATTCTGTGGTGTTTCATAGGCAAACTGTTTCACAAAACTCACCGAAGACTTTCCATCAGGCCCTTCATCGTGTGACTACTGAAAACAAGTGCTGCCAAAGGACACTCTTTCATCTTTGTTTCTGTAAAGTAGGCAGAACCATCCACGCTCTGGAACAGAGCTAAAGAACTTCCCTGCTCTGTGGACCCTCAAACTCCAACTCTATTTACCTGACTACAGCTCCTTGGAGAACTTCTTTCCAATGGAAGTTACGAAAATCAGTGTAAAATATATGCTCACACATCATAAAAGTGAGATTTTATTTCATTTTAAACTACAAGATTAAAAAATTATGCCATGAACAATAAAATGGAACTTACAAATCCCTAAAGAGTAAAGAGTTTGCACTGTGGAGCTGCTTCTGGTCAACTTTCCTCATAAAAATGAAAAATGCATCAAAAAGTGGAAGGTCAGCATCTCTGATATTTGTCAACTTCTTTGTACTCCCTCTGTATGCAGAAGCTGCATATATGAGTGTTGTTTTCCACCTGACAGAAAGAGACCCCAAAAGATTGTCAGGTAGCTAGCCTACTAGTCCTGAATCAGGTTTCTAATTTCCCCTGTCCCATTTCAAGTGTAAATTAAGACAAAATCTTCAGGCTTACTATGCCTCAATCTGTGTAATCCAAAGGATACTTCCAGTGAGCTTTGGTACTTCTGAAAAGATCTTGGAGACCTTTTAGATGAAAAGTGTTTTTACATCTAGTATATTATTATAATGACATTTCACCAAATATAAAAGGACTCCATATTTGAATGCCAGATTATACTTGCTTTTTGTTTTTTCATTCAGCAAACTAACCATCTCCTTGAAAGGGTGTGGTCAGCTTTACCTTCTGATCTCCATATTTCTGGGGACATTTACTTACTGTTCCAAAAAACCTCTTCATTATGTTACACACCTACCATAGGATCAGATCACTTTCCCCAGTTTTAACAGATAATTATTACATCATCCATTTCTTACACCATCAGTTTCTTACACACTTATGGTCTGATTGAGAGAAACCTCCTTTCTCTACATATAAACTGAGCTATTCCTCGAGCTTCCCAAACTCAGTGTACAAAGACAGTTTTTCTTCTCCACTTTTAAGACGGTACAGACTGACTGCTCTCTTTCACACTGGCTCTCAACAACTGAGAACTTCCTCCATTGTTAAAAAGGAATCTTCAAAAAAATGAGTTGTTCCTGAACTGAATTCACTTTGTATAGCAAGAAACTCCCAACAGGCAACAGAACATTTTCAAATTTCAGGGCTGTGCAAGGATTATAAATGTGGCTCCAGCTCTCTGTATTATAATGAACCTGAGACAATGAAATCTTCCCCTTGGCAGGAGGTACAGGATTGCCCCACGGCTGAATGAGGATGCCTCACTGCTGTCCCAACTATATGTGCATAGAAAACAGAGCCTGACTGGGCATGACAAAAACAACATGAGAAATTCACAGCAGCAATGGTCAATATAAAATAGCAAAGGGCTCACTCATACCCCTTGATATGCAACTATCGGAGATGAGGTGTACCACACAAAGATGAATCAGCAGAGTTAACATTCATCTGTTTCCCAGCACTGGTGTGAAAGGGCTCAAAAAGTGGACCTCAGAAGACCTCTATGCTTAGTGCTTGCTGTTGGCCAGCCCTGCTCCTCTAGGGCCATTCTTTCTGCTTAACTCTTACCTATGATGTACATAAGCATTTCCAGCTGGTACAAAGATACCTGAACACCAAGAAAAGGCAACCCAACTCTTGTGTTTAATCACCCCCAAAATGCCACTATCATTATGGCCATTGGCCATAGATTTCAAAAATATGAATCCTAATCATTTGCCAGAGGATACACATGAAAAATTGAAGGGAACTTTAGGTCTGTCAAATTGTAGACAGTACTTTTTCCATTAAATAACCCTTTCTCTGAGATGTCTTTGTTACTGTATCTGGAGGGAAGAAAAAAAAAACATTTATGCAGCTTTAGTAGGACAATTCTATTTCTACCACCTTAGAGATGTTAATGTCATACATAAATCTCTGTGTTTTACTAATGGCATCATACATCTTCCTGGGCATTTCTAATTCACTCCTTCTTGCGCTATCAAGGCTTACATAGGGTTACACTGTGTCAAGTATTAACGTGGTACAGACACTGCCTTGTCTTTCCTAGGAAAATACATGTTCTTATCTAAATTATGAAGACTAATAACTTTATATATTGTTCCTGAAAACATACTTGAATGCTGTGTATTCAGATAACTAGAGCTTTTTTTTTTTTTCCCCCTCCCAGAGAGTGAACATAAATGAAGTCTCCACAGGAGTTAACCCAAGAATAAACTGCATTCCCAATATGGAGGCACGGAAGAAGGCTGTACTATAACAAGGTAATTCATGTCTCATATGACTGGGACCACATGCAACTCCAAGCAGGACTCATAAGGGTGGTACAGTGCTTTTGTTCCCCAGCAAACCCATGCCTGCAGAAATATTCTCTAAGAAACTGCACTTCTTTCCCCCTGTAAGTTTCTTCATTGCAAGTAAACACTATTACACAGTCCCCACCGCTTAATCCATTTGGTAAGCTATGTGCTTTGAAAATTGGATACCTGACAGTTGAAATTGTTTTCAACTGATAAGTGGCCTAAGGATGCCCCTTTGCTTATTACTTCTTTGATCCAGATAAGCATTTGGCTGTTTAATCAGCCACAAGGCTAAGGCAGGAAGAGAGAACACTCAGAAGCCTCAGAACCCCATATTTAATTTAGCCTAAAAGTAATTTCTGGGCAGTAAGGGAAAATTTAATTAACTCTTCTCTACAAAAATGTATAGTAAGAGGTGTAGCAAGATCTTATGCATTCCTTTGAAACTTGTCATACATTCCTGAATACCTTTGACAGCCTAAGAAGTTTCGTGTCTGCTTCTGATTAGATAATTGAAATAAATCTACACCAAATAAATTCAGATCTCTTAAAATAAATAGCAGAGGTACATGAACTTTGTAAAATGCATGTAGTACTTCAACCAAAAGGCATTTCTGCAAAAATCAGCTCTCAAAAAGAATTTATTTCTCTTTTTTTTCTATGCATGTGGACTGCAGTGCCTAAATTTTAATCCAGGCTAATTCCAGTCAGGATCAACTACAGTTCCTATGTGAACTGAAAACCACCAAAACAGAGGGAAATCATATCTTTTAACACTTTCTATCTTCATTTTACCCCTAGTAGTTAAATGTTCTTTAAAAACAGGAGATACCAGTGTCAGCCACTTACTCCAAGTTTGGCAAGTATTTGACTGCTACTTGAGACAATGCTGCCAAACCTGACTGACAATCTATATGGAAGAGCACTGCCTCACATGGTCAATCTCTATTCGCTATATCCAACCCAACAATCCACACTGCAATACTGGTTTGGCCAGACTACAAAGCTTAGAAAGGTGTATATATATCTGCCATATATATCACAGCACAATATAGTACACAGACCCAGACATATTACATAAGCTGGAAGTTGGTAAGAAAATTACATGTATTACTTGGCAATATATGAAGAGAACAAGGAGAATTTGACAGAGTACAACTGAGTTGTACCAGTTATTACTGGTTATTACAGTTATTACTAGTTTAACCAGTTATACTGGTTAAAGCCATGCAACTTCCTAATATTCAAAAAGAGTACACAGACATCAAAGGTTTCCATGAAGTGCTGATAGTGACCATACAAACCCAAGTCATGCTGATCAGATCGATCTTATCACACTGTTACCACTCAGGTAGCCCTGCCAATCATAGTGCAATACCCTACCAAAACTACACAGAGGACAACACACAGTGGATTCAAGATGAATCATCTTGATAAAAATCCTCATGAACAGAGAGTTTACAGCAAGATGACCAAAAAGAAACCTCAATGAACTGCAAGTTTCTAGAGTGATAGGTCTTGCAAAGGCCCTAAGATGATATCACACTTAATGCAGCCAGAAGCATCTTTGGAAACATGTTCTCCAACTAACAGTCACAGGGAGATAATATTCCCCTTGTCCTTATTCCTGGGACAATGGCACTGTCAGGTTCAAAAGCAGGCAAAGCAAATGGTAAGTTTAGGCAGGGGGATGGCACTGCTCTGTTGCAGTCACTCACATCTATCTATATTACTCGGGAGTAGGCCCAGTCCGAAGCACGACTAGTGTTGACAAAATACATGCAGATTTGTAGAATGTTCTGGGTCACCAGCACTACCTGAAGGTACATGAAGTCATAGAACTGATGTAGTGTCTGACATTTACAGGGAGATATCTAGAAAATGTGATGAAAGATGCAACAGAGAAGCCTATACAAGCATTCATTTGAAAATACAACTTCAAGTCACAAAAAAACAATTTAAAAATGTGCCATGGAGTCTTATAAAGAAGTCAAGCCTCATCAAATTTATTGGCAGGGAAAATGGAAGTAAAAGGACTGGATATACAAAGATGACAAATTCTACATTAAACTTGGGTCTGCGTCTCAAGCTAACCCAAAACCATTCAGATGAAAACTTACTTCTAAAGGCTCATGTGATGGCAGATCCACCTTCTGTTACTTTGGACAAGGTTCACATTTAGCCAGTTAATCATGATCAGAGTGGAAGACTGGTACTCGGTCATGATGTTTCCTACCCAGGACATTGACACAGTGGAACACTGACCTGGGGCCAGATTCATAGAAACAGAGTCAATGATTTACCCTGTACATAATTTAATGCTTTTCAAGGAAAAAAAAAAAAAGCAGCAAACTCCTAAAATTTCATGAGAAGTGTTATGAACAACTTTTTTCTGAGCTTAGACAAACAGTGGAACTACAACCAGACCAGTCACAGAGACTGATAGTCTTATTGCTGCCTACATACACCAAGCATTAAATAACAGGTAACACTGACAAGGATCAGCTCTGTTAATGACATATAAGGACAACACTGATGGTATCCATCTTCTCTCATTGAAAACATATCTGTTCCAACTGCTTGTGCACAGCAAGCTACCATGAAGCTGAAATGGTATCACAGGGCAAGCCCACCAAGCCACACTCAAGTTATAACAACATAACTAAAGCTGAAGGAAATTCTGACATTCAAATGAAAACTTGGTGCACTGGGCAAGGGCTGTCCCAGTCTTAACAAAATTCAAGTGCCTATACTTGCAGTATGCAGGCACTGTCAATTGACTGGAGTTTACAGGAAAGTACAAGACGTGAACCTACATTACCAAAAGACTGATGAGGAGAAAGATAGTGTGTATAATCACCAAAAGCTTCTGAAGAGCAGGGAATTTATATAAAAATATGTAACATATAAATATCTTGCAGTACATTTTCTTTCCCAGGACTGAAAAGTGTAATTACTTTCTTTTGGTCCATTAAAATACCATGGGCAGGATTTTCCACTTAGTCACTTTTTACCATCAGATACATGACATGTACATGCTAAACAGGAAAAATTTATTTTCCACCAGATGAAGCAGTGTCAGAATTAACACAATTGCTTTTAATTATTGCAATTAACAAAACTGAAATTAACAAGATAGACTTCTAGTCTACGACATACTAAACAACATCACACCTAAATGGAAGTACAACAGCCTTCAAAATCTGTGTTAAACAATTTGTCACCTCCAGTAGTACCCAAAACTGGTATTTCTGTTCTCAGTTCCATGACTGTCATTCCAGTCACCTGCTCATCTTATGTTCATTCCTTCCTACTATGTTTTTCACAGTATTATTTCAGACTGGCTCTTCAAAAACGGCACTCATCTTTGTTTCTGCTTGTCTTCTCAATCACTAGTGACATCTCTGCCCTCCTTCCTCTCTCTAATCTCAAACTTGCAGATCCAATGCTATCTTCATTTCTTTCCCTCTCATTTCCTCCCAAATTCAACAGTCTCTTGCTAACTTCTACTGCCAATTGTCACAATTCTTTTATCTTATTCCTCCTCAGGAGTATGAATGCAAACTTGAAAAATACAAAACAAACAAACAAAAAAGACAACCAAACAAACAAAAAACCAAACCCACAGGCTTTGCTGATTCTTTGTAATATCTACTTTTCTTTGTGATCTTTCCAACTTCTTGGGATTATAAATGCCATAGCCTTCCTTCTCACTCACATCCATTTTCTGACCATATCACACATGAAAAAACATATCAAACACACATCCGTCCTGATTTCTGCAGAAAAGTTATTATATAAATATTCTAAAAGTAATGAGGTTTGGTTTTCTGTTTAAGTCATGCCCACATTGTCCTATAAAACCATTAATCAACTGTCACTAATTTGGTATATTGATAAATACAGAGTGCAAGTTCGTACTTCTTTATTCTTAAAACTATAAAAGCAAAATTAACATGAAAGGCAGAAATAGCTCAAAGTGAATTCATACCATTCTGTATAAACTGTAGATTAAAGTAAGCATTAAATAACATTTCCTTGTTCTATTATGTCACTGAGGTATCTACTGTCTACTGAAGTAATTTGAGATTATATCATTATTAGTTATTAAAATGGCTTGCTCTCATTCTGCAGATGCAGCAGAGCAATACATCTCACATATCAGGTTGGTTTTCTCTAATTTATGTGAGTCATTAATATGAAGCTAAACCTACAATAAATTCCAGCCTAAAAGTCTCCCTTTAAAGAGCCCACTCAGAATAGCATGTATCTTGCTGGTTACTCCCAGTTTCTGGGTCCTTAATGCAAAGGACTTCTAAAGTCATTTTGCAATAATCCAGTATCAACCTTTACGTTTGTTCTGTAAGAACTCGTTATTTTCCATACATTCTATTTTGTGTATTTCTTGTCTTTCCAGACACCTTTGGATAACTTTTCTTTGAGAACTCCTCCAGACAGGCTCTATAGCACAGTTTATTAATCACTGTAAGAAAGTTATTCCTGTTGGGGTTTTAATTAAACAAACTCAACACTCTTGTTGCAAAACATTCTCACTTCAGGTGTGATCAGAAAGATTCTAAATTGCCTAGCAGGACTTGTGACCCTAGTTCACAAGTACCTCCAAATCAGTTTTTAGATAGCGTTCTTGAGGGGACTTGTGAACAAGAAGAAAGAAGACAAAAAACAACGGTGGGACATTGTGACATAAAGTAGATGTCATGTTTTCTTAAAACCACCTAGAGACAAAGAATCAACCAAACCTTATGCTTCCAATGGTTCATCACTCTAAGTGTAAAAATGTGTGTCTAATTTACTTGTCTGGCTTCAGATTCCAGCTATTTTATAGGATTTTCTCTACTAGAATCATAGAGCCTGTTAGTAACCAATATCTGTCCCAGAGGAGGTACCGAGATTTGATTTTTATTAGAGTCTTTTATATTGTTCACACACCATAAATACAATCCTTCATTCCATTTTTCTTGTTCCTTAATATATGATTTTACTTTTGGCTGCATTACAGTGATTTATATGAATAGAGTCACTTTATTGAGTGATACACACTGCACTATACAGCTGTCTTATCTTCATACCCCCACTGTCCCGATCCCGGTATCATCTGTTCTTTTTATCTGAATTATAAGTAGTAGCAGCTGTAGTATCAGCCAGTAGTAGCTCTCCTTAACTTCGGTTCTTTGCTTCATTTTTTCTTGTGTTTTCCAGTTCTGGTGTGTTATCATAACAGGTGTTCAAGAAGTCTATCATGTCTGATACACATTTTCCAAAATCACGTCTGAATTCCAGAGGGATGAGCTGCTTTAAGATTACCAAACAGAAACTACTGTCAGAAAGAGTCAAGCCTCCCCTGATAACCCATCTCACTTCAATAATCCCCCTGGAGCTGGGGTACTTTCCGTGTCAGAAAGGTGTGTTTATAGGAGTCATGGGTTAAAGAAGAAGATCCACAGTATATTTTGTTGACCTTGGAACATATTCCCATTGATTTTATGCACAAAGTTTACAAGCCCTATTTCTTCTACCACCCATGCTCTGTAAAAAACCTTTTTCAGGAGGGGACGTGGGTAAGGAAAATTCTTCTCTCCTTGTTACAGTGTGTTAATTTTTGTTCTTTTTCTAATTAATTGTTTTGGAAATTTGAATAGTAACAACCAAAACTTGTAGTTATGGGACAGGGCAGACCACAGAATTTCCACAACCACTAAGTTCAAGGAACCTTTAAAATATCATTCTTACATGTAATTTGAAAGAATGTGGATAAATGCAAATATTTGATAAGTACTTATATTTTTCTCTATGGTTTAAAATACAAAACTGAAACTTTAAGCCTGGAGAATTTGGAGCATTCCCAGTACCAACTGGACACTTTTAATCTCTAAACTCTTTACTATATAAATGTGTAACATGTTTGCTGAATAGTTATTTATATGCACTTCCTGTTTCACTGCTAATTTTTTAGTTACTGGAAAAAAACCCAGAAGTTCTCTAATCCCTTGGGAATCATTTGCCATTAAAGAGGCTAGACTATTTGTTTTTTCAGATTTGGAAATAAAATCCAAAGGAATGTGTATTTTGAGTACCTTTACTTATTTTACAGTAACAGTCAAGCACTATATGGCTGGAAAAATTCACATATTTATTTTTTCTAATCTATCTCATGATACCTGATGATGTTTTGTGCCAGTGGAACAAAATTTCCTTAGACATGACCTCGACAGTTTTTTACTTGATTAGAAAAGCAACTATAGTTACTGTAAATGAGCAGCCCTACCAACAGTCTGCATAAAAAAAGGCCAACCATCATATGAGTATGAAGCCTGCACGCATCCCTTCCTTCTTCCTAACAGCTGGGCTCTCTCAGAGCAGGAGGAAAGTCTCACAAAAGCTTCTGTTTAGGCTATCTTCTTCTAGAAAGAAAATTATTTCATTTCAACACAGTTCATCCAGTATTTCTTACAAGCAAGCTTACGCTAAATAATATTTTTCAAGAAACATGACATGAACAATCATGCTGAATACCAGGGTACCTTATCGTTAGCATGTCTTGCCGTGACAGAAATCAGAGGATATGGGAAAACCAAGTACAGAGTACAAGACTAGCAGCTTCTTTTTATTACTGCCCTGGGCTTGACAACGATCAAGAATCATTGTAGAAAGGATTGAAAACCGAAATAGACATAGGAAGGGTGGCAATGAATCAGCAATCTAAAAATAACTTACTGTTTTAAGGGAATATTCCAGATCACAGTATTCAGAAAATTTCTTGGGTAACCAGATTTTAAAGGGAGATTTTAAACTGAAGAAAAAGAAGAGAAATTAAGACATGAGTTGGTGATTTAAGCATCCTGATCTGGACCAATATTCTGCCTTTGCCTACTTGAGTACTGATCCAGAGTAAACTGAACTTTAAAGCATGCATCTGGATTACTAGCAGTGAAAGCAAAAAAAGAATGTCTACTTTTGTGTGACTTCTAAAAAGCCCTGACTTCACTCCCAAAATGCCACTTCACTTAAACTGGTACATTCTTTTAGTGATGCTTTCAAGAATAACAATATTACCTTCAGTTGGCTCATAGTGACAATATTAGTACATTTTTAACCAAGTGCAAAATTTGTCCAACAATGGAAGATTCAGCATTTAAAGAAATCAGTTCAAATGGCACTGTGAAAACAAAAAACAGTATGTTGCTTAAAGAGTAAAGAAGGCAGTCATGGCCTATGCAACCAATAGTCATGTCTGTTTAAGTATATGCATTAAAATAAACTCTTTTTCTCTCTGGAGGACCTGTCTGAGTTTATGTCACTGTTTCATAGCACTACAGGTTTCACTCTTTCAGCACAATGTTGAAAACACCCTCATTGAACACGCACGTTTCAGAAGTTACTGCAGCATGACAAACTGAGTGAATTCAGTGCTGATGAAAGATGCTGGATAGACAGACCTGAATGTGAAGACCTCTATTTAGAAAAAGTTATGGCAGAGGCTAAGCAATGCAAATTTCATTATGCTTCCCTAAAGACAAAACTAAATCCTGAGCTATAATCTACTAGTGATTAGAATTACTATATACAGATGGAAGAACATGTCTTAAGAACTGAATTGAAGAGCATTTCCTAAACATTGCTGGAATATATTGCTATACATGCCCTAAATAACTGTGTTGCTGTCAGATAGCAACAACTTCTGGTTATTTCTCTGACTTCAGCTGGATCTGACCTTACAATTCTGCATCACACTGTGCCATTCAGTCCCCAGAATGTCAGGTCATGTAGTTTCATTTAGCAGATGTCTCTCTAAAAATGAGTCATCAAGTAGAGGTGAGGAATGCAATTAAAAATAAGTATCTACTTACAAGCTCCTGGCATGTTTTAATATCTTTTAGTTGCCTAAGTCAAATAAATATTTTTCAAGATCAAGAGTCTTCAGAAGGAAAAAAAAAAAAAAGAAGATTCAATAAAGTCTTAAAGTCTTTGGCTAGTGAAAATTCTTGATCCAAATGCAGAACCCCTCCAGGAAGAAAAAAAATATATAGCTTCCACTTTACTGAATTTGCTACACTTCATAATTGCTAATGCTGGACCTTAAGGATTTATTTGATCCCGCGTTATCTGAAGTCAATACAGAATAGTACAAGACAAATGCCTCAGCCCTTGTGAAATGGCTCTGGCATGGTCCAGTTTCACCCCCACTGCATAAAGATTGAAAGGAAAAAGAAAAGGTTATCTGGTACATCTCTTGTGGCACACAGTGCACCATGACATGCAGCACTAGCTGAGTTTAGGTAGGGTGGAGAAAGCTACTCTTGGTATCCCATTAAAATCTCCCTGTAAATCATTTTACCCCTAGCTTTTAATGCCCTCTGCCCTTAATGAATGGATATGTGCTGTATTTAATTCAGATACATTTCCCTTGCGAGTTGCTTTCTCATCTTATGTACAGGAGAAATAATTTCACAGTAGTCAATCTCACTTTACATGCAAACAACACCACTCCACCCTCCCCAATATAATTGATCTGACAGTACCTAAGTGGATAAAGAATGACTTCAGAGTACAAATTAAACCCATCAGGCCAACACATATAGCCATGGTGGGGAAGGGTGTGGGAGGAAGAAAAAAAAAAAACAAAACACAAAATATATTTGCAATTCTTCAACTCAACAAATAAAGAAAGGCAATAAGATAGAAGCACCTTCTTGCCAGCAGATTTCCAAAGAGACTAAGTTCTTCCTATCAAACAAATCATAAGATACCTTTAACTGAAAATGTGAAAGAACTGTAAATACAGGGATACAGGGAAATACCGAGTGCTGCACTTACACTGCAAATCCACCAAAATCTATTGCAATCCTAAACCAGCTGAATTGTTGGTCCTCTAAGGTTATTAATTCTCAACACCTGCCTCCACTCTGCAGTCAAGAGCTGCATTTTGAACTGCATCCCTTAGTTTTAAGCCACTGTTCATCGCCTCCAGGACAGAACATATAAGGAGGAAAAAATAAACATTCCTCCAATTTTTTTTTTATATCGATTGAAGTGTAATAATCCAAAATACCGATTTTAATAGTAGCAACACAACAACACATCTTCTCAAAGTATTTCTATGAAGGAAAAACAATTCAACCTACGAGTCTACATATAATTTTTTTAACTTTTTAACACAAACGTTTACACGTAACTGTTTTAGGCAGTGCATACTGCTGTGTGACTTACAGTCATACTTGTTTTTAAGTGCTCAGCTTGACAAAGATTCATATTTTAGCTCCTCCTTTCTTTAAGAGTGCTCAGGATCTTTTAGAAGTCAGGCCTCTGAGCGGACAGGCAAATGGTCCACTGTGTCTTCTTACAAGATCTACATAATACTAAAGATTCTCCAAAGCAAAGGTTTCAGGAGAATAGTTTCTCAAAATCAGACTTTTTAAACTCCCCTCTTAAATGTCTTGCCAATGCTCATATAGGATGACTGAGAGGTGAATTTAAATACTCTGTAGTTCTTTCACCCCAAACCATTCCATCTACTGCTAATTAATTGTGTCAAAAGCACCATCCAAACTCATTTCAAAGTTACTCTTCCCTACCCTTGATAGAAGCTGTTGTAGCCAATATCCATTCTGTACTGCCTGCACATAAGTTTCCTATAGTATCGGCAAAGTGAATTTTGCCTTCTTAAAGACATGAAGAAATACCTTCCTATCAATAAATGCAACACCCTGCATCAGACTACAACCTTTACATTAAGTCTCTTGTTGGGATAAAAGAGCAGGCTTCCACATTACTAATTTGCAGGCTAACTAAAACAGAGATTAGGCAAATTGCTGCTACACAGACACCACCTTTCTGTCTCCATACACCCGAAGAGTTACAATCATGTAATAAGCTTCATTCAACAGCTATCACTGAGAGCCAGACTTCATCCTCCCTGCTATTACAAAGTATTTTTCATGTTTGTCTCAGATTAATGAGACACAAGTGTTTTGCCGAGGATGAGTTATGACGAAGACCCAAACTCTTCCCTCTGAGCAATTGTAAATCCGAAATTAAGAGGTTCCAATTGAGAAAGTGTGGAAAAAAGGAAAAAATAACAGTCCTTTATTGAAAGATATATGTGTTTTGGCAGAACAACAAAAGGACACAAATAAAACAACCAAACAATAATCCTATACCCAAAAATAATCCCCTTCAAAACAAACAAACAAAAAAAGTAAACAGGTCAGTTTGCACCCTTTGGTGCAATTCTAACCACAGTCAGCAGGGGGCGCTGTTGGATCACTGTAGATGCAGAGGCTGCAGTGTTCTGTGACAGCCAGCAGGGGGCGCTGTTGGATCACTGGTGGTCACCACATGGGGGACCCCCAAGTGTGCTGGAGAAGCTGAAAATGGAGGTCTTCCCTCCCCCTCACCAGGAAAGGGGAGAAAGGAGGGAAAGAAAAAAAAGTTCTTCCCACCGGTAACTCACTCTGTCCTCAGCTGGACTGTATGGCTTCCCCTCTCCTTTGATGTGCACAAGAACCGCTGCCAAAAAAACACAGGAATGGAGGAGGGGAAAAAAGGTGACCTCCTTCCCAAATAGCTCCTCTTCAATGAAAATCCAAGCAGGTTCCCGAGCTGGTAGAACTGAGCTAGCTGGGCAGCAGGCTGAGGATAAAACCACCTCGGAGCTCCTGCCACCCAGACTTTTTCCCGGCATAGAAAAGTAAAATGTAACTCCTCACCCTTCCCCACAGGTAAGATCTTGAGGGCCATCAACTTGGAATGTGGCTTTGCTAGCCGCTTCCTTTGTGTTAGTCCATTGTCCAAGGCACAGCTAACCTGCCTATTTAACATCCCTTTCACACAGTGGGCAGGGGGAAGGGAAAATTCCTGCTTAGTTTCCCAGAACAAGCAAAACCATGACTGTGGGGGGACCCTAGCTGGACCTGGGGTATTTGTGTGAAAGCTAAGAAGAAGAAGAAGAAGGGAACATCTGTGCATAGCTTGGTGGCATCCCGGAAGATAAGGACTGTAACACAGAGTAGGTTTTCCTGATTCTGTCCTGAGCCTATGTTGACAGACATGCGCAGAAGACATGCTCATGTCTGTCCAATTATAAGATATTTATGGTTACTGAAAACCAATTATACTTTAACATGTGTTACCAAAGTGTGTATAAAAGTAGCTGTAATAAAGAGGTTCATGTGTTCGTGGATCAAGACTTCTGGACTCCTTGTCACTTTTCTCCACCCCGACCGCGACATTAAAGTTTAATGCAAAAGCAGAAGGACCAAAAATTTATTCAGACTACATTTTATTAATGTAGTACTGTCTTTTGTATTGCCTCAGCAATTATGTTTTCTGTGCCCACCTCTCTTTGCTTTTTTCGTCTTTGCAAAAATCTCCCTGGCTGGTTTGGGTCTGACATGTTCAATGGGATGAGGTGGAGGTGACTGCACAGTAGAAAACAATCCCAGGTGAAATGTTGTGAGGAAAAGGGAGAGAGAGAGAAGCAGACAAGCTTTGAAACTATGTGGGTGCACCATATAGCACAGCTGAAATTGCCATTTGTTTTGCTCTGGGAACTTTGGAAATAGGCACAAGGTCTCCATAGTACTTGTATGAGTCTAATATGAGAGATTGTGTAGGTTCCCGTACCTGATGTGCAGCAAACTCACGTGGGTGTTGGCAATCCACATGCAGCCTGTGCAGGAGGTGAGCAGCAGTATCTAGTTTTCTCAGAGCATACAAGAAGGCATCTGTGGGGAGCTTCTGATAGGTATAACATTAGACTAGAGAACGATGTTGGCACTAAAGGCTCTCCGAGAGAAACTGGTAGTCACTGATGCTACAAGTTTATCTGCAAGATGAAGGCTGCATACCTTTCAAAACTCGGTTATCCCACTTTGAAACAGAGAGTAGGTGCAGAAATTGTCTGGAAACACCAGAGCCAGCATTCTGCAGGGTGTAAAGTGGGTGCTCACAATTGTCTCTTGGGTTATTAAAGCATAGGGTTTTCTCTTGAGCCTGTATGTTAATTACCTCTCAACTTTCAGCTATCTGAAGTGAGGAGGAAGGAGAAGAAAGAGAGAAACCATTAAAAGATTTTCACTGTGGTGTAGCAGAGACTGGGTTTTGGATGATTGTCTTTTTATGAGAATGATTTCAAGGTAAGTAAGAGAGGAATGTTAAATGACATCTGGCAAAGAAACCATTAAGGCCTGACAGTATGTACAGAAATTTTTCCTTACATGTGAGGAAAAATGCATATACTTCTCTCTGACGTACTTCTTACCAGAGAGTAGTGTTATGCTTTTGAAATGAACCTGAAGAGTATTTAGGAGATAGTTTAAGGAATGAAGTTCAAAAAAATTTCTTCTGTGACAAAATCACAGTGTAAGCTATGTAAGAAGTTTGGTGATTAGCTTTTTTCCATCTCCTGTGTGAGAGAATGGGAGCCACAACTCAGAACATGCAATTTTTGTTGATTCAAGGACATCCTTAGTTATTCTGGCAGCCGGGAGAGGGAAACGTCCCTTTCACACAGACACCACTAGAGGCCACCGCAAACCTCGACAAAGAGCTAAAAGACCTCTAATTTTTAGTAGAGAGTAAATTTAAAAAGAGAAACCAGAAGGTCACAGAAACCTATGCCCCATAAAAGCATGGCTTTCATGTTTTCTGTAATGAAACAAAATATGGCTGATCTTACATGAAGCTCATTTATCCATCTGGTTTTTAATCTTTTCTAAAGGATTTTTTTTTCCTGGAAAGGGGAATTAGATAGAAGAAATATTTTTTATCATCATAGTAATTTTTTTGTGAGGATAATACCTGTTATACCTGTTTCATGGAGGATAAATATTAGGTCCAGAGAGTTTGAGACTTGCAGAGATTATTAGATATTGCTATTAAATCTTACTTTAAAAACATAACTGCTCTGAGCCAGAGATTCTTTAAAGTGTTTTTATTCACTAGGCCCAGCTATCACATATACTATAATTAAGAAAATGGACCACAACTTTCTTAAAAATCAGTCTTTATTTAATACAGGGAACAAACTGGCACTAAAGTGCTGTCTTCTCTAGAGCTAACTACTGGCACCAGTGTCCATTACCTCAGCTTCTATAAACCACATTCACCTGAAGCTGTAGGATCAGGAAGCCTACTGTAACACTATCTGTGGCTGAATGCAGGAATTTGGCAGAATAACAAACATAATTAAATAAAATTTAAACTGGAAGGAGATAGCCATTCTGCCTTTCACTCCATTTAGGACTGTGCTCAATGCAACATATTTTGCAGTGTCCTGGAACAATTAAATAGAATGTATTACACTTTGTGACAAATTATTTCATACAAAGTTGGCCTTTCTCCATAGAAAGCCACTATCCATCACTTTCACCAGTAAATACTGGCTGCAGCTATCCAAGGTTGTCAAGTCAGCCTTTCACATTACTTTGTATATAGCTTTGCAGTGTATCCTAGTAAACATTAAGCAGTAGAATCCCATATTGGTGCCACATGCAGGAGAGACATTTGGCTGAGGCATGATCAGCAGATCAACACCTTGTTACACGGGCACAGATTACCAGTGATCATTTCCTTTGCTCTTTCTTACTCCCTCTCCTTCTCCATGATGTTTGACATTTCTTATTGGAAATTTTGAATGACCAAACCCCTGACCTGCAACTAAGATGACAAAGCCACGTTGAAAATTTGATTTAGGAGTTATTTGTGCAGTGACAGAGGGAACCATGTGGTAGGAAATACCAAAAAGAAGCAATGACAGGAATACCAATGGTAAGATAATTGTCCCTGATAGTAAGATGGGTAAACTAGTGGATTGAGAAGAAAACTTTTCACTTTAGTGTATTTGGATTATGTTGTCTATCCCCATTGCTGCTGTTGTTGTCCATCTACTCCACTGAGGTGAGAGACCCTTCTTAAAGCAGAACTATGTTGTACTATTGGAAAGAAGAAGTACTTTAACTTTGCCATGCCACTAGCTGCATAAAAATTCACCAAGCAGATGACACAGCATGGAAAAGGCCTGTGGTTTGCATCAGGTAATATTATGTGCAAGAGGACTGTACTAGAGCAAAATTCTGTCAGCTGTGTCTGAAGAGTCCAGCATTAGAAAAAGTGGGTATTTTAGCGCTAACGGTCAGATTACATCGAGATGTATTTGAAATTCAAACCAATGGGGTAATATTTTTTTTTAAAGTCAATGATAAGAAAGGAACCAATGTTGGTACAGCAGACATTTTCTTCTTTTCATGATGGAAGCTGAGGGAAGTGTGGAGCTGGATGTTCCTTCCTTATTTGGTCTGCCTACACTTCTCAGGTTTTTGTATTGTGCTTCTTATTATTGTGAAAATACATATTAAAACCTAAGTAATGTATTTTGGTAATATTTGGTTTAAATAGCCCACCTCAGCAAAAAGAAAGGAATTTCTTACCCTAGCAAAAGCAGTAGAGATCTGCTATATTCATTATAATGTATTTGTTTCCTTTTTCTAATTAATTTTCTAATAATATATTAATTTCCCAATAATATTTTTCTAATTTTTCTTGTCAGTATGGGATATTTTCAGATCTGCTCTGGTAAATCCTCAGCTCTCTTCAGACTTTTTTGCATGCTTAAATAAACCTGGCCACTTTCATGTGTGTGTTTTCTCCTCTGAGTCTCTGTTAAAAAAAATAGTTTTGTTTAGACTGTAACAGACGCTTTTTGCCAAAAGGATATTTTTACTTTACAAATAAATACACAAGCCCTTAGTTAGCATGCTTTTATAAAGGGTTAAAGTGGTGCATATCATGGAGAGAGACTCTGCATGGTGTCACTGCCTGGTGCCCCACTGTGTTCTCACTGAGGAGGATCACTATTACTTATGGGATCTACCAAGGGCTGCTGGTCATGGCTTTTTGACCTTCATAAATCACATCAATCACAAAGCCATCAGGATTCTCCAGGAGCCTCTGAAGTCCTGGAAATACCAATAGGGTAATGCAATTTTCTCTCTTCTCCAGCTGTATCTCCTCCCATAATCTGCTGGCTGTTCTCCTTAGGTGTTCAGTTGCTCTGTTGCTGTGCACAAACTCCCAAAAGAGGTGAAAAACAGAGGTAATATTTTCAAATGTGCTGTGGGGAAAGGTCTTTTTAAAGTAGTCATTCACCAACTCCCAGTTAATTCAGTGGGAATTAGGTACCCAAAAGCATAAGAGGGGCTTTAAAAGCCTTTTAAAAGAATGAGCTGTCCACAGAAGTACCTTAGGTGCCCCGATTCTCTGTAAATGTTAGGCTCTGTAGGTCTGCATTCCGCTCACCTATCTTTCGGTACATAATTAATGCACTTTGGTTAAAAAAATAACTGTACTAAGTCTCCTTTGTAGCCAGAGAGAGAAATGAGCTGCTTGTACCACTATGATATCAATGGCTGTCAGTTGGTGCCTTGTTATTTCCTAGGGTACTCAGAGTTACTTTAGTTAAGTGCCTAAAATTAGTTAATAGGGGGCTGGGAACTACTTGTCTGTCAATCACTTTTAAGATTGCCATGTGGATGATTTTGAAAAGTAGCTTGCAATTTGAAATCTGTTTCTTTCTGACAGAGGTCAGAACAAATTATTTTTTTCTTAACTAAGGGAAAAGCAGCTGAGAATTCTTAGAGCAGGTGCTAAAACAAAAACATATTTAAAAGGATGGGTTTGCAACTCACTTATAATAAGCACTCACTTATGGGGAATTAAGACTGGTGCTTTGGAAAGAATGGGCTCCACACCAAAGGGCTGAGGTACTGTGAAGCATTCTTTTAGGTTCATGCTGCCTGCTTTTGCTCCCATGGTCAAGTGTAACACCTGTGGAAAGACTGCTGCTGTGAGTATACATTTTCAACTATTTCTTTTTGGCAAATAATTTCAAAATGATACAGAATTTGTACCTTTAAATGAGAGGTTTCTGAACAGCAGTCAGTGAAACACTGGGCCATGTCACAGGCAGAGTCCCAGGTGGGTTGCTGAATGTATTTATCTATTATCTGTAAAGAGCTATTAGATGGGATCTTTCATGAACTATGTAAAAATACTTTCCTATGGAATCCAAAGGGTACAAAGTAAGATGATCCCTTGAGTCAGAGGTTCTTTTATTTCCCTTTCTGGTTCTCACTGTCCGTACTATTACTAGACCCCTTTGCAGACACAAGCACAGAAACTCAATGGCAGTCACTGCTGGATTAAAGGATTTATGTCAAGAAACAGTCTGGCTGATGCTGGAGAATGGACAGTAGATGGCAGAAGTAAAAACACTTAGATATGAATAACGTGGTTTCTTTCTTGATTTTCTTTTTCTGCTTATGATCTGGTTTCACACCAAGTCATTAGTAACATAGACTTGAGAAATGGTTGTATAAATAAATTATCTGATAAATCCTGGCATAAATCTGCAGTACTGACAAACATATGTTCTAGTGGGCTGAGGCTCATTAGGCGTAGCTCTTTCTCACCCATTGCTGCTACAGATTTTAAAGACTGTATTTAGTTAGATTGGAGCTGTTCTGAGTTAACAGTAGGGACATGTGAAGACATTTGAAAACGTCCCTCAAAGGCTTGTTTTCAATTCGTAAGAACAGTGTGAACAAATTAGTGTGAGGATCATGAGGAAGTATAAACTCAAAGGTTAAACTGGCTCAACTTAACAGGGTCATTGTGCTGCCCTACAGTGAGGAGATGAATGTGGACCTCTGAACTGCTTCCTACCAGAGCTTTTGCATGATCACAAATTAGAGATCTGCCAAAGTCTGCTTGATCTGCCAATGCTGTTTTTAACCAAGTGAAGGCAACACATTTATTCCTGCTCCTTAAGAAAGGATTTAACGTGACAGCAGCAACACAATCCCTGGGATGATCCCAGTGACATCTGCGGAGTTCCAATGGGTGCAAACTGTATCTTGTAGACCAAGTGAAAAAGAAACAAAAGCGTCTTTCTTCCACTGGCTAGAGACCTTTGCAGACCATTAAAATTCTTAAACTGAAGTAGGTTTAGCTGTTCTTGTATGAGATTCTGCTACGTTACATGGAGCAGTACATTGACAAAAAAAAAATAAATTTGCAAGTAAAGAAAGTTCTGCAGCATTGTGCACTTGGACTTTAAATAAAGGACTTTATGAATGTGTATTTCTTACCATGTTAAAAAAATACTGTTATGAGAGAGGACAGGTTGAATTCCTCATCTGTGTAACATTTCTAGAAGCTGCAAATATTATTCCCGTTTAACCCCCCAGAAGATAAAAACACTCCCGCTCTATCACATAGTAAGACTTAAATTATCAGTTTTGAAAACAGCTCATACTTACAAATACTGATGTACAAAATACTTATAAGAATTATGTTAGCTTTGAGTGGAGCAGGATTAGAATTTTGTATGCTGCACATGCTGATTACAAGATGTTGATGAGCTAACTAGACATTAAGTTGTGAGTGCCCTAATCTGTGGTTTATTAATGTATGTGGGAGTGTTGCCTGACAAGAAACCCATGGCAGTGTTAGGAGGTGTATTCTTTCCCCTTGCGCCCAGTAGCAGGGTCTGGAGCTGTGAGTGAATCAAAAAGAGGCTTCTGTGTTCTCTGCGTGGGTTCTTGTCCAATATTCTTTATCTAAATTTATTATTTTTGGCATAATTACTCAACCTTTGTATTTTAGTTTACTTTTGGCTCTTTACATAAATAAAACAAAGATAATTTCCCTATTCCAGGATTTGTGACCCTATCTCAGGTAAGATAAGGAGGGCTTGAATTTCACATGCATCTCTGAGAAGACAAATAGAACAGGGTTTCTCTCTTTGATATCTGTGACCCTGAGTGATTTCTTTGACCCCTATTTCTTAGAGCAGTAAAGGCTTTAGCACTCTGAATATCTGCTTACTTTCCTTAGAAATATCTGTTTCCTTATTTATTGTTTCCTGTAACACATAAATTTCTGGTGTTTTGGCCTCTCACAATTTGAGGGAGTAGACTTGCTTTTGTGGACCCCGTTTGTTCATCCGAGGTAGGGTTTCTCTGGACAAGATCTGCCAACTACTCTTAGGATTTATAAAGTAGGAGCTGCTCAGGGTTATCTCCTTGGTATCCTTTATCTCATCCATCTGACCTTTGGCTGCTTTCAGTGTTTGACTCATGTCTTTGTGGATAGTAGAGTTCTGGTAACTATGTTGACACACAAGGCTTTATGCCCAACTTTTGCAGGATGTCTGTTTCGCTTGTAATGTTAGTTTCTCCAAAACATTTAAAACAGCAGAACTTTAAAAAATAGAATTGCTCTCCTACCTAAAACAAATATAAGAAGTTAATTAAAGTAAAACTAACTTTTTTTTCTTAGTCATGACGCTTCATTTTAGTTCCTTAATTTGACTCTTTTGTTTTTTTTGTTTCTTCTCAAAAAGTAGGGCAAAATTTCTTAAAAATGTTGAAGATTGCCAACATGTCCAGGCTTTCAAACTTCTATCAGCCATGCTAATGGAAATGTTACAATGTCATGCAAATGTGACTTAGTTGGCAGAACATCTTGTTGCAGACAGAAAAAAAAGCCCTGCATACTGAATGGCATATTTATATTTTTCAGGGCCATACTTATTGCTTAAAATGGAACACATGTAGCTGTACTTTGTAAAAATAATGAAGTCAAGGATATAATACAGCTAGGCTTCTCCAGCTTTCAAACCCTCTTTCAGATCAACAATTTGAAAAGGTTTCTCAGGATTCTCTTGTGGCTTTGTGCACGAAAGATGAAATCATTGAAAGGACAGGACATAAAGGTACCATCTGATATGTGGATCACAATAATTCACTCTATGCTAAGAAAATAAGACCAGTACAGAACACTCTTGAATGAGGTTTAGCATTCATTGTTCCCTATAAAAATGATTGACAATTCTTTTTCAACTGCGTAATTTTTAAAAGAGTTACAGGAATTGTTCAGCCCAACCTCATTTATGTTTGGAAATAGAGCTTTGTGTGCTTTTATTCATCATGGCAAGCATAGAAAAAATAGCAGCACTTATCTGATCCTGGCTTTACATAATGCAGCATTAGTCAACAAAGTTTTACCTGAATTCCTCCTGGAGGTTACTGGGTCAAATACTGAAAGTCATTACCATTTCATGGCTGCTTGGTATCTTGTTTAAAAAGAAGTTGAGAGCTCAGCTTAGCTCCTGACAGGCCATCAGAGCTGTACTAGAGATGTGTAGGCTGTTTTGGACAAAATGAGAACAAACTCGAAAAAATGGAGCTAAACCCCAGCTTTAGGCTACGGTCCAACAGTGAGTTCCATTGTTGTTTCCAAGGAGCTCAGTGCAGGACCAGCCACAGTTGTTTTTAAAAAAATTTTTTTTTCCATGAGAATTATAGATTAAAGATGTCTCCAGCAAGCAGTCTGGATCAGAGTAACTGGAAGTGATGGATGCTGCTGCACAAATATTGTTTCTGATTTTGTAGGTGCACTTTAGCTCTGCAACTACCAATCATCAACTCACATCTGAACATCCCTGGCTGTGGGAGCTATAACATACATTTCTAGTTTGTTTTCAGCTGACGTGGTTATTGTGGCATAAAGGAAGGAGAGGCATGGTGAAAGACAAACTTATCCTTATGCTTGTCCCCAAATTGATGCTTATTTCAAAATACTTCTAGGACTTCCACAAATGCTGTAATTTCTCTCCAAAAGTATTAAATAAACTGCATTCTGAAAGCTCATACAAATAGTCTGCTCTTTTCCCAAAACTGGCGTACAGCTTTAGAGTGGGGAATGATGCTGCACCAGCTTCTGAGAGGAGGGCTGTTATTTTAAGCCAGCTATAATTTTGTGTTTCTGCAACAGACAGCTATTCTTACTGGCTGGAGTGGGAGCTGGCTCCTGGCCCTGCAAAAGCAAATAAAGGTCCTGCATACACTGGCTTCTAATGCTGCTGATGCCACTCAATTACTGCATGGATTAATGGGACATGATGGTGCAAGTTCTCCTCCCTGCTTTGAGACATCTACATCAGGCATCCCACCCACCCATACAGCCTGCTCTGGCAGGCAAAGGAACCATGAGTATTCCCCCATGGTGATTCATCTCACCTTAGGGTAGAGGGTCAAGCCCTGTTCTGCAGATAAAAACCTGTGTGAGCTGGTTCCTTTCAGGTCTTCAAGTGGGTTCTAATCAACTAAGTCTACACACCTGAAGTTTGATGAGCAGAATTCTTTTCATGCATCTACCTGTATCTATGTATCTCACTTGGTAAAGAATTAAATCCTTCAAAAAATGTCGTGGGATATTGCATTCTTATCAGAAGGTTACCTGGAGTAACTAGTTTGGAGTACTTATGTTCTTTGCAGTGTTCAAACTGATTCCTCACCTTCCTGGGAGACTGTTTTTCAGTTCCTCCATGGTCAGATTGCAGCAGGGCTCATTCTCTCCACCCTTTGATACACTTCTTTCCCCATGTCCCTCATATTGTGCAGGATTTCAGATATTCTCTAGGCAATCCAGACTGCCATTCCATCATGATGCTAGTGTTTAAGGCTCCTTTCTTGCTCTCCCCAACTTAGATCTCTAATTCAACATTCACTGTGTTATGATTTCATCTCTTTCAAGAAACTTTTTCCCATTTTGCCTTCCCTGCAAAAGAATTAAACTTAATCACAGTCTGAGCATCCTTGAATGCTTGTCTGTAACTTGAAATCTGAATTTACAGCTGCTTTTTATTTCAAGGGCACTGAGCAAACAAAAAAAAGTTTGAATTTCTTTAGTGCCATGTATGTGCAGAGAAGCATCTCTATCTGTGCCCTTCTGTGGTTTAATTTGCAGTTTGTATCTTCCATGCATAGTAACAAATGTTACTAGAGTCTTCTTTGGGTTCTGGAAAAAGGTGCCCGTGACATTATGCTTAGCTGTGGAAAGTGAAAACACAGATCTCACCTGAAGCATAAAGATTTGTTTGCTTTATGTTTGATGAAACAGTAAAAATCATAACAAAGGATACTTCAATAATGTATAACTTCCTTCCATAGCTCAGAGCTGTTCCTGTTGGAAAATCAGGTAAAATTAAAAAAAAAATAAATCAACAATTAAGGAAGGTATTTTTACTATTTATTTTATATTTGACATTTTATGATGTTCAGGTGTTAGTGACACATGCTATTTATCTCACTATGTTTGCTAATTAGAATGAGTGTCTGAGTTTGCTTTCTTGTGTCTTGTACAAATCTTGTACAAATGTCCCGTGGAACCTCAAAAAGCAAATAAAGTATCTTTGTAATTATTTTAAATGCTTTTTAAAAAATTAAATTTCTCTCTTACACTATATACAAGTTGAGGGAGAGAAGTATTTATCTCCAGAAATACTTAGCCTGTCCCTGTTTACTCAGCTTGTCTGTGACATTTGGCACTGTAATAGGCACAAGAGCCTGCCTGTCTTTTCCTTGGACTATATGATATATCGTGATGCTAGAAAATGAATCGTGGGTGCTGCTGAGCTTCACCTCCAGCTGCTTTCTTGTTGGTGGGAGGAACAGGACCAGTTTCTCTTTGGTGCTCCTCCACTCCTTTTGAGTGTCTCTGAGCAGTTTGAAAAATGCAGAAGCTGCTGCTTTGACTGACATTGTTCTCCCTTTCTTTCACAGCTAAGCTCTTGCCACAGTCTCTTAATTTTAATTTCTCTACCTGTAAAAGGTTACCAATAAAACATTTTTACAGCAACCAGAGGAAGAGAGAATAAAATAGTCAATTCTTGTCTTTTTGTTTCAATCTTGTACTATCTGATGTCTTTCTTCAGGCTGTAGTGTCTATTTTCAAGTAATGAAGTGAAAGAAAGAGAAGTCCTCCTAGTAATGGAGATCAAGGACATGAACAAAGTCAACACTGAGGCTGAATATTTAACTAGAAGTTCCAGGGTATACTTTTTGAAAACTCCGTGATTTCAAGTATCTCTGGCTTTTTTTTTTTTTTTTTTTTTGAGGATCACTTAATATATTTTATGGTTTATTTAAGACATGCCAATGAGGTGAATTAGCTGAAGATTTCTTTCACCCCCTTGTCTCATGATTTAAATGTCCCTCAGCTGTCTTTTATAGGTGTTTGGATTTTCAGAACACTCAAAAGATTATGCCTGTAAAGGTTGGCAGGGTTTGGGTTTTGGTTTTGGACTATGGTATATGTGAAGAAGGGTTGAGGAAGCAGTGAAGACGAAGAGGAGGACACCAGTCCCTGTCCAGCAGAGCTGTATGTTGTGCATTAAGAAAGGGAGCAGGTGAGTCTGAGAGAAGGAGTTTCACATAACCAAAAGTGTGGAAAAGCATCTTACAAGATTTTGAGCTTCCTCCATCATTAAAAATTACAGTTCTGTGTCATGTTTCCAGCCATGGTGCAAAACCAAAGGTTCTTTAAGTAACTGTTAGGACCATTTTCTCTTCTTCTAAAGTATTTGTTCATTCACCAACTCCAAATACAGCTACTGATATTTTCAGTTTTTCAGTTTTCTAACCAGCTTAAGTTTAAAACAAGTTACTCAATGTATAATTATTGGGAATATTCTAAATTCAGATGGTTTGGCTTCTGGAATGAAATCAGCTTGTTTCAAACTGTATTTAGAAGCTGAAGAAGTTGTCTGAGATTCCTTTATCTCATGCTGCTCCAGAACTCTGGAAACAGCTCCATGGTGAGGTGATGTCCTCTTGGAAAAGTTCGGTGCACTTGGAGAAAATCCCTAGAGTTCAGGTCACTTGGCAAGGATACTGTAGTCTTCACCCAAGTAGTGCAGGCTGTGGGAAAAGATAACCTTTTCTTGGCCAGAACAAACCTCTTGGATTCAAAAGGGCAGGACATGAGGAGCAGAAAGAGAAAATCACAGATAGGAACAACAACTAAGACTTTATGCGTAATTTGTCTCCCCTTGACCTGTTGTCTTACAGCAGGACATATTATTCTTGATGGCACACCAGATCAGTTAAAATGAAGAAATTGCAGCAGCTTTAGCTAAACTTTAAACTCGATCATTTTCATGTAACTAACATAAAAACGTACTTTGTGATTCATACTCTTATTCTTTTGTATTATGCTACTTACTTTATGTTGTTTCCACATTTCCTGGTACTTAAAATATTTTGGAATAACCACCAATACATAATTACATGGTTGTGTTTGTCAAGAAGTGTAGCTGTGAGTATGGCACTTACAATTTTGGAAGCTGAGATACTACCAGAGAATGTTTGGATTGCAAAAATGCTGAATAAGAGAAAAATGATTATTTGTCTATAAATTATCTTAGTAGACTTCAGAATTCCACAGTGGTGAGGTAAATAAGGCAACAGCCTTCTTTGGTTTGGGCATATTCTGTGTTTAGAAAGTTTTTCTGGTAAATATAGGCACTAGAAACCTGACTTTTCAATGCAATCTTAGGACCTAAAGCAACTTTCTGGCAATGGGAACATGTCAGCACCTTCTGACAGTGAGAGTTGCCAACTGAAAGAAGTGTGAAGAGAGATTGAATGTCACCATTTGATAATGCTGTGAGCTGCACATATGCTTGTTGTTTGCTGTAGTTCCATGGCTGACCCTGCTTACAGATGGTCACACCAAATTCCACTCAGTCACACACATTTTCACTGAGCTTTCCACGTGTCTTGTTCCCAAATACGATTTTGTTTCAAATTTTTTCCACCACTCTTGGAAGCCCTTGCGAGACTGAAAGTTGACTTTTCCCTCAGTGAAACACGATGGGCTTCTGTGCTGCAGTGCCTTAGCTTGCTTCCCCATCCAGCCCACCACTGAAGGAGAAAGTGTTCATGAATTAAGCTGAATTGGCATTACTGAGTGAAATGATCTGGCTCAGGGTAACAGGCCAGTGCTGTACAGAATGAAGATTCATGTGTTTGTGTATCTGCCAGTCCTGTTATTGAACATCTCTGGGAAGAACTGTTCTGTGGCAACAGATACAGGGAACCTGTGTGGTGTGTGTACCTTGGAAATACTAGAAATCTTCTGACAATGTTAAAAAAGAACCATTCAGATGGGACCAGAATGTAGGAATGGAGGGAATAACAAACAAACTGACAGTAGTGACATCTGGAAACTGCATGTGCTTACCGGAAGGAAAGCAGCAAGCATGGTATGTGGTTTTATGACACCTACAAGCAGTATAACCTGCTTTTGGCATAAACTGTCTGTAATCACTATTCCAATGCTTTATCTCACAGCTAACATTTAGAACAAAACAGATGGGAAGATTAGGTTTCAAATGCGATAAAATGGTTTATAAATCTACACAGTGTATTGAAATACTTCTCATACATTGCTAAGGATTCTAATTTAATAATACATCTCCTCTGAAAAAAAACCCAAAAAAACAAAAAACCAAAACAAACCTCCAAACCTTACCACTACCACCAACACACCCAAATTTTTCAGTTATTTACTGTTTATCTCTGCTTTGGAGGTGTGAGGCATTAGCTCTGTAATGAAATCAATCTGTGAAACATTCCTCTGTCCGTCCAAATGTTTGTTAATTAATTTTCACTACAGATTTTGAACATTTCCTCTTCAAAAGAAATATCTTGTAAGGGCTGCCCAGTGTGTGGACAGATTATATTCCCCTTGTTTTTATAGTTACAAACTCCTGAAATCCTATCATGATCTGAAAAAAAACCCCAAACCCATGCAGTTACAATAATAAAAATTACACATATGCTGTCAGTGTACTATGGCATATATAATTTTAACTGTTATAAAGTATTTGATATTTCTTATATTGATCAATTGAATATAGATATTATGATATATAATTAGTAATGTATTGTTTTATATCAGTGTTAAAAAAACACACAGTATTTTGCATGTACAACCTGGTGGGAGGAGTGTCAATGTGAGCAACATGTCCTGCTGTTGTCTGGATGGAGGGCCCTGTGGGAAGTACCCCACAGGATGCCTATTCGTGGTGGAGAAAAACCCCTGAAGAAAAAGAGAACTGAAGACAGCTTTGAAATGCAGCTAAATACTGGACAACAGATAACTTCTACCTCAGGGACTGCTTTTCATGTTATAAAAGTGTTATGTTTATTCAATTTATTAACAATGTCCTTAGCAAAAAATCTTACTTTATATGTAAACTGCAGTTGAAATTAGTGTTAGCTCTTTTCCTATTTGTTGATTGTAACCCCTTTGTCTGTTGGTTAGTGATAGTTAAAATTTATAGCTTTCCGCTTTCTGTATCTCCCCTTATCCATATTTGGATGTGTTTTAGCTCAATTTCTCCATTTATAGCCATTCCCTTGAATGCACCTCCCTTGAATTCTCCCAAATTCCACACATTCCATGCCTACCCCATAAAAGCTAGCCTCCCCTTCATTAAAACAGTCCATTTTGTCTTCACCCTGTGTGATTTCTTGCAAAGTAGATCTACCACGGTCTGACTTAGGGTGGTGTCACAGCTATCGCCTTCCTATAGGGCCCTAGGTAGACCTAGTTAGTGGTTGCAGATATGTATGCATTTCTGCTGAATGTAAAACTGATGCCTGGCATCTTCAGCATGTGATACAAAGTCAGGCTTTATCTTTGTAGTTAGACTGAACACCGTGAACATTTCTAATCACATCAGCCCTGAGGCTGGGACTGTGGTTTCCTATCTTACAACTGAGAAGAATGAAAAAGTAAAATAGAAATGAGGTAGCCAAACTAGAGGAAGATGAAGATCTTGGAGTTCTCATCTCCAACCCAGTACTTGGTATCCCAAACCTTCAGACTATTTATTACATGTCACAGGAAAGCATCTTTGGTGCTCTGGGGTATGTTTTATTTTGGGGGATATATTTATGATCTCAAGAAAGACATCTGGACTTTTTTGACTCTTCTAAGGAAAAGAATTAATTAGATGAAAAAAACCCCAAACAAACATAGAATATTTAGAGAGTTATTTGGGGTTTTTTTGGCTTGGTTTGGTTTGGTGGGGGTTTTTTGTGTCTTTTTTTTTAGTTGGTTGGTTGGTTTTTTTGTTTTGGTTTGTTTTTTTTGTTTGGTTTGAGTTTTTTTCCTTGGAAAGAGCAGTATCCAAGCAAGAGGAGATTTCAGTTTGATACTCCGACAAAAATCTTTATCTGGTGTTTAGTATTCTTTACATCTTTTAGCTAAGCTGTTCCATATATGCACCTGTTGATCAGATAAATACCATTATATCTCCTTTCCACAGTGCACTGCATTAGCTTCTGGTTCAACCGTCACTTTGCCTTTTGGCATATTGTTTCTGAAAGGATGAAATTAACATCAGAAACCTTTCCAACTGTAAAGAGTTTTGTTGGCATTGACCAGTTCCACTTGGATGTTTACCATAATTCAAGTGCTCAGCTGCCTGTGGCTGTTTACAGTAGTTGTTTCTAGTTCCATAGTTATCTTCATTATTTTACTTGTGGATTAAGTGTACAGTAAAGTAATTACTTAAAGTACTTGATGTTTACGTGAGCCAGAATGAAACATAACAATGGGACAGCACCTAACCTCGGAACTGCCTTCATTCAGATTCTGGGCAAGTTTGTTTTTTGATGTGCATTGACCAGTTTGACACATATCTAAATGAATGTTATCACGCTGCTCTTTAGTTTAGCCTGGACACTTCTAGGCACAGAGAGACATTTGTACATATTTTGTACTTTGTGTTAGTGGCTCTGTAATGATTTGTTTAAAGAGAATTCAAATTTATTATTGTATTTTGCAGGAATGACAACACACTCCTCAAAAGTGTCTCAGTTTACCACTGTTTTAAACGTTTTGCCATTGGTGTGCAAGGGGCAGGAAAGGGAAATGCTGGTTCAAGAAAGGCATAACGCAGTAAAATTCTAATTTGCTTAAGTCTATAAAGCCACTAAACAGTTTTTCTTTTTCACAGGAAGACTGCATCAGTTTGATTTTTCTGGAATCTATCAAGCCCAATTCTTGCATCTAACCTTATTTAAACTTTATTTACTTCCCTTTGGCCATTAAAGTGTGTGGGCATTTGTTCTTGTAAAAATTCATCTTTAAAAAAAATGAAAACAACAAAAAGCCACACAACACAAAAAACTCAAAACCTACTAACAGCTTCTCACACTTAATAGAGAACATGATATGTAGCAGGTCCTCCTGTTTGGTTTGTTGTGACTATGAGGAAGATTGTCTGTGACTTTCTTTTCTTACCTGTCACAGATCAATTTTATTGCCCAAATCCAGAGGGATTCTGAGGGATCCAGAGAAATTACAAATATGGAACCCTACTTTTCATCTAGTTTGTGGTACTGGCTTGTAATTCTTATCCACTATAGGTCTGGAGACCTAAATTTGACTGTTAGCACCTGTTTTCAGGGTTGCCTTGCTGTTTGTCACATTCTCCCCTTTTTTAATTTCAAACTTATGTTCCATTTCAAACCTTTTTTTATTACTTTTCACTTCCTTTCGTACGTACTGTGTGTTGGCAGTTCCACTTTGAAGTCTTTTGCTATTCTATCAGGAGATTTCTCTTGCATGACTTCTCTTAGATCTCTTGCCTCTGTCAAGATGTGGCAATGCATACTTCTGACAATCTGTTCCTAGATTTTACTTATCTTTATTTTTGCCGTTGCATACTTTAAACATAAATATATGGTTACTGTTATTTTCTCTGGAATCCCTTCAGTTGGGTTATTTCTGCCTGGGAATTGAGGCTCTTGGAATTAAAACGTTTGCACCTAGAGTGGCTATAAGACAATTATGTCTCCAAGACCTCCCTCTTAAAATGAGGTCCATGAAGTCAGACTTTTGCATGTGCCTGTAGTCCTGCTAATTCAGCAAGATTCCCCACAGAGCAGCGATTTCTCTGGAACTCATTGGAGAATGGGAAACTACATGAGAAACAACCCCTGCTGCTCCCTCACCCTGTACCCTGTTGCCTAAGCACCAAACACTGAATCTGTGGTGACATTTCCATGCTTCATCATCCCTTTTTATTTTAGGTAAATTTGCTCAGACTGATCGCTATTTAATCTCCCCATTCGTGTTCTGTTTCTTCTGAGTTTGTTGCATGCTGGAGACAGAAAGGCAGTGAGGAGTTAACACCAAAAAGTTCTTATATAATCCATCTTGCCTCATTACACAAGTCTAACTATAACACACAAGGAAAATGCAGAGAAGAAAAATCTGACATCCATAGGGGACACATTGAAAAGGTCATTTTTCGTGTTCACCTGTCCTGCTGTTTTGAGAAAGCACTCAAGCATGTTCACCTCACTTTTATCTGGAAACCTTTTACTTCTATATTCAACTCTCCTTTATGTCTTGTTACAGCTGAAAAAAAGTTGTTAGAGATTTCTCCTTGAGGATGGCATCTCTGAGTCATGGGACTGAAGCTAACGGAACTCTCTTACTCATGTCAACAAACTGCTTCTGTTCCCCTGTAATCGACCTGGGAGTGTTGAAGATTTATGGTTTGATGGGATATCTCACAGGAGAACAAATACAGCTTTGTAGCTGCAGCTGGAACTGAAAGGAAATCTACAAAAGATGAATTTTACCCGTAAGCTTTCATATCATCATTTATTTGAATTTTACCTATCAAAGTAACACTAAGCACTGGTGATGGATTGTTTATTAAAGAATCTGATGGCAATTTGTTAAAATATTTGTGATGTATGAAGAAAAGCATGTTTTAAGTGAGATGAGGAACTCCACAGGGGGAAATATACAGTCAATACTAGCATGAAAAGATGGAAGCAGATAAGGGAGCCAAAAATCAAAATATGTATAAGTAAGGATCTTTAAGCCTTGTTTACTTTGCCTTTTGACTAAGAGTTCTAAGCAGTTGTAAAATTATAGTGGCCATTGAGTCCGTAGGTCCCAGGCTGCTTTTGGAACCTGGAAATCCCCCACTGATCCACATCTCCACTGTGGAGACCTTGAGTTGGGTGCTGGTGTGCTGGCAGCTGAGCAGGGGCAATGGGCTCTCATGGGCATTGCCTATGCAGGAATCACTGAAGACACAGAGATAGACTGTGCAGCCTTGACTTCATAAAATTTAAGATAATAACTGATCCTATGAAAAGATGTTGCTCTGCTGGTGCAGAAAAATGTGTGTTGCATCTGAAATGTTATTACAGGAGGTTTTCAAAGAATGAATGTGTGTACTTTGCTACATACAGCTTCTAACTGCTGTTTTGTACGAGATGGTCAAGTCCTCATCCTGTTGCCATTAAACGCAGTCTTGGAGTACAGCAGATTTCTGGAAATTAAATTTTTTCTAATTTTTTATTGAAACATAGATTAATTAATTAACATAGACAGAAGTCAAATATCACAGTACTTGACAGTCATAATAATTCACTTGAAATGCAGCACTATGCCTTGACAAGACCACTCCATATAAACAACTCAAAGTACAGATGGTTTAAATTTTCCAGCAGGCAGAAAAAAAACAAACAAGTTTGTTTGTTTGTTTTAACTTTAAAATTTTTCAAAATATTAAGATACTTCATAAGACAAGATTCTACAATAAATTTGGGTAAGTTAATAATATTGAAAAATTTTGAGGCATTTTCTTTAATCCTGTCAATGCACTTATGTAAAATAAGCTTTGAAATACTCCAACTACTAAAACATTTGCTTTAGAAAAATCCACAACCAAGCCATTTGCTTCCCTTTAAAGCATGATGCATTCCTTGCCCTTGGGGAAAAATAATGTGGAAATCTATTTTTTGTGAAAGGTTTCACTCTGAACACATTTTTCCTGAGGGAAAAATTCTGACCAGGAGATGTTTATTTACAGCTAACATTCTCCTGGTAAATAAAAAAGTGTAAGTTTTAATGCATTTATTCTCATGGTCATTGGGAAGCTTGACTAACATTATGTAAGAATCTTCATCTACCTGCAGACTCCAACCACTGGTTAAGCTGGATAGGTATTAACACTAGTGTGAAACCAGTCTAAAATATGGAATAGCATGTGCAGTCTAAAAGAAATGGAGAAAATGTGTTCCTCTGCTCAATCTTAACTAGGTCCAAGTGTTTGGTTTAGTTTTTCTTCCTTACCTAAATTGTTGACTGCTAGTATCAACCTTCCGTGGGATTAACTTATTTCTCCACTTCCCTTTCCTTTTCAAAATTCATCATAGATGACTCACCGTGCCAAGTATGCAGTTTGAACCACAAAATGTTACGATGACTTGGCTGAATCTCAGTGATGCAGACATGAATGCCACTTAATTCTTTGAGGCTTTTGGAATGTGGCTGCTATGTGGATATCAAAACTAGGAGACATGACTTTGCTTTGGGGCTGAACTTCCAGAGACTTCTAAAACACTTATTAAAACTGTTTTATAAATAAAACAGTGGAGCTTTTAACATTTCAAGGCTTTGAGACATGCCACATGCCTTATTGCAGAGCATTTATGGGAGTCACCTGCTGATCCCACTGCTCCTTCTTAAGGTATAAACTTTTTGTAAAAGAAAAAAGGAATGCGGTTATTAGACCCAGCAACAGGCAGCAGATGCTACTGTTTCATGCTATTATGCTTATAGCAGTACACCTCCTTAACATAATATCATTTCACTAGTACAAGCAGATGAAATGTAACCATTTCTATAGCATGAATTAAACTGAAAACTATTACTTGACCCAGAAAACACATAGAAGTCCTGATATCTACTCTAAGCCCTGTCTTGCTGGCTGCAAGAGAAAAGAGCAATTAATGGTTTCAAACATAGCCATAGAATCAGCTGGGTTGGAAAAGACCTCCAAGATCATCAAGTCCAACCCTTGATCCACTATCACCGTGCTTACTAGACCATGGCACTAAGTGCCACATCCAGTCTCATCTTAAAAACCTCCAGGGACGGAGAATCCACCACCTCCCTGGGCAACCCATTCCAATGCCTGATTATTCTCTCTGTAAAAAATTTCTTCCTAATATCCAACCTAAACCTCCCCTGGCAGAGCTTAAGACCATGATAGCTGCCTAGGAGAAGAGACCAACCCCCACCTTGCTACAACCTCCTTTCAGGTAGTTGCAGAGAGTGATGAGGTCTCCCTTGAGCCTCCTCTTCCTTAGGCTGAACAATCCCAACTCCCTCAGCCTCTTCTCATAGGACTTGTGCTCAAGTCCCTTCACCAGCCTGGTTGCTCTTCTCTGGACCTGCTCCAGCACCTCA
>JAWWLV010000045.1:68954424-68983820 GCA_035041135.1 Platyrinchus mystaceus | reverse complement strand
TTCAAAAAAAAAAAAAAAAAAAAAAAAAAACCAAAAAAAACACAAAACACATCAAAAAAAAAGCAAAAATCTGGCTCCTTATTTTCTTTGAGCTGCTTCCAAGGAGGGAATGTGTTATTTCCCCAAATTATTCTCCTGCCCGCCTTTTAGCAAAAGAAGCCTTCTCAAGCAAAATTGCACAAAAACTGCATACTCTGAAAATAAATATTCCTCTGAAAACAAATACTCCACAAAAAAGTAACTTTAAAAGAGTTATGTTTTCATTCTTCCAAACTTCATATGACATATGAAAAAAATCTATTTCTGCGGATCTGGCCAGAGATTAGCAGTTTGGTCAATGTCTGCTGCTATCAAGTATTCATCTGCAGTTAACTTCCT
The DNA here is from genome assembly GCA_035041135.1 of Platyrinchus mystaceus. NCBI lineage: Eukaryota > Metazoa > Chordata > Aves > Passeriformes > Tyrannidae > Platyrinchus > Platyrinchus mystaceus. The sequence continues at coordinate 68,983,442 of JAWWLV010000045.1, read as the reverse complement.
CCCTCCATTCCTTTTCCCAGCCCTTTAAGAAGTTTCCTGCTATGCAGAATGTCATGCTATCAGCAGACAACCTTGAACAATGCTTTCCAACTGTCTGAGCATGTCAAAGGAGCTGGGAAGGGGAGCCTGCTCACTAGCTCTCCACAGGACCACTCTGACACAAATGCAGACCCAGACTTTTAAGAGCTCTAGTCGCACACAAGCACATTTTTCTCCCCCTCTTAACAGGAAAGACAACTTCACAAAAACATTCTGGCAATAGGCTGTTGCACATGTTGAAGGCTGAAAACAAAATCGGATGCCATCTGTTGTTAACAATAATTCTGTGAAAGGCTGCCACAAGGGACATCTGCTTCAGCAAGTATCAGATCACTTACATTAACCAGAGCTTTACTGTATCTGTATCAGTTACGCCTGGAGACTGCCTTTACAGTCAGGCTGCCCTGAAAGCTCAGGTATTAAGATCCAAAATTAAAAGCAATTCAGCAGACCCTGATGCACTAAAAAGTCTTATTGCAATTCCTTTTTTTTTTAAAAAAAAGGGGGGGGGGGTGGAAACAAGAGGTTATTGCTCTACTAACAAGCCCACTGAAGGATCAAAAATATATCTCCTCATTCAGGTCTGCTGGGATGGACAAGCAGGCATCCCCTCTACACGCCCGGCACAGAGATCTCCCTTAGTTCACCACGAACATCTGGGAAGGGGGTGGGGGTGAGGCACAGAGAGAGGAGGAGAGCAAAAATAGTCTCTGACATATTCGCAGTATTTCCACAGCCCGTTAGATTTCGCATGCTGTTTAATCTGTAGCCGTAACGCAAATGCAGTCAGACCGGATCACTCCCAAACAAATACGTATTGTAAGTCCTTACCTCTGGCTGAAAAGTATTCAACTAGTAGGAAGGAAATGAATAACTGCTGCTTGGGCAGGAGCGCAGCAAGAAAGACACACCAGCAGCCTTACACGCAGCCCTATTCAATAAAACTACAGCTTTTCCTTGGCCCCTCCCAAAAGTCAATGCTAAGTGAATACATATCCCTTATGTTTACAATTGGCAGGCAGTGGTATGCATTGTCCTCAATTTATTCTAATAGACAGCCAATGACTATGCACAAGCCAAGGTAGGTTCAGCCTGCCTGCAGAGATGCCTGTCATTCCCTAGGCATGCTCAGGAAGCCACTCATCAGAAAACCAAGACCTAAAAAGCTTCGAAAATTTGTGCAAGCTGCCAAAACTGTCTCGCTACATGCCCTTTTTTGGTTATCCTTAGCAGGGCCTCTGAAAGTAAATCCTCTGTCAGGAACAATCATAAGAAATGTTAATCTTGGAGAAAGAGGCTGTCTTGTTGAACACAAATGGAGCTTAAAAAAGGAAATACACTGAATGGAAAGAGACACAGTAAACATACTTACTTTTTGCACCAGTTTAAAAAAAGATCAAATAAATAATTTTACTACAGCTAAACTTGATAGTATTTTTTTTAACAAGGACCACATGTAAAAGGGAACAGAAACGCTCTGCTGTACAATCTTGATTCTACAGAAAAAGAGAAACAGCAGTGGGAAAGGCACATGAAAGCTGAGTCGGCAGGCTTCACAGCCCCTTGCCATTTCTAATAGTACAACAGAAGTTACAGACAGAATAGGTGTGTTCTGAAATATAACTTTTAAAGAGATTTAAAACTTTGATGGTGATCCATGGCAAGCTGGACTAGTTGGATGCACAGGTTCAGTTTAGAGGTATTCAGCTATTTATCTAGACATTAAAACCGGTTCATTTACTATGAAAATAGCCCCACACCTGCATAATCTGACCTGTACTTTTGACTGTCTTTAAATATTATTGATAAACTAAGCTCAAATCTGTTTTCCTTTAGTGATCGCACACTATGGATAACTTTGCAAATGATGTAGGTAGCTTAAAAAAAGGAACAAACAGATAAAGACTGATTCTGGAAAGATACAAAGTATATAAATGAATTGTGAAAATAAATTTGAAAATTGTTGCCTAGGAAAACAGCACAGTACACAGACCCTAACACGTGCATGTACCAGTCACTAAGCAAGGCTGCAGGACAACACCTGACTGCTCTAAGGGGGCAAGATTCCAGACCAGGAGATATTCTGCAGATTCATATTGGGCAATAATATTCACAAAACCATTTAGGGGGAAACTGTGTGTAAGATGACTTTGCAACTGAATGGGCTAAACTGTTTTAATGCCTTTCTGGGTCTTTTTTTCTGGCCATTGGGCCCCATGGATTTAGTCATGTGTAATGCAAGAAGGATTCAGTCCACAGACAGTAAACTAATCTTTACAGTGTGAAAAAAAATCAAAGAGAGACAAATCTATGCACTTTTACAGCAAGAAATCAAAATTATACTAGTGTCATTTTAAATTTCACAGCTTTATTAGATGAAGTGTGTTTGTTTAAAGTGATGTTTGTTTTTGGAAGGCACTTTTTCCTTCATTTTAACAACCTTTTGGAAACTTCTTCTAATACCAGACAGCTCCCATAATGTGACTATGATGGTTTTAAATATTAAAAGTAATACCTACAGGTTTTGCAGGATTTACTAGACAAGAGAGAACAAAATCCTTGTTCTCAGTCATTCCACTAACTACAGAAATTATTAGCCTATATGTATCCATGACCAAATAAAAACAGGTAATGACATTATGTAGGAACGAATTACAAATCTCTACTGGATCTTACCATCCCCTAGATTTCCAGGATGTAAAACGCTGAAGAATCCAGGCTAAGGAGAAAGTGCAATTAAGGGATGTGGACTGTTAGAAAAGAAAACTGAAGAAGTACCCTCGGCTTCTCATTCCACCGTGGACATCAACCCATGCAATCTCCAAGTCTACTGCAACAGGGAGCTAGGAGGGATACACTACCTAAAGCTGAAAGCAACTGGGAATTTTTGTGGTTTTCTGGCTTTTTTTTTTTCACTCTTTAAAGACACTTACCATGAGTTTGATATTCCCTTGTGAAATCATCCCAAACTCTGTGTTCCAAGTCAATTTGCCATTAAAATTCCACCAAAAAACCCCAAAAATTTTGCTTTGGGGAAATGATGTCATGAAAAGTAAACTCTGCATCCCTCTTGCTAAGCTGAATTTTGCTTATAGAAACTTTCGAATTCCATTACTTGAAACTTCAAAGCCAACAAACTGTCACAGATACCATAATTTTCTGGGAGATATTACTAGAAACATTAGCTATGAAAAATGCAGAGTTAAATTCTGATGGGTGCCATTTTGCATCCTATGCTAGGAGCCACCTGTAAATACACAACTGTAAATATGTCTGCTGTAAATACATAGCTATAACATGCTTAAATCCACAGTTGAAAGAATTCAGGGAACTATCATCATAGTCCTTGCCCTCATTGCCAGGGCTGCAACTCTAGCCAGACTTTCCTATCACCTTTGCTTTAGCAATCAGAAACCCTTTGTCACAGCACAGAGCTACAAACCTTTTTGGGACTTGAATAACCCAACTCCTGGTTTCATCCTCATGGCCAGGCTTCACGAACGAAGATTCGAGAAGGGCTCTACCCACGCTTGCCACAAGCATGCTGATGGCTAAAAAGGCCAATGCAAGATAGACAAGTCCTTTGAAGGCAGGTATATGCCTTTGTCTCTTAATCTTTATTTGACCGCGACAGAAGATGCCCGTTGGCCACAGTTAACCAACCGGGTGAAGGGTGGAGATGAGCTTTGGTTAGGCCACCTTTTTTAGGCCCCTCTCCATGTGGAGCAAGCAGTGCTCTCCTTGAAAAAGGAGAGCTTGGTCATTCAGGATGCTGCCGAATGAGACTGTCATCAGTCTCAGGCGGCCAATGTCCTGAACCGCCCGCATGCAGGGTTAGGACTGCGGCTTCCAGTGCACCTTATCACCTGCTGTTTCATCCCTCACCTGTTGCTTCAGGGCTTTACAAGTGTGGGTATAGCCTTCAAGCCTGCAGAGTGGATTTTTTAGGTGAGGCACAGCGTGCGCAGAACTGGTCCCACCCTTTACTCCTGAGGTTCATCTGCCAGGGCCTAGCAAGCTTGGACAGTGACAGCGAGGTCCTCAGGACGTAGGTTTGAATTAGAATGTCCTTCTCTTAGATGGATGAACTTACAGGGCTAAGCGAGCTCCATCTACCCAGGTTTGAAATTAGAGTTGTCCTTCTCCTAGGATGACTGCCGGAAGGCTAGTGAGCCCATCCTGCCCATGGACACATTTTATCTGACCGCTCAGTTTTGACTTGTCTGGCATGGGAGACCCTACTGGAGGCATATACCCCCGCCAGCACAGCTCACAACCTTGTAAGGGCATACAGGCTTCTACCCACTGAAATAATTTGGACAAGCCTTTCTCTCCCTACTTTTCCCCCACAGCCTCCTACACTCTAACTCAGGGACATTTTTTTGCCTTAAACACCCTTCCCAGATGCTGTAATTCCAAAACCAACCATTGCTGGGCAGAAGCCGCAGGCAAGCCAGGCCCACCACAACCCCCCTCACTGCAACAATGCCGGGACAGGGGCGGAGCAGGCACACACGCAAGGGGTCCCTGCATCCACCCGGCGCTCGGGCACCTCCCACAGCTCCTGCCCAGCCAAAACCTTGATAACTTGGGGCAAGGGTGGGACTGCTCACAATAAGAGCCGAAGTGTTTATACGTTTTGGGCTCTTAGTATATTCTTGGAGACCTAAACCTGCAGTCACTCCCTCAGAGGCATCATGTTAGAAGTACTTGGAAATCTCTGTCAAGACTGTGGCTCTTGCAAGTTTATCAATTTTTCCTCCAAAATATACAATCTAAAGATGAGGTAAGTCTATGGTCTAGAAAGCACACTATAAATCATCTCCTGGAGGTAGGTCTGGTTGCCACATACAGCCACTCTGAAGAACTTGCATTTTGGCACTGTAAAACTCTCAAGACTCGGCAGGCAGTGCTGGCCAAACGGGCCACTTGGGTTATTGCTGGTCCAGCCCCCTGAGTACCTTCTTCCAAAAGCAGCTGTGATGGCAGAGCTATGTCCCTCACCTGAAAAAGTCTTTGGAGTATTTGGGGAGGGACAATAGATTGCTTTTCAAAATTAAGCAATTTTTATTATTTTTATTATTGAGCTTCCCAAAATTATTTTTCTTCTCTTTATTTGACATGGTGTACCTTGATCATTAATGAGTAGCACTGTCTTCCACCACTGTCACTGCAGTGTCTTCAGCTACCATTTCAGAAACACATTCTGAACCACCCCACCTCTGCACATTCCCACAATACAGCAAAATGCATATAAAGCATCAAATACACCACACAGAAGGCCATTCTTCCCATCTATACCAAACTAATTTGGTTCTTGCCTCTCATCCCCAAAATGTAATTTTTTTAGTTGTCTCCACTGATAACAGTGGGTCAAAACTGTTCTAGTGCTCATGGCATAAAGATAGAAATCTTTAGAAAGGAGCTTCTGTCCTGCAACTAGCACAGATGCTCCATGTTTAGGCTGGAAGACCAAAGCTCTACTTAGGAGAATCACAGTAGTGAGGACTTCACTGGGAGCAACCAAACCTATTCCCTAGCACAGAGACTGACACAAAAAGGCAGGCTTCCTACTGATCCAGGGTAATGATGATGTGTCACTCAGCCATAATGACAAGAAAGCAGTCTTTATTTGCTATCCTGGTACCAGTTAACAAAGGTATGACATGCTGGAGCGCTGGCAGAGACACAAAAGGTTATAACCCTGCCAGCAGCAAGGGTCAGCATCCACTTAGTCTGCAATCACAGCTTCATCTGAACACAGTTCTCACTCCAGCAAATGCACTCAGACCCAGTCAGCAGCACTTTTATCCGACAGGTTTGTGTTCTCTTCACACTTATGCAATGCAACCATTTGTCATTCTTTGTCTTTGAGCAGGACAAGGACAGAAGGTAGTTTTAACACTTCCAATGACAAAATATATCTCTGGAGGGTCACATGGCTGGGGCAGAGCCTTGGTCCTACCCTGTAAACCCTCTAGGGAGCTAAAGGAGGTATCAAAAGACCTTGAGAAGAGAGATAGGACTCCCTTCCCTGGCAACCTTAAACAAAATTTTCCTCCTCCTGCCTGCATATTGGAATATTCAACACAGTGTTGAAAAGCTCTAAGCACCCCTGAAATACCAGGCACAATTGCATTGTTCTTCACTTTCAGTCCCTCCAGTGCCAAATGGAATATCATGATCAAAGATGAGGAAGGAAGAAGGACTAAACCTCCATTAGCCCCCAAAGGACACAATTACCCTAGGAACTGGGCTGGATAAGAAGCGTAGGCAGAGAAAAGCCAGCAGTTAAGGAGATGGGACAGCAGCCTAACTTACGCTGCCTGCCCTCTGTCAAACACAGGGCAATAGGTAGGGGCAACCTTTCCAGCAGACTTTGCTTTTTTTCTCCCAGTGCAGAGGGCAGGAAATGTGCCATGCACCCTGGACTGGCTCATATGTCCTCTCTTGCTCCAGGCCAGTGCAGAGAGCATGGTTTGGCTCTGCACATTTTCTCATACCTCCTCACAGCATAAAGAGAGCACAGTGTAGGTTTTCTCCAACACAGCAGATGATTTCTAAATGATGCTATGGCTAGGCCATTTCCACAGCTCATCTGAAATCAGCCTCACATACAGAGGCTACATCACAGATGGTGGTGCTCACAGCTCTGACCATCTGACATGAAGGTGAGTAAGCTTAGATTTGTGAGCAAGCCACCCAGCTGGCAGGTCTGTCTGCGGGATTGCTTCCAAGGGCATGAGAGAGAAGCCCACACACCATGAGATTTGATCATCCTTATGATTACCTCCTGGGCACAGAAAAGTTGCTTGTATGTTAGACAGGCAGAGGTAACGTTTTAGGAAAATTTTACACATGCTGCTTCAGGCCTTTTGGCCTGAAACAGCACAATCCATAAGACTTCAAAGTCACCAGTGCACTCAAAGAGGGTGTAAAAGCCACCACAAAAGAGAGTAGAGAAATATGAGCATCTCTTCAAACGCAGGGCTGTGTGCAGTACGATGTCAGCCAGCTGAAAAATAAAAAACCTAGTGCTGCTTAGACACAGTAACAAGGACTAGAATGTAAATACCAAGAAGAATGCACATCTTTCTTAACACAGATGCTAGCCTCAGTCTCCCTAGAACTCATGTATATCCAGTGGAAGAGACAGAGCCCCCCAGCAAGCTTTTCACATCACGAATTTTCAGCACATCCAGAAGAGCTCCACCCAGAGCACCAAGCCTCTCACTTGAAGTGCCCCAAATCCCCCATGAATGGCAAGGACTGTGTTTTCTTTCTACCTGAAAGGTATTATGATTCTTCTGAGTGCTAGCAAAAGCAATAAATGAAGAAACAATGGATACATTGTTTCATTCCTGTTTAAGGTACAGTAATCAAAAAGCATACCATGGATTAATCCATGAAAACCAAGCAAGAAATGCAGGGCAGAAATTTTCACCTCGCATAAAGGTATTAGGAAAAAAAGCACACATAGTAGGGTTTAGTCAAGTGTTTCCATGAGCAGCACTCCCTCACCTTGGGTTAAAAAAATTTAAAAATGGCATATAATTATGCTTTGTTGCCATCCATTTTGATGTGGCATATCTGCCCATTTTTGCTAGGTGAAGTATTTAATTTCTCTTGGTTTAGACAGTTAAATATATGCAAATCACATTTATATACTAAAAAAGAAAAATCAAAACTAAAATGGCACCTAAAAACCTGCTGGAAAAAGATATTTTATCCATAACTTGAAAGAACTAATTATGGGCACAGTGACTTTACCTTACTAAAAGCAAGACAAACAATATAGTGGCCCATATTCCAAAGAAAATAACATCTGCACTTTTCCACTACAAAACTAAGCCTAGCTATTAGTACACAGTGCCCCCCAAAGAGCAGAGATTTTACAGCACCTTCACTCACTAGTAGAAAAATAAATAAAAGAGATCTTCTGCATTGCTTTGGAAAGTGGGACTTTTATGTACTTTTTCTGCAGGTGAACATATGGTAAGGGAACTCTGCCCTCAGGGACCTCTTTTCCTGAAAGGCATGCCCACTTCTCACAGAGTAAAAGCTATGAACAGCAGATGTATATCATTTTCCAAACATGTCCATTTTCCATCACTAGTCATAAAAGATTACATGCAGTGAAAGTAGCAGGGCTCAGAAATTTGCACACTTTCTCAATTTGCCTTGTTTTGAGAAAAATCAGTGCATTTACCCAAAACAATTGCACTGTATGCACTCCACCTTTGTGAATTTGGCTTTGAGTATTGTTTTCCAGGCAGAAAAGATGATGCCATCATCTACTTTTCCAACTGGGTTACAAATTAAACAGGCACTGGTACAAACATTTAGAGGGTGAAGCATGTTCCTTTGCTTGATTCTCCTCTCCCTTAGACTAGACTAAACCATGTACTGACTAATCGAATCAATATTCTCTTACATATCCTATTGTTACATCAGTGTGAGAAACAGGACCCTTTGTGCTCTGATGCTAATGAATTATTAAGCTTCAGGAGCTTGGCTCAGGCAATGAGCAGAGGTTACACCTCGGTCATTAACTTGGACTCAGATGAAAAACACAACTTTCATGGGTTAAGCCCATTTAAGTCCCACTATGACCAGGTTTGCAAACAAGACTTTTGATCTTCATTTAGGTCCCCTGTATACTGTAACAGAATTCAACACGGGCCACTGCTTCTCCATGACCATGTCCCTAGGGATGGCAAGCAATAGAGAGAGAAAGGCACTTCAGGCAACTCAGCAAAATCAACAGAGGTAATTGGTAGGCTGCCGGCAAAAATACCTGATTCTGCTAGCATTTGCTTCAAGCAATGTATTTATTCCTGTCCACATTTTATCCATGCAGCACATGCAAAAGGGGAAGAGTGTGAATATAGTCATCCCTTTCCAGCCTGTTCATGCTGTATTTTATTGTCATAGATTTCCTTACACCTCCTCCAAACTCAAGCTCTAACTAGTTCAGGCCACCTCACATTCCTATAGAGAGGACCCAAACTCTGTTGCTGCACAGTAATGCGTTTCAGTGCCATACAGGTAAAAACTAGAATGATAGAAAGCAAGGAGTATTTCTCCCTTTTCAAAGATGAAAACAAGGTACTGAAAAGATCTGTATAGATCCAGCTTAGATCCACACAGGTATTCAGAATTCAGCTCATATTTACAGTTAGTAAGTCTCCCACCATTTAAGATTTCTGTCCAGTATAGTCCTGGCTTTCACTGACTTGGATAACATCCCACAGGCAATGTCTGGCACAGCCAAGAATGGAACTCAGAAGTTCTCCATTTTAGCCAGATCCCTATCAAGGAAGGTGTTTCCCACAGAAAGACCAGCTGATCAGCTGTGCTGAGCAGCTCAGGCAAGGCTACCAGCATGTAGCTTCACTCACTGCAAGAGAGCACAGCAGGTTAGAGAGCTGAAAGAGGGTGAGGAAGGACTGTGCTAGGCAGGAACAAGCTACAACACTGCAGGGGATAGAGAAAGCAGGCAGCAGGGTGCATGGCAAAAGACTGGAAAACAAGAGACAACACTAGGAATAACAGGACAGTGAAAAGTGGGAGAAACAAGCACACAGCCTCTGCATTGACACTCCTATTGCTGTCACACAGAGAGCAGAGCTGTGTTGTCCCAGCTTGGAACAAATGAACCAGTTGCAGCTTTGTGCCACTGAGTATGCAAGGGCTGTGCAAGTGCTACGACTGCTAGTGAACAAAATTTCTAGAATGAGATCTGTAGTGCCCTGCATCACACCATGTCAGACTGTGTGATGCAAGAGCCACAACTGGAAGCCAACTAGTGCAGCCTGTGGGTGTGCCGAAGTCACACAGTGGCTCTGTGGAAAGAGCTACACATCAGAGTACATCCCTCCCTCAATCTTCCAGCCATGCAGACCCCTCTGGAAAGAACAAGTCTTTGCCACTTTCTCAGAAAAGCCCAGTTTCTGTCATCACCACTGACAAGAAATAAGAGGAGCAGGCACAGCAAAGTCTCAACAGCAGTCCCAAGCATTTCGTTAATCCAAAACCTCTGTCTGCCCCTGAGTTTACCCAATGGAGGGAAGGGGAACTGCAACATCTGCCTCAAAAGAAATTAAATAATTAGAAGCAGAAGAGGAAGCAAATGAAGAAACATTAGCAATACGGCTTCTGTAATACCACAGACCAAATTTGAGAAGAGGATATAGGAGCCCACCACATCCCTAACATTCACCTAGCACCATATATTGCCAAGTCATCTTGTTCCAAAGCTGAGAGGGGCTTCTAAATAACTGATAGAAGCAGAGCATACTTCATCATTTCTTTCTGTTTGTTCAAACAGCGCTGCGGGACCGATACACGCTGCGAGAACTCCACTCAGGCTCACAGACAAAAGACCAGAGAACGACCTGACAGAGATCTCCATCACTAACGACGAATTCGGCATTCATGGTGGTGGTAACACACTTTCCTTCTAATAATTAGCTTTTCCCACTTTTCTCTATTTTTCCTTCTCTCTCACTCTTGAATTATTGTTTTGGATATCAACATTTGACCACGTTTGTGTGTTAATCTCACTTTCAGGTATATTCAGACTTAGAATTCCTACCCACTTTTAAGGATAGAGGCACACTTCACCTCTCTGTACCTAAGCAGGTTGGAACAGGGCACCACCAAAATTACAATTATTCCTATTGCAACATCACCTAGTCTTCTCAGTCAGGATCCAAGTTCCCATGAGATGGTCCCTCTGCTTATACCACAGCAGCAAGAGGTGGAAGGCACTTGCACTGGTGGGATCTCCATGTCCCAAATCCTTCACGTGCAGGCAGGTCTCCATGCCAGCAATTCTATGACAGTTCAAACCCCAGAATGAGTTTCTCTAAAGGATGCAGCACTTAGTGTGATAGTGGACTCTTCCTGTCCCATCTCATAAGGAGAGGGATAGTGAGTTTTTGCTAACTATTCAGCATGACATTTACTCCTCTCCAAATCTAGACACACACAGCTTTCTGTGAAGTGCTCTGGGTTATGTCCTCTGACAGGCAATTTCCTGCTGCAGCTTCACCTAAATAAAAGAAATTCACTACTAATTAAAAAAAACCATAACCAGTACAGAAGCCTCCATGCTATATATTTTTAATTACATTGCATTCTATGCTTCCTATCGTCCAGTATTCCTAGAACATCTCAATCATTTGTATTGATGAGGTAGCATGACAGAATTTCTCAAGGGGACTGCTGAGGTTTTGAACAGCAGACAGCTATGCTATTTATCTATATGAGCTACATCACTGGCATAACACATGATGAGGTAACTGCAGAAGTATACAAAAAAAGGAGTAACAGCTCATATGTTTCTCATAGTTCCAGTGTCCAGTTCCTCTGCACTTCCAAATTACTTCACTTCCAAGAGATTAAATTCCTGTGCTTTGCTGTGCAAGTTTTATGGTAAAAAGCCACAGTTTATGGCAAAATTGAGGTTTATGTAGAATGTGGCATTCTGTACATTATATCAAATCTACTTTGGCCTGAAATTTAAGGTATTAGGTTTAATTCTCTAGGCAGGGTTTACGCTTACCTGAAGAAATTACTTTCTGACCTTCCCATGATCAGTGTTCATCAAATACTCATTAAAATATCTAATCATCTGAATGACTCCAATTTGTCTTTGTCCCTTCCCTAACCAGAATGACCCATGTTTACCTTCTGTGGCAAGCTCTTAAATCCTGAAGTTTAGTGTAACAGTCAGTGTATTGGTATTTGCAAACAGCATAAATATCCTTTTTCCTATTCTTTAAAACAGATGAATGTTACAAACACAAACTTTCCCTTCTTCCTTCAAGAATAATTCACAGCAATTCAGCACCAAGTGAGCTGTATGAAGTACACTGATATCAATTAAAAATATACAATCCTGGGGGAATAATTCCATCCTGTCTTCATTCAGTCCTTTGAATTTATACTTGAAGTGCTTTTTAAGTGCATATAATGATCCTATTGCTCCTATTCTGTTTCAGGAGAAATGGAAATGTGATACTAATGCTCCTAACTGGCTCTCTGGAATTCTGCTTTTGTAAGACATGGTATCTCCTCAGATAACACTTCCTCAGGCAAGCCACATAACATCAGGGAAGACTGCAATGCTCCTGAGTCTGTTTGCATTGGTAACAGTGGATACAAGAAAGACTTTCAGATACCTTGAATGATGGCTGGAAAGAAGCATTGCTTATCTTCTTTAGCAACATCAACCTCGTAATGCAAGCAGATCATAGTTTTCTATGGGTGTGAAGCATGTTTTTTGCCATCACTGGCATTGTATTCCTGATTTATGTTTTACCACAAAAAAATTAGCATGGGATATCTGTGATACATATTCAGAGTATCCCTCTCAAAACAGATCTCGCAGTTGGCTTGATAAGAGTCTCAGGATACAAACATCAATTAAAAAAACAGACTTTGAAAGGTTGCATTTTTTCCTATTACAGATTGAAAAAAAACATCTTTAAGAACATTTGCTTGAGGATTCATTATATTTTTCTATAAAGAAAATAACTTATTCTTCCATGAAACTCTGTGGATTACCATATGCTATCCTTTATTGAGGCAACACCATTACCACATTCATCTCATTTCTAGTACTCAGTCTCACCAGTCATTAATAGCAATTCCCAGTGCTGCAAGTTTAGATACTGATGATGTAAACCAGTCAGCTATGGCTCATGGTTAACATCTTTATTATTTTTCAGCCACAAAGACAACATCCATAAATAAAAAATAATCAATGAACATTTTTAAAGCACAAATATGGAAAGAATTATACCTACCTTGATAAGTGTCTTTTCACCACTGCTAAATGATTCTGGGTCAAGGAAAGGGATGACCTTGCCAGCTTCTACCACATATGGTAATATATCCACCAAGTTAAACATACATATGCCTTGAGTTGAAGCTGCTTCTGAGTGTCAGAATGCATGCTGAATTCCTAACTAATGGCTATGGTTTGGACCCATTGGAAGAAATATCACAAGTTTGACTTTTTCCAGAATCTAGCACACTATAACACTACAAGGAAAAGAAAAAAAAATCTTATACTTCGAAGCAAGTCTCAAATATTCCATATCTGATCGAAAAAACCTGACACTTGGCTTATGTAATTTGGTTTCTGAGCAGTTATGTACAATTGAATGCTTCCTCAAAATCACGAAGGGTTTCCATACACAGATTCTTGCAAATCAAATATCAAAGAAACAGTTTGCCTAAATCCTTGTACAGTCCAACTGGCAACACTTCCCATTTCTGATTAGATCACGGATAAATTCACCATCCTTCAGTGAGATATCAGACCCATTTCTGACAGACCCTGAGCCAGACTGTAAAACCATTAAGCTGCTGACTGCACAGCTAGGCAGCAGGATAACTACACACACTGGAATGTATAGCTCTATATTTCATAATAGCATCATCCTGCCTCCAGTGTATGTCAGGAACTCATAAAATCACAGTGAGAGGATTTGCTCATTCTCCTCAACCCACGTAAGTGGGAATTACTCCTCAGCACGGTGCTCTGCTGCAGAATCCCACCCAGTGGGCTCAGCACCCACCCAAAGCCACAAAGAGCTGATGTGAAATCCAAGTCATGCAAAGAAGCCACCCTCTCCCTTGCAGTGGGTGTGAACGGTTCCATCCCCTACCTGGGCCAAAACCACACTGAGTGTTAAACAATATTTGCATAATGCTATGAACAGGCAAAATTCTATTCAAACACTCCACTGGGGTGGTCAAAGTCCCAAATGCCTGTCTTATGGGAAATTCTGTAATTTCCCATTTAGTTATTTAATTTGAAGGAAGAAAAATATTTCTGATTAAGTTTCATATTACCTTCTCTTGACAATATTCTTTCTAACTCTCCACTGAACTTTATAATAAAGTATCAGAAATAGAGATGGATGCTCAAATAATGTGCACCAACTGCTCTCAAAAGTCCTTTAGTAACATTTAACAAAATAGAGATAAAAAAACTCTCATGAAATACATTCCAATGATATATATTCAAGCAAATCTCTAAATAAAGACTCCAGTGGATGAAATTTTAGTTCCTGAAGTAATATTATTCCTTCATGGTTTACTATTATGATCTCTTTTGGAAGCCATCAAGGATATGTGAAAAAACACAGGTAAATATCCAGAAGCTTAATCTTTTTGATATAGTGACCAATTTCCCTATAGCTTTTTCAGCTTATCTTCCAGATTAGTTGTAATTAATTATAAAAATCCTATGGTACAAGTTCCAGCTTATGAACATCAGCTTCATAGGCTCAGAAGTATTAGTAAAATGTATTTTGATAATTATTTCCAAGGAAGAGAATATTTTTTATAAACTTTGTCCAAATTCAACCAGGAAGAAAAATATATTGATGGTTACATACTGCAAAAGTATGGGAAATTGGACCACTTTTTGTTTCAGGCCCAGGCCACCCAAAATTTAAGAGGCTTTGGCACATCTCAGAAAGTATCACATGATACTGTTTTGACAGACAAACAAAACAAAAACAATCCAGATGGCTATGCTTCCCTCAGTTACAAGGCAATGACACCAGAGAGGCCTTTACTCACATAGAAGCATTTCCATTTTGAAAAGCTCAGATATTTTTTAAATGCCTACCCTTTCAAAAAGTCTTTGCATTGATTCTACTTTTACTGAAAATCATGCTTTCCTAACTATGGAGGAACCCCAGCTGGACTGGGAATTCCCTGCGGAACGTTTTATGCCTTGCCGAGTGTGACCTACGGACTGTAAACACAGATAGGTTTTCCTGACAGCTGTGCTGAGTCATCCCTGGCAGACATGCGTAGTTGTGACTGCCACGGTGTCCAATAATAAATTATTTATGTAATTAATAAACCAATTGTACACTGACATGTGTTGACTAAAACTGTATAAAAGTACAGCGTAGCTGTAATAAAGAGGTTCGTGCGTTCCTGGTTCCTGAAACACTGGATCCCGTGTCGTTCTTCTCCACCCGACGGCGACACCTAACATTTTCTGTAAGCAAATTTTTGTCAATTCTATGGAAAGTCTCAAAAACCTCTCCAAAACAATCCCAACCTCACAAGATATCTCTCCAGACTTTTTCCTGGTTTAATCTGAGATATAAATATCAGATGAATGATTGTGCAAATACAGAAAACAAATAATTTGCTGAGCTAGTCCAAGTATTTTCAGTCATAAACCATCTTTGAATTTTCCAGTATCATTATTTTTACTGTCCTGTTATATTGATTTTTCTGTTATTATAGAGCTGCTCATTTTACCTATATTTTATGTGCTTCAATACATCATCCCTGTTTAAAGTTGCATGCCCTTACAAGCATTGTTTCCCACCACACTGTTACAGGCTCAGATCCAAACTCTGGGCAGTCCTTATGTGTATACAGGGCTGGAAAGCCTGGAACATGGACTCAGAGGGACATGGTATTTTGACTCAGAATAACAAGTTTGGTACATGACCACAAGCCATAAGCAATACCTTACCAGTAGCTATCTCTTCTGAAGCACGGGTTTACCATTCCTGATCAGTCCTAAACAGTGCTGATAATTTATGCACAATGTCACTTTTCAAACATCATTAGATTTTTTTTTTTCCTGGAAAATGCTTGTACCAACTGTATACTATAGCTGTATCCATCCACGTGTCCACAGATCGAAGTTTTCATTCACCATTTTTTGTTATCTTCCCTGGATTTACAGCTTGCAAATATTCCCAAACAACCACTCTCTATGGAGAGAGGATCTTTGGGGTTCCCACCAGCATAAGCCAGTCCTAATCATTTTTAGCTTATATGGCAGTCAGAGATATTAAGTTTATATATTAGTTTATATATAATATGGTCAAGATTTGCTTTTTTCTAATTAGAGAAGATAAACCAAACAGCTTTCCAACAGAGTCTGCAGAGTCTGGACCAATTCTTCTAATTACTGTAAACACTTCACATTAATAAAATTGTATGTTATTTCTTTTGTTCACTATCAACATGTTAGCTTTTCACTCCTATCCTCTGCACCACAGAATCAACTACTGAACATAACAGTACTGAAATACTGATGTGAAGCCCCCAAAGGGATTTTGAGCTGAACCCAAGAAAGACAAGTGCAGCTATTTCCCTAAGTAAAGAGCTACAGATTTTGGTGGGCAGCAGTTTCTGTACAACTAGACCATGTTTTCTTAGGCAGATACACAGCTTTTATTGTGCACTTCACAGTCTGCACTGTGAAGTGGCTGGCCAGAAAAACCTTTTTCACCTCCAAACTCATCTTTACTACATAGTGTCCTAGTTGTAGGGAAAAGAGGCAGGGTTTAGCATTAGGTAGGTGTGACCAATTATATATTCTATCCCATTTCAGAATTTTTGATGGACTGTCTCTTTAAGCATGGAAGGCAGAATGGTCTCTCCTTGCCTGAGTTGCAGAAGGGAATGAACAAGCCCCCGTTTAAGAGTCACAAGGCGGAAACATCACCATTGTTACAAACCTGGCACAGGGGAGATAGCCACTTTGCCGCAAGCTGGGGTCACTCCACAAGTCTCAGCCGAACAGGAACCACCCCAAACCATTTTGGAGGGGTTTTTTTTGGTTTAAACCATTTTCTTCTGTATCTTTGTAGTTACAGCTATTTAGTAGATTGTTATTTTTTCTTATATTTCTCCGTATTGCTGTTTCACTGTTGGAGGGGGCAAGGGGAGGAAAAGAAAAAGAAGAAGGACTTATTTGGAGTTCTAGTTCCCTGGTGGTCATCCAAACCACTATACACAGTAAACCAGGAAGAATGGTTCCTGAACCAGTGATATATCAGTTTATTATGCCAATTTTAAATCAGTTCCTATTTTAACTAGAAATTGTACAAAATTCTAAAAAAAATCAAGAAGCAAGTTTCATCTGGGCTTGGAGATATCCTACAGATTTTATACCCCTTCCCACATTCTCCTTTGCCCTTCAGATGAGGAAGAGTCACTGTAGTTCTGCACAGGTAACTCATTATGCTCAGATGCAGCAGAAGAGAGCCATACTTAGCTAGTGCAGTGTAAATATAAACTGGGAAAGTTTGGATATTAAGCAATATCTGTACTCCTCAACACCTAAAATTTTAATATTTTGGCAAAACTGGGTCCTTACTTCTCTCCTTCCCAGTTCATATGCATAGGGGATTTTGCACATCTAGTTTCTACAAGTAATGTTCTGCTATTGTTATAACCCTGCATGTGTGCCTAAATTCTTTACACTCTTGCTAACCTAATTCTTCCAGATGTTTGGAAGTTTTTGCATTCTGGCAAGAAGGACTACTACAAAAGAGGCAGTCATAAATCTTATGGGCTTTCCTCTTTATTTTTCACGTCAAGCCAGTAGTTGGGATTTTAATCTGTTTGGCTTCAATTTTCATTTCACAATTTTGGGTTGTATTTCACCATGGAAACACTTGCTTAAAATGTTTAAGTCCTTTGCCCCTTACAAAATAACAAGCCTTCATTTCCTAATTAGAAGAGTAATGGAATCTTTACGAGTCTTCAAACTAGGTCTAAAAATTCCCAGAAGGATCTGTGCTGGAAAAATGGCCACTGTGGCATTTTGTACAAAAATTATGTCATATTCTGTGGTAAAGAGGAGAAAGAAAGAAGTGAGAAGGACCATTGAGAGTCTGTTTGTATTCTCTGGCAAATAAAATAGCCACTCCACTCTGCCCAGGACTTTTTTTCCCTTAACAGCTGCTTCTCCAGCACCTTCTCTCTAGATACTGTCCAGTGGTATGGGGAGTTGCTGAGGGAAAGACAGAAAGGATGAAGGTGTCCCTAAGCCCTGGACTGTTTAGTTTCTCAGGATTCACAGTCAAGAGCTAAAGAGGTTGAAACTGCAGACCCCTGTCACAGAAAAATAGCTGACTTAAAGTCTGTCTCTCTCTCATCATCTTTCTGGAGGTAAAAAAGGTAAGACGGTCCTTTGAGAGTAATTCCAGTGATTAAGCAAAGTCAGGGAATCAGAGCTGACATTTTGCATACTGGTTCAGAAAAAACTCTTTTTTCAGAATCTGAGTATGAATTATTCCCCCGGCATTAAATTTGAAAGGTGCCACTTGAAAGCATGTACATTTATAATTTTAAAAGCCCAAACACTCAGTTGAAAACTAGTTTGCAAATTCTACGTTTAGTTTGAAATTTAATGCAGAAATAACCATGGTGGCAGATGCTGCTTGTACAGCTTAGGTGGAAAGGCAGAGAAAAAAACAAATCCTATATGGCTTTACAATTCTGCGTATCAGTGGCAGCTTCTCATCTAGCTCATCCTGCATAACATTTTCATTTACAGGACATCCCCTTTACAGTAGCTTATAACTTAGATCAGTATTAAGTATTTGAATAGAAGTTTCCATGCTATGTACTTGTGTCATGGTACCTGATGGCAGTCGGAAGGGGGTTGTTGGTTGGGGTTGTTTTTGCAGGTGTTTCCAAAATTTAGAGTAAAATATTGGACCACATGAAAAATGCTCTTGTAGCTGTTTCACAGAGAGGTTTCAGGCTTCACAGTACAGACATTTCAGACTTGATAAATACAGACTCATTAGGGCTTTTCCCATCCACATGGGAAATCAGTATAATTTAATTCACTCAGTTCTTGCAAGGAAGAGGTAGATTATCAGAGTATGGTGCTAACAAAAATCTGACTACACACCGCAGTACCTTCCAATTGTCTCTGAAAGAGATGAGGGAAGGAAATCAGTCTAGAAAGTCTACTGCTCCTAGACTGATATGTTTAATCTATAATTGACAGTAATACCTTCTACCTCAATACTTGTCCTCAAGGTCCATCTCCTCAGGCTGATAATCAAAAGGGTCCTCTTGGTTTGATACATTTTAATAAATTCTGTCTTCAGTGATTTCACAGTGTTGAAACTGCTTCTCTCCTACCACAGACTGCTCTGCGTAGCAGCACAGCCCAGCACATGCCTCCTGGCTTTGTAAAGCGATTTATATTGCCAACATCAGAGTCCTGCAGCATGAGTCCCTACCCAGGAGTTACTGCGCAAGCTTCAGCAGCCATCACTCTACCAGGTATTTTTCCGCCCCTCTCAAGAGAAAAAGATCTGCTCCAAATTAAAATTAAGCAGTATGGAACAGAAGAGAAAAAACCCACAAGCTTTATTTCTTGGACCATTAATCAGGAATCTTAAATTATGAGTTTGTCAAACCCATTGAGCCTGGAATAAGATCTTCAAAATAAGAGTGAAGTGGAACCTTTGGCTGTGTTTGCCAGATGCAGCCATATGCACTTCTAACACCTGGGTTCATTTACAAATATCCTATTCCCTATCTCCTTTACTCTGGGGGGATTCTTCATAGACTTCAGCACCAGCACAAGTTAAAAAGCTATTTTGATCCTGAACCACAGTTCTCACCATGCACTGCTGGTTTGGGGTCCTTGTGAGGTTTGAATGACCTCTGACATGTCTTGAGACAAAAGGGAGAGCATCTCTGCTAGTGTGCCTTGGCCAATACTCTCTGTATGCTCACTCCCTTGTGGCTCCTCTCCATGGAGAGACTGAACCTTATATTATCATTGCACACAGAACTAGTATGATTTTCAAGCTACAGAGGTTGGCTGAGTATTTTTTTTTTTGGTTAGTTATTTATTTACAAGTTGGTGATTAAAAGCACTAGAACAGGTTAAAAAGTCTGTAGCAGATCTTCAGGCACAAGAAGACCCTAGTAGTTTCTAGAGGATCCTCCAATTCCTTCAGTGTAGGACAGCAAGGACTTGATGTATGCATAGGTTGTTCAACAAAAATGTTGCATGTGTGATTTTACTTGAACAAGGACAGTGAACCTGGGGAATTAATATTCTCATTTTAAATTTTAATTTCTTTTTGTTTTGTTGAAGTGGTCTTCAGCCAAGAACTCAGGAACTTTTGGTAAACCTTAACCTGGATTCTGTCCCTATATTTCTATTTTTTCATTTCATACATCCCAACACTTTTCTTTAGTAAAGACAAAAGTAAAAATTCCAAGACATTTCTTGGACAAGTTCTTAGAAGAGAGAATCTATTTCTCACAGATTCATTTAGGAGGAATTCCTTTTGAAGGAACTGGAGAACATCAAAGCCCTTAAGCTTTTAGAATTTTTTTAATTTCTTTTTGAAATATGAAACGTGGGCCAGACAGTTGTGCCAAATGTTTACATTTCAGTGCATAGCTGAACTGCTTATCAGAAGTTCAAATGCTCTTTGTTCCTAATTTCCCACTATTATTCACACTGCATGCTGTGCTCAAACCCAGTAACACCCTTTAGCCATGAGACCCAGTAATGCTTCTGTCTCACATGGAACAGACCAAAGAAACCCAAGTTCTCAGCACTTACATCGTGCCATAATTCCAGAGTATACGATAAGTGATTTCTCCCTGCATTTTTATCTTTATTATATGGAAGACTTCATACAGAGCAATACAAACCTCACATATTCAAGAAAAGCACTTTCCCCAAACAGTGAAGTGCTTCACCTTGGTACCTTGATACTGCAAAGTGGCTGAAATGGGTCCATGCATCCTGATCCACCCTATGGCCTTTCACTCATGGCAACAGCTTTCACTGGATTTTCCTACTCTGTGAAGTCCCAGACATGTGTCCTTCTCTCCCTGCTCCCACAGGATCAGAGCTGCCCTAGATTTTATTTTAAGATAAACACTTCCTGAAGATTATTAATCCTACTTTGTGACAAAGACTTCCTCTGGAAGGATTACTGACTGTAGAGGAATGCTGGAACAGGAAAGTCAGTCTAGATACTAATTTGGGCCATGAAGTTAAAAAAGATGAACATCAGAGTAACCGATGGATCCTATGCTACCAACATCAATGAAAAAATTTTCACTTTGTTACAGTATTCTGGAAGATGCAATAAAACAGGATGACATTGATGATTTTGAGAACAGGCACAACTTCTGCTGTTCCATGACAGTGATGCAAAGTGGGATTTTGCAGGCATAAACCAAAAGGGGAAGAGGGTAAGAAACAACACAAATCAGCAGCTTCCAGCAGAAAGAGAAAAGACTAGGGATAAATCACTTGTTAGGACTAACAAAAATGCCCTTTTTTGAGTGATCATTTTAACTGAGGAAAATGAAGAAGAAAGAGAAATTATTACAACGGCTAAGTTTTGCAAGGAGAAGATTAGCATAACTAGAACAGAAGAGTCAGCAAGTATCAGCAGGAAATGAGACAACCTAAATCATTCTTATTTCCAGACACAACATGGAAACAGTCTATAAAAATATGTCAACAAATTATTTGCATGTAAATCAGCAAAGCCTCGGTGACTTCAGAGGAGGTCCTTCCATTTATCCCAACAGCCCATAAGGGCAACAGACAGGATCATCTCCCTTGCAGGGATTCTGACAGTATTTGCATTTGCTTGAGAGCACAGACACTATTGCATATTCAGGAAAGGGCTTTTAGGAGTGAGAGGGGTAGAGTATCAGAGGAAAGGAAGCTTCTGACAACTGGCATATCTACAGCACGCTTTCTTAAAGCCAAGCTGGTGCTTTTCCCACTGTCTTCTTGGAGAAGAGATAGCTGGAATGGAGTTGCTCTTACTCTGACTGCACTTGAGATAAAGGTGAAACTTTGCAAAGGGTGAGAATGCACTGTGATTTTTTCATGGAAATGAGATGGGGAGACCAAAGGTGCTGTATATAGATATATCATCTTTCCTTCCTACATCATTCATTCTTTTATTTACATATTGCCCCAAGTAGAGAATGGTTATCTCCTCAGATACTTTGGCAGCTATCCAAAAAAAAAAAAATGTAGGTACTTAAAGGATATCTTACTGCATTTGACAATGAAAGTCAGGAAAAACTTAAATACAGGCTTTACAAAAGAGGTCTTGCTCTTACAGAAGGTAGGTTTGATTTTTTTCTCACTGCTCTTGACAGAAGCTGATTAAAGATTCAAGATCTTTGTCTTCACTGAGGTTTGGAACAGACTCTGTGAGATCACAGATGCATTCATGTCCCTCCCTTCAAACCCAAATGCACTGCAACACACCAAATTTACCAAGTCAGAGATCTGATCACATTTCAGCTGCTCTCCTGCTCAGGTAAAAGTCAAAGAGAACTAAAACAAACTTAAACTAAGAAAAATATTCCCAACAGGAGGTTACTACAAGAAAAAGAACATATTTGTACCTCATCTAAAAGGTGAAATAGACAGAATCAGATCCTGTATGACAACAGTGAATACCAAACAGCTTTTACATCAGGATAGCACAGCAACGGCCTTTCAGAATTTGCTCAACTAAGAGAAGTGTTGAACTAGCAACAGAGTGGTTATTTTGAGTTTTCACTAAGCCTTTGGACTTCAGGGGAGCTACATGAAATAGCAGTATTCATCTGCTTACACAAAGCTCACTGAGAGGTCAGGACCTAAAGTAAGTCTTCAGAATTAAACAATTCCCTAATTGCAGTAATTAAGAGTTACTGGGTAAACAGGAAAACCAAAGATCTCTGAAAGCTCTGAGATAACTTTCTTTCCCTTAGGGCTAGCATATTTTCAGCACTTTCCACCACACTGTCTTTCACTAGCTCACCACAAGTCTTGCTTGGGCTTTCAAGCTATATTTAGGCATAGTAGAGCCACAGGGAATTCTAGCACATTTTTAGTGTCACAACATGACTTTGATACATTGTCTGTCATTCAAAAGAGCTAATGAAGTGCCTCTTTCCTCAGCTTCCCAGAACAGGTTATCCCATTATTTCCAGAAACAGCAATTATGACCAATATAGTAGAAATTAACCTGACATATATATACAGACAGACAAATGAGAACCTCATTCATTGCTCTGGGTATGAAAAGAGGGAGGAGAAAATGGTGAATATGCAGTTTGGATAGAAAAATAAAATCTCTCATAATAAGTTAGACCATTTGTTGGATGCAGAAAGATCCTGCTTTAGACATGAGCAAAGTTTATGCCTTAGGTGAAGTGAAGAAATGTCTCAGTTTAATGAGACTGAAGTGTTTTGCTAAGGAGGATGAATTATGAGGAAGACCAAGCTCCTCCCTCTAAGCAATTGTAAATCCAAAATTAAGAGGCTCCAATTGAGGAAGTATGGAGAAAAAAAAAAATAACAGCCCTTTATTAAAGGATAAAAAGAACACAAAAACAACCAAACAATACTCCCGTACCCAAAAGTCTCCTTCAAAAAGGAAACAGTTCGGTACTTTCCGCCCTTGGCGCAATTCCAACCACGGTCAGCAGGGAGGCGCAGACCCTGCACTTGCCGTGGGGTGGCCGGCAGGGGGCGCTGTTGGGCTCTGGCGGTCGCCGCCTGGGGGCCCCGGTGTGCGGGAGAAGCCGAAAATGGAGATCAAACCCCCACCGAGAAGGGGGAAAGAAGAAAATGGGGCCTAAAGACTACTCCTGTAGTCTTTAGTAGAACTGGAAACAAGCTGCCAACTTTCCTAACTTGTGTACCACAGCAATGAGAGCCTTTCTTTAGAGATTCATCTCTTTCTTTAAAGATGGTAACAGACTCTTGTGGGTGCTCTGCTCAGCAGAGGTTACAATAGTAAGGTATTGGTAAGGCATGAGACATCCATGCAATTAAGACTAAAAAAACCCCAAAACACTGTAGAGCAATGCTCCATCACAGAACTACCAGATGAAACCCAAGGAAATGTCTACCATCATAACAGAAAAACCACTAACCTAATGGACAGGATGACAAGCTGTCTAATAAATGGCTTAAATTATTTATTGGCATTGCAATAAAGCAAATCCACTTTAAGGCATATGAGTAAAAAAGGAAACCCACAGCTTTCCAGACATTTTCCAGACTGTATGTCAAGTTTCCATAATTTTGTTCTACACAGTTTTGTAGTTCTTTCTCTAACATCATATTCAAGGATGTAGCTCCCTGAAATACTGCAGTAACTCAAAGTGCCGGTTTCACAATCTTTGTTGGGAAGAAAATGCAGAATTAGAAGCCAGGGAGAGTCAAGATATACATGTATAGGCTGTTTATCAAATCTGATTGTCTCTGGAAAGATGGCAACTACCACAAATACATAATCCTATAAAGTGAAATTACCACTGGCATTTCTGCAAGTACCTGGTAACATTGTAGGCTGAAGAATTTTATCAACCGAGCAGTAATTGCCAGCACTAGGAATCTTACTCCCAACTATTAAATCATTCTTCATCAATTTTACTGTCATCAAAAATACCTTGACTATCAATCTCTTACTGAGGTCTATACTTTGCAATGATTAGACATCTGCATCCTTGGACAAGTTTTTACTGCTCCTCTGACTGATCAGATGAAAATGCTCCCTTTGAGTTCTCAAGACTTCAAAGTCTGACTGCCCACAAGAGAGTTCTCGTGACCAACCAGGTTTCCCTGAATCCTCTCAGAGCAACAGAAGGATGACAAAATATGCCAGGTTAATTCTCACAGATTAAAATTTAACTGGAAACACAACAACAAAAGAGTAAGAAAGACATCTGCTTAGAGAGCAAACTTATGAAGCAAGCTCATCCTTGGCAGTTTCATCTCAGCTACCCTTCAACATGGCAATCCATTCTTCTCCCATCCCTCGCTCTTGAGGAACCAGCTACCCCTGAAATATTTCAATTCTTTGACCACAGACTGTGTCCCCACAACATCTCAGAACAACTAACTTTGTCCTTCATGCCTTGGACCAAAAAAATGGCTTCTCTTGCCTCATATCAGTTCTCTTCCTTGCTCAGTGGAATTTCACTTTGAATAGTTGTTTTCTAACAACTGTGTCTTTGAGGAGTCTTACACTTCCTCCTCCTCAGACTTTCTGGATTATCAGAAAACTTTTCAGCATCAGATTGCTTTTATTCCTCCAAATTTCCATTCTATTCTTTACTTAGCATACTCTTTCTAGCATAAGGCTCCTTTGCAAGTTTCAACATGTTCAAGATTGGCAAAAACTTTGTAAAACATATCAGAAGACATACTCATTATATGTATGAATTATAGGAGTCAAAGCTTTCAGCTTGCTTTCAGTTTTCAGAGAAACCACACATGGTGTACTAATAATAAAGACTTGACAGTTACAGCTCTTTTTTTCTAAATTATCTTTCTGTTCTCATTTTGGATCATATGACAAAGATAACTTTGGACCAAATTATTAGCAAAGAGCATTAAAAACTGTGTACAGTGTTTCAAGTGTTAAATCTTTATACCACTTTCTTCTCCAGTCAGTGGTTCAATAGTAATATCTAAACATAAGAGAAAATAAATTGATTTTAAGCATTCAAGTCAGTAGCAGAAGTAGGATTAAGATTTCAGGCTGTTTAATTTTCTTTTTGGGATAACCAAAAATGTCAGTCAGAAAAACTGATGTAAAATACCGGGCATTAAGCTAGACTTTTTTCCTCCCCATAAAAATCATGTTTCCCTTTGAGAAATGCTAACCTTTTGAACCAAAGCAAACCCAAAAATAAAACAAGACTTATGGTTTCACCTGAAAAAAAAAAAAAACTTACCTTCAGAAATGCTAGGGTGTAGCCTCGCAATATTTCTAGGACTATGCCTCAAAACATCACTCTTTTGTGGCCTAGTTTTTCAGCTGACTCAGGCTTCTCATGATGTCCTTCAAGGTAACCCAGCTAACAAAAAGTCTGAACTACACCCTGGGGTTGTGAGGGACTGCAGGGTCAGAGGGCAGTAGTCAAATTTAAAGTGAGAACCTTACTTGACACAAAGTTTTTATTATTTCACTTGGAAAAATTATGGTGAAGTTGTTGGGGTTTTTTTCCCTGAATTAAACTTTCAATAGAACTTTCTTGTTAAGAGTGATATTCTTTTCATTGTCATTGGAATGTAAGGGATTGAGAGAGAAGCAGGCCACTAAAGGGTCTAATATTTTCCAATCAGCTCTACTCCCTATGGAGTGCCCTTTATTGGAATAAACAAGTCTAGATAAACAAACACTATTGCAAGTCAGGAAAACTATGCGTAGCAGAATTTTTTCTGTTTAATTTCACATTTAATGCTTAATGCATTTAAAGAAACATGAAGAGTACATTATTTCATTTCCATTAAGAAATCTGTCAAAAACTGCTGCAAAACCATATTTAGTTAGAATAACAGTGAAATTCATCTCAGGCCCAAATTGATGTGCCCTCACTTGCAAAACTCTTAATGAGGAAAAACATTTGTTCTTGTCCATTAAAGGCATGAATGCCCTAAGAGCAACGAAATGATACTGCAATGGCAAGCACCACAGAACTGCCTATAAACAAACCCAAATAAATTTTTCTGGAATGTATACAGAGAAGGAGTGCATCACATGCCCCTCTTCCTAACCACTGTGTACTGCAATAAGAGTGATCTAATGCAGAACTTCATTTTACATTTATTCCTGGAAGTTATTTGCAATGTAAGGGGGATTTTCCTTTACTGAAATGCTCAGAATTTTTGATGTTTGTCCAGAAACTATTTACAGCACGATTTCAATAGTACTGTGAGGTCTGAGCGCTCGTTAGTTATCAGGGTTGAATGTGCACATAGGGCCTCCACCTGTTCCAAGTAAAGTTCTGGACTTTGTACCTTATGCTGCAAATCACAGCTGGAGAGAATTCAGAGCAAACAGGCCTTTTCTGCTAAGAAGGGGAAACCAGAGGCCAAAATTCAAGTTGAAAAACAAACAAAAACCAAAACCACCCATCACTAAAAAAAAAAATCCATGTAAAAGCCCATTTTTGCATTCTGTCAAGCAGGTTTCTAGCTAGGAGCTGTTTTGCTCTCCAAATAGATAAATATATTCTTTCTATACTTCAATACTTACTATCATAGCCCACCAGCACTTTTTTCCATAGAAAAAATGGAATTTTGATGTCCTCTTTCATACAATGCACTGCTTTCCTGCAGGATTAATCCCATTGCATTTAAAGCTAAATTGACTGGCACCATTTAAGTCAGCAGCAAAACTACTCTCAGCTTGAAGAGCAGA
Source organism: Platyrinchus mystaceus (assembly GCA_035041135.1). Lineage (NCBI taxonomy): Eukaryota > Metazoa > Chordata > Aves > Passeriformes > Tyrannidae > Platyrinchus > Platyrinchus mystaceus. The sequence goes on along the minus strand of JAWWLV010000045.1, from coordinate 68,956,389 downwards.
GATTTCTTATAGTAGCACTGTACTCAAAATAACTTCACTCTAAAAAGGAGACAATAAAAAATAGAAAAAAATCATCCTGCAAGCAGAGATTCCGCATCAATTGAATAAATGCAATTAAAGCAAAGAACCAAAATGTTTTTCATTATGCTTTTCAGGGAAATATATCCTGACAATTGCCATTTGGATGGCATTGCAAAACCAGCAACATCACTAAAAAAAAAATCACATCACTTTCTACTCTCATAGTGGAAACAATTCCACAAAAATTAAAATAGCAAGGGAAAGTGCCATTCACTAAGGACCAGTTCCTTTCCAAAGCAAGGTGGATGTGTTGAACTGTCAAAAAACTATTTCATATTTAATTTTTCACACTTCTATTTATTTAGGGCTGTTATGCCAATAAGAGATACACCTCAATAATCCCACAATTTACTTCCACTCTAGAATGTGACACACTTGTTAAAGTGTGACAAGATACCAAACCAGCTAGCAAACATTTAAAAGGGTATCTCTCTAAAAGAGCCTTGAATCGTTACATCCATTTTAAGGTGACTTTACCCCACTGAAGGCATATCCCATCAGATTTTTCTATTAGATCTCAATCCCTAAAGGCCTTATTTCTGCTCCTTGTGGTTGCACACTCAGAACTCTCTGCAGCCCTGAAAAAGCCAGCTTTTAGGGGCAAACTGCTGCAACCAGACATACTCCAGCACTATGGTCCAAATGCAACCTGGACCATTCCAGCACCATCCTAAAAATAATTTCTTTCAAAAACACACTGTCTAATTCCAGTAAGGCTCTGAACATTTAAAGTTTCCATTCTCATTATGTCTCCAGTACTATTCTAATTAATAACCTTTTCTTTGTTATTCATACTTTTAGTATGAAAACTGAAAGCATAAGTCTTCTTACATTCTCATGGCATTTGTGTAGCTTCTGCACTTCCTTTGGCTTGGACAATTCCAGGAGCTGAGTTTTGGTTTGTTTCCCAGGTCTGTTTCACTTTAGGGGCATATTAATTTTTGTCAGTGTTTCCAATGAAAAGAATTCAAGAACTATTTCTACAAAGTGGGCCACATTCCAATAAAGACAGTAAAGAGAGACTCACACAAAACTTGGTTGGGGCCCATCGGATCCTTTAATATCCTGTTTTCCTTTTTTTTAACCTGGAATCCAAATATGTCAGTTAAAATGATAAATTAGTGTGAATATTAGAAGTGGGCTCCTTCCAAAACTCTGACTACTCAAACTGTGGGGGACATCAGGTCTCAGCCTCAATTATGGAATTCATTTACCCACCAACACTACAGTCAACTGAATTAAATTCCCCAAGGCCAAATGGTAGGCTTGGGTTCCATATCTAACTATGGTATATGCTATACAGAAGTATTGCTGCTTAATTTGAAACAAAATACAGCTTACAAGCACATCATATCAGTAGTAAAATACTCTGCAGCTCTAGCATACCTCTTTGGCACCACTACTATCATCCAAAGGTTATAGTGAAATACAACTACTGGCTTTTAGGAGTGCATTATTATGACCTTTTGCAAAAGTGCTTAGCATCAGTTACATGATCATATGTTGTTACGATCGAGGAATCTAGGGTTTTCTTCTTAAGATCTTGTCCATTTTGAATCCGAAAAATTGGGTATAACAGACCACTCAGAGCCTTTTGATCTTTTGAGCAGCAAAGGTATTTATTTGCAGCGCTGGGAGAAAGCCAGCTATTGCTGGAAAAACTTGCTCGAAGGTTTTACACAATATCATCAGCTTTTATACAGTTTTCATATACGGTTAAATGCATATTCAAGTGATTGCAACATCTATCTATACATATTAATAACAGGCGGGGTATAGGTGGAGCTCAGGTGGGACCAGGAGCGGTGCTTCTCTTGGCCCTCAATTTTAGGGGTAGATCCGGCCTTTCTCAATTGAGGCTGGGGGCTTTTCGCTAGTCTTCTT
>JAWWLV010000045.1:68920410-68954324 GCA_035041135.1 Platyrinchus mystaceus | reverse complement strand
CGTTTTGTATGTTAGTGTCTTATTATCAAACCCGGATTTCTTAGTTAACTCTCTCTTGGGCCTGGCCTCCTGTTTCAATTTGGCAATTAATAAATTGTGGAAATGTTAGGCCTATCCCATTTACTGTAAAGTTATTCCTCTTGGGATAAAAAAAGCCCAAAACATCCGAGCCTCTCTAGATAGTCTAGACAGTCAAGGCACTGCTATTATGGCCAGAGCATGTACTTCCCCCTGAAGCAGCTGATGCTGCCCAGAGACAGCCAAGATCATACCAGTTGCCTCTGGGCCAGTATGGCAACCCAGACATGGAGGACCACAAGCAAGAATAAAGCATCCTTAAGGGATAGGAATTTCCATCCAAAAACCCCATCAGTTCTTCCTGGTCACAGTAAACCCAAGTCAGAACTATCAGTGATTAGTATCTCTCTACTTTGTGAGAGAACTGTTGTTCTTATTCTGATTAGTGACCTATTAAGTGTCCAGGCAAAAGATTGTTGTGCATGCTCTGGATGACTCAGCAACATGTGACAAAATTCCACCCCTAAAAGGTCTGTTGATGGACACAATCCTATTATGTCTGCATCTGATGATGCTGGCAACCACATTCTCACCAGGCATCTACTAAGGATCTGTCAGTCTGTAAGGAACCCATGCTGCACCTATTGTCTGTAGACATGTATCTGTCATGAGGAATAATCACAAGGACATTATTTCTAAAGATGACAAACGCCTACTGTGAGGTGTCTAATAATGCCACAGCAACACACAGCCACCCTGGGAAGAACCATAGATTTGCAAAAAATTCCCATCAACTTCAGCAGCCTCTTACAAATGAGCTAAGCTAGAGCAGCATATTACTCAGAACATAGATTACACTTCCTTATGATTACATATGATACATATATGCATAATTTTGTATATTATACTTGCTTTGATTCCACCAACAGAATTGGAAACAGAATACCAGGTCCAGTAAGTCTATTTGCTAAAGCACCCACATCAGCATCACTCAAGAACGTGAAAAAATCAGTCTTTTCATTTGTCAAAGAAGTTCATGTGTAACATGGTAACGTGGTAAAAAGAGGAAGGGTTTTCCAGTATTACCCAACAAATGATTGTCAGGCTCCAGAGAATCCATGTATCTAAAGGGTTTGTAGTGGGTTTGTTTAGCTAAATAACATTCCCTCTTCCTGGGAGGGAACCTAGTCTAGATCACCTGATTTATATTGACCAAGGAGATATTCCATACCATATTACGTCAGCTCAGATATAAAGAGGGGAGGAGGGAAGCATCTTGCTCTTTTCCATGATAGCTGCCCAGCTAGACAGCTGCTCCTTGAAGGAGAGAATACTGCTTCTCGTGGGGAAGTACAATTTACTGTTAGTTTTTTTCTGTGTGTGTGTAGCGCTTTTAGATTTTTTTCTCTTCTCTGTGTAAATATAAACTGCCTTTTCTTTCTTCTTGGGTTTATGGGTTTTTTTTCCTTCCCTTTCCCTTTGGGAAAAAAAGGGGGGAGGGAGGGGGGTTAACACAGTTTAGGTGGACACCTGGCGTTCAGCCAAGGTCGAACCACCACAGTTTTACATCCAGACCTCCCAGACATTAGTCACCAGAGTCATCTCTTTCCCTGTTGGCAAAGAAATGTATCCTAGTTATTCCTGTTCTATAAGGAAAGACTAAGTTACCCTTAGTGTGGGAATATAAAGCCAACTGCAGGGAAAGGCTGACTTTTGCAGCAAGATCATTTCAGCACAGGAAGTGATATTCAACATGTTTTTTCCATTTTTGTTTCTCAGGCAAAACAAGGATGAAGGCTGATGGTGAAGGTAGAGCTAGAGAAGCCTTGTAGGAGAGATTATAAACAAGGAAGGGACCATTTATTACAGGTGCACACTTCAGAACTGTGGTTCATAAATAAATGTGAATGCCTCACCATCACAGTTTTTAACCATAACAGATTAAATTAAATGGACTGGCAAGACTGTATAATGGTATTAAGTTCTGTAAGCAGTAAACATCTGTGAAACAAAGACCTATTTTTGATGAAAACCATGCTAGCATTTCATTTCCTTCACTCAGCTGATTAATAAAAAATACAATGCAACAGAAAGCTAATTATACGCAAATGTAATTATTACTGACCAAAAGAAGGTAATGGTTAGGTGAATGGCATTTTATGAGCAGAAGAGTTTATACCACAAGGCCTTAAAAAAATATACTGCAAGAGACAACACAAAACTCTATTTTCACTTACCTTAATGTATAAAACATTAAGATTCTAAATAGTGTAAGTAAGAAAAAATTTTAGAAGACCTGCAGTCTTTTTCTTAAAAAAAAAATAAATCGGCATCTCAAAGCATGCTGGAAGCAGAATGAAAGGTTGGCGCATCAATCATCTGCAAGAAAAAGGGAACTTTTCCCATGTGTGCAGTATGTTATGCCTTGAACTTTATTACTGAACACTGAAAAGACTTGGCATGCTATTCATCAGCATTTTTAACATTCTCGGTCATTTCCCTGATAAAATGATTGCATTTTCATGGCACCAATATATTAAAAAATATATGCCTTAGAGAACAAGCATTAAGAGTATTCCTAATTTTATACGGTCACCTGGATATGAAGTTATGACACCAAGTAATCTTTTACAAGTACTGTGAGAATGTCCAGGAGAGTGTATTAACTTTACCACACAGCCTCATTACAGCTTTTAAAGCACTCAGCAGAATAAAACTATAGTTATCATGAGCTTACTAGATGCATGGGATCTTGAACAGCAAGCATGGAAACTATTGCAGCCTGTACAAGATGAAAAGTTAAGATAATGGAATAAGGAAGGAAATGCCTTTAGGAACCTGGAAGCTATTTACAATGTACATCTCCAACACAGAAGGCAGACAGCATAACATAGCTTCTAACTGTGAAACAGCATTCAGTAAAAAAAACCTAAATTCTATACAAGTTTCTCAAATAAATACAAAACTATATATCCCTTATCCAAATGTAAAACTACATTTCAATTCATGCAGAACAAGTCTCAGGTTTGCTTGAAAACATATACAATCTATGCTGTAAAACACTGGATTACAACAAGACTTAGCAAGGGCTTTTCACTAAGAGGACAGCACAAATTCAGAGTTAACTGGAGCAAGGTTTCCATGCCAATAGGGAATTAGGGAACTACTGGACCCCCTAATGATTCAGTTTTGATTAAAGACAAGGTATAGCTTCAGGAAGGAGCTATGTGGAAGTTTTGTCAACATCTGCAGAGTTTCTAAAGAAGAAAAGTTCCACAGCAAAACTGTAAACACAAGGTCACCCTTAGCTCTCCTCCCACAGCTGCAATAAGCTTATTTCATGCTTCATGTTTGTCAACATACCAAAGTAGAGGATTGCACAGATAGAAATCCTAATTGAATGGTTTTCACTTCACCCATAAAACAATAATTTGAATTCTCTAGATGCATTAAAGGATGTATGCTGCTGACTTCTGAACTTATTATGTTGCTATTTGGGTCAAAAAAAAAAAAAAGAAAAAAATCAACTAGCTACATGTAGAGCAAATCCTGGTGAAATATGGCAGGCCTTTAGCACACTTCTATGTCTTCCATGAGCTTTGTGCTTTCAGTTGACAACATAGTGGAATTTTTGGAAAGAAGAGACTAGATATCTTAATCTAGCTGGGATTTCAAACCTTTCCAGCAGGGACCATCTAGTGCAATACATAAGGAGATTGTCATAAAAGCTGAAGGTACATCAGCATAAATCCCACTCCAAGTAGAAATTATGTCAGCACCATCATGAAATAGAGATAAACTTCCTAAAATTAACTATTCCATCTTGAGCTGCTGTTGGATTTTCTGTTTCCTGAAGTGTCCATCTAGTCTGTAAATTCCTCAAAGAAGGATAAAATGTTTATTTTATCTTCTGTTGGCGGAGGGGCTCAGGAACAGATTGTATGTGACCAATATGATCTACAAAATGTCTGCTTTCTTTACAAAAACTGCTCTTTAAATACACTCCTTGTGCCCTGGCGCGTGATCTTTCTCACACTATTGGTTCTAAAGTATTGTTCACGTTCCAAACATGCATCGGCAACACACTTCTAATTGGCTTCTTGCAGGTGTCCACACGAAGTGACTACATTGTTTACTTTTTGGAACTCCGCCTTAATTTGGCACGGATTTCCCTTTGTTTCAGCTTCAGAGCTTAAAGCTATGATGTTTACATTGTTCGTGCCCGGCCCTGCCAAGGCAAGGCCTACAGAAATGCAGAACAGATTGCTCACTTTATGCTGTTCCTACGACAGTCTTCAGTAGTAGAAAGAGACTGCCAAGCAGACAGTCTGTGTTAAGTAATATACAGAGCGAGCACAGTCAAACAGAGCACACATACGTACACATCACCACCACATCCAACTACATATGCTACTGAATAGTTAGCCCATTTTGAGCAGAATACATGAAAGCTTTATTATGTTCTATGCAACTTCCAGGCAGTGTTTCCAGCAGAACTTCCAAGCAACTGGCTTGTTATCAGAACTCTTGGAGAATCCTTTCCATCCTGTGGCATGCCAGAAAGCACTTCAGTATGAGCATGGACTTCCCAAAAAGTGAGCACACAGGAATGGAGTACAAGAAAAAAATGCTAAGAGTAAGGCTCGTGAGACCTCATGATATTCTTCTAAAGTCTCCGAAGAAGCTCTTTTGCATAATGAATACTTGAAGCACAGATGAAGTGAGTGGAGCTTTGGATAAACTATTTGATTAGCTGAAGTAGAGTCAGATGGGGTTTGGGGAATTTTCAGTTTGTCATGTGTGAGAGAGTTCACGATGGATACATAGGGTGCCAACATAAAGACTGAAACTGTATCTGATGTCATATCCTAATAGGTCATCACATTGGTTCCCTTACCACCACTTAAAACAGGTCTTGGAGAAAGCCTTCTGAGGGCTCTCAACATTTCACCTGGGACTAGGACAGAAAGCCAGGAAAAGCTGTATCAGTGAGGAGGAAGTGGTACAGATCTCTCAGATAACAGCAAGACCTGGGAAAGATTTTTCTAGATTACATCATCGCACAAGATGTCCCATTTATGTCCTGATTAACCTGGCAGGAAGAATATGTGGCCTTGTGAAAAACCTTGGACCTACCTCAAGTGGGTTTGCAGATGAGCCTAAGGCTTTTGCGGTGCATCAGGCTTACTGCATGCATACAGCAGCTGAACACAGCCTCAGTTCTCAATACTTCCAGAGCAGCTGACTCATTGCACAGAAGCTGTGTAGCCTGGTTTTGTGCTGTGGAAGTGTCCACAGTTTCCAGATATAGAGCAGGCTGACAGCAGCACTGATCAGCAACTCCAGCCAAATATAGAAAACTCTTAGATTACACCAGGGTTTCTGAGATGGCAGAGAAAAAAGAGGGGAGGAAAAGACATGTCTATGAAAACTCAGATATACAGTAGCTGTAACTGGAACTCACAAGACTTATCACTACAAGTTACAGTTCTGGTGGGTCAGAGTCTTCCTGATAACCAAAGCAATTACATTTGTCTGCCTTTTAGAATTCACATTCATTGTTATTGTCATAGAGTAAACCACAAGGCTGGGGATAAAACCTGCCTATCAGGTCATCAGTGATAACAGGGCCAAGTAAAATTTCTGATTTAAGTTCCTCTGGTCTCATGTTCTTTGAGCCCAGCCACGGACCCTTAGTTCGCACTGATGGTACCTGGATTCCCAGGCTGTATTGTATATCCAGGCTGTCTTGGTTTGCAAGGTCAGATAAGATCTTATGCACTAAGTCCCCCATCGTGTACACAACTGTACACCAAACTGCAGCAGTGATTACATCTAAGTTCCCTGGACATTGCCTAATATCAAATCTGAGTTTGTTTTCTCATCTCTTGTCATGAATCACTCTAAGTAACTGTCCAATAAATGAAAGGGAATGCTAAAAAACATACAGGAACACTCAGCAAGGAAGCTAAACAAATCTTCATTATAATTAGACTAAAGCAAGGACACACCCAAAACAGTTATCAATTCCCCCAAGAAGGGCTGCTCTTCCCATGCAAAGCATCCTTAAATCAAGGATTTCTTTAGATAGGTCATCCTCAAATAATTCAGCTCCTCTCAAAAAGAATAAAGTTGCTAGGTTCTTGAAACACTCTGCTATTTCACACCACATGCAATTATTTAAACAATTCTTCATGCCTCTGACATTAAATGCAGTCTTTCACCCTTCCCTTCCGTAGTCAGTTTTTCCTGTTGCATGGGGCTCAGCTCCTGTATTTTCCAGAAAGGAGCATCTGGAAGCAGCTCCTGTGCTGGCATGGCATGAAAGTGCAGCTCTCCTTTTAAGCCTTGTTTTTGGCCTAAACACTCAGTTCTAATATTTGAATGGCATAATTTGATGAACACCAGTGCAATGCTCACAGCCTTTAAAGTCTGCATCAGAACATCTCTTCATCCCTCTCTAGCGCAACAAAAAAATAATCAAATACACATTGTCAAAAATGTAAAATCATATTTATGCATTTATCTAACAGTTAAAGTGAAATTACTTCTCAAGCTCAAAGTTAAAAACAGATGGCAAGTAAAGTACTGAGCATCTGATAATGTTTTGGTAGCCCAGCGACAACTGCTTATTAAACACTGTTTTGAGATCCTTCCTCACCAAAGCCCTGCACGTTGAAAATTCTCCAGCTAAGTCTCCTGAAGTTCTCATCAGTCTTTTTCCTGCTATTGCCTGGTCACATTGAGGGTTTGTTTTCTTTCAGGACAGACATTCCCTCTTGTGCTTTTCCTAGTTTCAGACTATTTTTACTCTAAGTAAATTATTGTATTTACTTTAAGTTGCTATGGCAACAGGGAATAACAGATGGTAAGAGTTAAAATTATGCCACAGGAGACATTTATAATCATAGCTTTATATAACGTGAGCTCTTGTTCTCTGAAAGTTTCCCCAAGCTGAACACTCCTCTGCTTATTTTATGATGGCTACACTAATGAATGCATATACCTAAAGAATAGTATAAGCCTCTCAAATTTACCAGCACATGTTCAATGGGGTACGGTAATTGCATTAATGAGAAAGTGGTAATGTTTCTTTCTTTCCATTTCTCACCACTACTAAAAGAGCCAGACTTCCGATACCAGATTTCTTGTTTATGTCAGTCCACAAATAAATCACATTCATTTCTGCAGTGCTAATTTAAAAAAAAAAAAATAAGGTATTTAATACCATTACGGTGACTGGAATCCAGAGTGGGTCATGTAAGATACATGAGTACTTTTTGCAACTATGGTCCTTCAGGTGGGTCACATACATCTCCAGTAATCTAGTCACTCTAGGAAGAATCCAACAAAATATAAGTATAGCTACCACTATCTTAGAAAACATGGTATGCACCTGTGAGATCTGCATCAGAAAGGTGCAAAGTACTGGACTTGGGGTCACTCCACATCTCTGAACATCAACACATTACTGACTTTGGAAAATATTTGCAAGTGTTATTCTACTTTTCATGAAAGACAATGTTGTTTTAATTAATTACTTGGGGAGAAGTTGGCCCTTTGACTGTTTACCAGAAAATAGAGGAGCATCTGATATGTATATCACCAATATTTTACTTACTCTTTGAAGAACCAATAACAGCATATTCAATGGATTGGTCAGATTAGTTTCTAAAATTATAAATCATGAGTCAAAAGCAGCCAAATGCAGAGCTTTGTCCCAACTGCAATAATCAGAAAAACTGGGTAAGTACTACAGTTCTCCCACATCTTTGTCTTCAATTTAATCTTAAAAAAACAAACAACAAACAAAAACAAAACAAAAGCAAACAAAACAAAACAAAAAAAACATGGCCAGCTGAACCACTGTTAGTTGTCACCCAAAGTAGGAATGCTTGGCTAGCCATAGCCCTGATTTCTTCACAGAATATGCTGAGTTGGAAGAAACCTACAAGGATTGTCAAGTCCAACTCTTAGCCCTGCACAGGGCCATCCCCAAGAGTCACACCATGTGCCTAAGAGTAATCTTCTTATAAGTTTTAAAAATCTCATTATAATTGCAAGTATTTAGAAATCACGAGTTTTTAGAGACAAAACTCCCTTCCAAAAAAGGGAAATGATTACTTGGAGTAAATCACTAGCAAGACCATGAGACTTCAGCCATGCCAGTCTCTCTGGCAATCCTTACCATCACATCCCAGAAACTAGTCACTAGTGGGCATCTTCATGGCTCCATTTTAGGGCCAGAGCTCTTTAATATCTCCATAAATTACTTGGATGCAGGACTTCAAGGTCCTGATAACAACATTTAGTTGGGATGTGCTGTTGACTCCCTTGATGGCAAAAAGGCACAAAAATTGAGTTAAGCTGGTATACCTTGTCCTGTTTGATCTACCTGTTTTTCTAGAAGAACATTTTAGGAGCAATGGCTAATATCATGTTCTGTTCTGCTCACTGGACCAAAGTCCTTATTACAGAAAGAATAGGAGGAGTACACACAAAGGCAACCCTGAATGTACAGACAGACTTGGGAACAAGAGACTGAAGAGCAGCTCAGCAGAAAGATACCTGGGAGTCCTGGCATACTGAATATGAGTCAGCAGCATGACCCAGCAATGAGGAGGGTCTGCCACGTCCTGGGGTGCATCAGGCAAAACATCGGCAGCTGGTGAAGGGAGGTGATTGCCCCTCTCTGCTCTGTACTGGTGCAGCCTCATGTCAAGTCCTCTGTGCAGTTTTGGGCACCACAAAAAAGACATGAAGCTATTAGAGACCATCCAAAGGAGGGTTAAGATGGTGAAGGATCTAGAGGGGAAGCCATACAAGGGGAAGCTGAGATCACTTGTCTTGTTCAATCTGGGAAGAGGAAACTGAGGGGAGAACTCATCGCAGTCTACAACTTCCTCATGAGGGGAAGCAGAGGGGCAGGCACTGATCTCTTGTCTCTAGTGACCACTGACAGGACCCGAGGGAATGGCATTAAGCCATGTCAGGGCAGGTTTAGGTTGGATAGTAGGAAACAGTTCTTTAACCAGAGAGTGATCAGGCTCTAGAAAAGGCTCCCAGAGGAAATGGTCCCAGCACCAAGCCTGCTAGAGTGCAAAACACATTTGGACAATGTTCTCAGGCACATGCTGGGATTCTTGGAGTTGTCCTGTGCAGGACCAGGAGTTGGACTTTGATGATCTTTGTGGATTCCTTTCAATTCAGGATATTCTGTGAGCCTATGATCCCCCTGATAGAGACCAGGATGATATACAGATGAGTTTCTTGGGTCTCCCCAGTTTGCTCAGTTACTATGGTTCAATACATACACAAGTTCTCCCTTTGCAACCTGACAGCTTGTGCCAACACAGCAGTTTCAGGATAAGTAGGGAATATATGGTTCATACTATATCAAATACCAGATAGCTTCAACTATTTTTGGTCTCCTAAGGATACAGCTGTCAGAGAACATCAAGCAAATTCCAAAGGGTCATCAACCTTAAAAATGTCTTAACATATACCAATGCTCAGAGTAATCAGGCAATGCTAACAAAAATATACCCATACACATAGTCATAGATTGGTTTGGATTGAAAGGCATCTTAAAGATCATCTAATTCTAACTCCCCTGACATGGGCAAGGACACCTTCCATTAGACTAGGTTGCTCAAAGCCCCATCCAGCCTGGCCTTGAACACTTCCAGAGATGGGACATCCCCATCTTCTGGCAATCTGTTTCCATGTCTCACACTAAAGAATTTCTTCCTAATATCTAATATAAACCTGCTCTCTTTTATTTTATGGCCATTTCCCCTTGTCCTATCACTACCTGCTCCTGTAAAAAATCCCTCTCCAGCTTTCTTGAAGGCCCCCTTTAGGTAGTGGAAGGTTCTAGAAATTCTCCCCAGAGACTTCTCTTCTTCAGGCCAAACAGTCCCAATACTCTCAGCCTTTTCTCATAGGAAATGTGTTCCATCCCTCTAAACATCTTCATGGCCCTCCCCTGGGCTCACTTCAACAGATCCATGTCCTTCTTATGTTGGGGGCCCCAGACCTGGTACACAGCACTCCAGGTGGGGTCTCCCAAGAGCAGAGTAGAGAGGCAGAGTCATCTCCCTTGACCTGCTGGCCATGCTGCTATTGGTGCAAACAAGGATGTAGTTGGCTTTCTGGGCTGTGAGTGCACATTGCCAGATCATACTTGGCTTCTTGTCCACCAACACCCCCAGGTCCTTCTCAGGTCTGCTCTCAATCCATTCTCCACCCAGACTGTACTTGTGCTTCGATTTGACCAGGCCCAAATGCAGGACCTTACACTTGGCATGAAGTTCGCACAGGGCCCCTCTCAAGCCTGTCAGGGTCCCTCTGGATGGCATCCCTTCCCTCCGGCACACCAACGTCTCCACACAGCTTGGTGTCGACAGCAAATGTGCACTCAATCCCACTATCCATGTCACTGACAAAGATGTTAAACAGTGCCAGTCCCTATACCAACCCTTGAGGAATGTCACTTGTCACTGCTTCGCACTTGGACATTGACCTGTTGACCACAATTCTGAATACAACCATCCAGGTAACTCCTTATTCACCAAACAGTCCATCCATTAAATCCATACCTCATGTAGCAACAGCTTTGAACAAAGTTCATTGAAATAAACATTAAATACATGTGAGCGTTTTCTCTAATATATTAGTTTGAACTCTAAAAGTGGCAGAAATTGAGACTAGACATCTCAGTAGAGCTCTACTCTCTAAAATGTACAAGTTGCTATAAACTAATGGCTTGCAGTTCCCAAGCTAGAACAATATCTAAAATTAATATAATGTAGGTTACATTCTATATAATTATGCTAAAATCCATAACATGGGAGTTAGTTCAAACTTTGATTACTGTATGTACTGTTTTTCTTAAAGAGTTTTTTTAATTACTCTACATAAAAACTAATGGAAAAAGCTAGTCATTGCAAAGCTGGAAACAAATGATCTGGAACAGTAGGAACTGTTGTTCGAAAGGAACAGATATAGAACCTAAAAAAGATAATTTCATATACTTATAAAAAGGCAATGTGTAACATATAGCCTGATTTCCAGAACAGACAACTATGGGCCTACACTATCTGATGGGACCAACCAGGGACATGGGGAGGAAAGAAATACGTGGGATCATAAAAAGAGTTGAGTTTAACAAAGATGTGCTACAGAATCTTTACTGCTGCAGATACACAAACCAGAAAAAGAAGTAATATTTGTTTTCCAAATTAAATGTTTGGTGCTTAAGCTCAGTAAAGCAATTTATTTGTACAGTTAGAGCCACTAGCAAAAAGAACTGCCATTTAGGCACTCCTCAAAGAGGAACCGCTGCCTGAGCAAATAGCACAGGCAAGAACCTCAAAAGGAACCTAATCTGAGCATCCCTCTGTGTTAAGAGCAAACAACTTCAAAGTGATGACCAAATAGAGGAAACAAGTTTTTACATAGAGAAATTGTTCCCTTGCCTGATTTAGTGGCAAACCTGCCGTACAACATTGCAAGGATTACACAGACTGCCACGGGAAAGTTGGGTGCGTTCATAAATGCTTTCAGAAGAACTCCCCAACACTAATTCAATCCTTTCCAAAGGGTCTCTATTTCTGTGTCTCTTCACCTTGTGTGCTAACTTGCACATGTGCAAAGCCCATGCAACGCTCCACCACATCAAAGGAATTAACTCAGGTACTTACCCTTGCACTCAACAAGACATTTGGAAACATTAATTCAAACACCTACATTCTTGCCCAGACTACTGTGAGTAGTTTCCTGACTTCCAGTACTCCACCAAAAATCTAAGCATCTGACTGTGGTGAAAACACATACAAAAATACTGGGGCAGAGACAGTTTCAATCATTTTTGGGGGGCAAAGGTATCTACTGGTCTGGATGTTTAGGCATAAAAACACCCTAAGGTAATCCTTGTTGAAGGACAAGGGGAACATCCCACCACCACACCCAGCTTTCAAGAGCAACACGCAAAAAACATTTCTTCGACACATTTTCACTGTAATTTAGCACATGCACTGAGCAAAAGATACTGCTAATGGTGATAACTGCCAAAGGACCTCACCCAGCATATACTGAAGCCAAAAGGAAGACTCCTACAACATACAGCAGATGGTGAATTAAAGTCATTGTGGTTAGACTCCTGCAATACATCCTTTCAGTCTTGTTGAAATATAGGAGCTTGGGAGGAGATTGCACAGCCCATATAATCTTCTTTAACAGCCTAATAACTTCTCTGCAAACACAATACAAGTATTGTGGACAAAGACATTGGTACAGCTTATGTTCTCTAAATTAAATAGAGTACACTGTATGTGCTTTCATTGCTTAGGACATCCACCAAGGAAAGCCAGACTGACTAAAGAGCACTCATTAGTGATGGTTTTTTATGTCCAAAGGGTTCAGGAAACCCAGCTTTCAGAAGTTTATTTCACCATGATCATAACACTGTATGGTGTTGACCTAACAATTTAGCATACTAGTGAGATGATTCATCCGAAATGTAAACTGCTTGTGTTAAAAAACCCTGTAGTTCACTAGGTTCTTCCCTTCCATTGTTCATAGCTCCAAGTGTAAATATGGAGACTGCCTGCTCTTCTACTTTAAAAGCTGGAGGTTGGTTTACATAACTTCGAGAGTAGTTCAGCAGCTTTTTTGGGCAGGTATTGCTTAATGAGGGAAAATACTTTCATATTTCAAATTCTCAGTAACTGTGGGCCATTCTGATGTAATAGTGTGATGTTGGTCATGCTCTTGAATGCAGAGTAAGAGGCATGTTCAGGACACAAATTATGTTACTAGTGAAGCATATTCTTGAACAAGAAGTGCTGTGCAAGCAAATACTACTATAACATCTTAAAGGCAGGGTAGTCTAACTCAGTGGTGCAATCTGCACTTGACCGGTTGTGATAACACTTTGCATTAAACCACTGCTGCAATTGTATGAACTAAGGAAAAGTAATTGTTAAGGACAAACTAGTTACGTACACAACTGTAAGATCTCTGAACCTTGCAAACATGAGTCAATGACAACATTCTTTGCTGATATATCTTAACAAG
This sequence comes from Platyrinchus mystaceus, assembly GCA_035041135.1. NCBI lineage: Eukaryota > Metazoa > Chordata > Aves > Passeriformes > Tyrannidae > Platyrinchus > Platyrinchus mystaceus. The sequence continues at coordinate 68,941,226 of JAWWLV010000045.1, read as the reverse complement.
GAAGCTACTTTAAGATAAATTGTTACGTTAATGGTTAGCTTACAATTGATTGCTTGTTTTTCTATAGTGTAAATTTTTGTAGCCCTTCCATCTAAAATGATTTAAAAATATATCTCAGTATAATAACTGCCTTTTCAGCTACCAAAGTACTGTTATCTCTGAATGAAGTATGGTGCCAGTGTGACTTTGTTGTAATTTCTCCTTTGCCTTTCTACGATATCAGTAAGAACAAATGTGTTACAAGGTGTGCTGGGCACAAACAGATTCCAGTTGCATCTGGCAAGAATTTGGGGGAAATCTACTATGAAACAAAACTGTGGGCTGTTTGTGAATTTACTTTGTAATTTTCCTAGGAAAACACATGGAATGGTGAGCCAAGGCATAAAGGAAAAAAGTTAATCACTCCAGGCTTGCAAGTGGACAAAGACGCTACTGTAGAGCCACAATATCAACTTCTGTCTGGAACAAGAGAAGCTGCAGCCATTCCAAGAGTTCACACACCCCTGAAAGCACAGTATCTTCCATTCCTGAAGGCAGCAGCAATAAACTTCAGTATTAAAGGATGGGAAAGAAGGATTGGTTTACAGCAGCTACGTCTTAATCCTCAGTAGTTATTCAGCAACTGTCAGCTACAATTTTCTCTTGATGCTTATGATGCTGTTCATTCAGAGATGCCAACAGACCACTAGCTTGGTCCATAATGATAACTTGTTCACTCCCAAAGGAAATAAATAAGTCATCGCATAAGCAAGAGCACCACTAAAGGCCAGTTATTTTTGGATTATAGCCCACATCCTTAAACTTCACTTTCCAGCAGCACAAAATATTTACAGCTTCTTCAGCCCCAGCTCCATAATAACGGTAGCACTCACTTGCAAATTCACTTCCCCCTGCCCTGGAAGCCCCCTCATCTCCTGATGAGGTCCCCAGCAACCAGCCAAGGCACAGCATCCAATGGAATACCATGGGCTGAGGGACCTAGGCTGACCAGACAGCTGGTGGGACAAGCCAAATATACATCAAGTCCATGTGGCACATGTTGCCTTCATTTGTTTTATTGAAGGATGCTGGTTTTCTCTTGTATTTGTTTCCCTTTTTTTTTTTTTTAACAATATTGAAGCTGGCCAAAGATTAGAAATTCAATCACATTTAACAAACAGGCTTGCAGGAAGATGGGGAGAGAAAGAATCGGTCTACTATTAGCTGAGCATCCTCCTCAGTGCATCAGAAAGGGAAGTTAGCAAAATCATAAGTTCTCCAAAAAGACAGCTTACCAGCCAGCTTTGAATATTCTGGAGATTTATCTCCTACCACAAAAATAACACTCAGATCTGCAAACCTTCACTGTGATGAAAAGTGAGACTTTTTTTCATCACAGTCCTCTTTCAGCAGCCAGTAAGTCTGGTGAGGGCCCCAGGGCTGAGGTAGAAGTGAAGGGGCAGACACAACCCCACTGGATAGCCCCCAGATCTGCAGGCCTTGGTCCATTCCTCCAACATCCCACAAAGATCTGAGCTTCCTAAGTAAATGGGCTAGCAGCCCAGTCCTGGAAAAAGTGACTGAGACAACAATGGATAGCAAACACAAGTTGAGGGAAGACACAACAGCAGCTCAGGGGCTGCTGGTGCATGGGGGCAGCACAAGATGCTCTGGTTTCACAGCTGATTCACACCTGGCTGCCGTTCACACAGAATTCTACTTCAGTGGAAAGTCTTTGATGGGTGCGATTTGCATGTTCACTTCGTAAAATATCCTGGCGAAGGGCAGGTAGTTCAAGGCTGTGAATGAAGTTTTAGGACCAGCTCCATCCATGAAGGATGACTCCTTTCACCTTCACTAACACTGCTCCCTAACCCACTGCTGATCAAAAGATCCACATTACTGAAAGACAGCTATTTCCACTGTTTAAACTAACCCAGCTCATTGAACAGAAACAGGTCACACATGCACCAGAGCCAATAGGTGTACACATGGTGGTTTCTGCCTAAACATCACCACTGCTTCTGGATGTGAATACCTGTGTCCCAGGTTTCAGTGCCGTTGGGTAGTGTTAGGCCAAACATTTGGTTAGCCCCATATCTTTTTACTCCTAGACTTTCAACTAGGTCATAGCTTACAATACAGTTATTTAAAACAGATTATTCCATCTTGCTACCTAGGGATTTAAAGCCAGCTCATACAGATTATGTCTTCCTCCAGGCAATATGAACATTTATCTTACCTGAAGGATGTAATAAGAAGGAACAATCTTTTGTGTTGTAATTATTACATATGCCTAGTTTTAAGACTAAAAGTTCTTATTCCCTGTCCACATGGGCACCATGTGTGTAAGGAACTGCTTTCATTAAATTCATTGAACTACAATGTAAGTCACAATCTAAATAATAGAAAAATGAGGTATTGAATTTCCAACAATATTTTGTAATTGGAATGAGAGAAGTTGCCAAAAGAGAAAAAAGCTTGAGGGCAAACAGTCTATAGGCTTGGGCAACAACAGGTAAGCAGAACACTGGATATGCAATTGATTACATGAGTTTGTCTAGTTTGAAAAGAAAGACTGAAGTTTGAAGTCCTCTGCAATAAAACTGACATGTAAAAACCTAGCAGATTCTGAACACTCTCTATCAATAAACTGGAACCAGCAAAGTCCTCTCCTATAGTTAGAGCAGGAGAAACAGAAACACTGTTTTGTAAGTGCAGTTTAACAGAACTATTTAATGGCTGATTAGACCTTGCCTAATTTTAGCTAATTCTTGGGAGAAGATTCAGTTACATCTGCATATGCTTGGAGTAACAAGTCATGCTATAAAATGCAGACACTTTAGGGAAGCCTTCACCAATTTCTGTAGTACTTAAACTGCATCAAAAATGTTCCAGTGTAAAAAAGCTTTGCAAGTCAGGATTCCTGCAATTTGCTCCTGCCATTAAAAAAATCATCTTACTGCATGATCTGGGCAAGCATCCTAGACATCTGGAGCTGCTAGGTTCTCTCTTTAAATGTAATCAGCACTTCCTGTCCTCACAGGACACTGAGCAATGGGGAACTGTCAATACTTTCAGATATCTTGGGAAAGGAGCAGTGAGAATGCAAAATTGTGGAGGGCAGAAACACCATGACATAAAGACTGATATGATGAACCTCCAGGGAAAAACATTTTACCAGACCATCAGATGCTAAACAGAAAATTTAAATATCCTTTACTGTTCAAAGTTACAGCTTAAAATTAAGACAATATGATGCAGAGGTATCAGACCTAACCTATCTCTGAGCAACCACAGCTTACTCAGTAAGAACATAAATGTAGGTATGGAATAAATGGAACTCTCAAACCCAATTCCCACAGGCTATCCCAACATTAAATATTTTAACAGATTCATTGTTCTAGCTTAAAGTCAGAAAGACTAATAATATTTTGTTTCAAGTTTTTCAATAATTGGCAATATTTTGAGAGCACCTGGAGACAAAAGCTCATACGAGAATTACAAGCTTCCTTGCAAACTATGGTTTTACTACTAAAGAGGGAAAAAAGTTGACAACTTGATATTTTTTTACGTCTCATTAACTTAAGCCAAGTATAGAACCTGAAAGAAGCCTGACTCGAGGTACTGCAATGTTCAGTGTTGTCAACATTGGATAAATTCAGTCACACATATCCTTTCTGCATTTCAGTCTGGACGGCATGACTGGGCTCAGATCTAGATTTGGATTTTGAATTTGATCAAATTCAATCACGTCTAACATGCAGTTATGAATTACCTTCAATGAACAATAAAATATCCTTTACAAGTAAGCAATCTACTGAAAACCTATTATAAATAGTATAAAGGATCCAACTGTTTTCATTTCAAATTCAACAGTTTTGTTTCAAGTCCAAACCACTGCTGAAATAAAACCAAAATGCCTACAGTTACATCCTAACACAAAAGGCAGCCTAAGCATCCCTGTCCTGAGGTAATGATGGCATCTAACCAATTTAATTTCACATTATTAAGTTGTGCAGCAATAGGAGAGGCAGCATATCAGGGCATTAAATGTTAAACATTCTTACACAGCTTTGAAAATTCCCACTGGGTCAGATGTCTTAAGACATTCCTCAGAACTAACAGCTAGAACAGAACACGTGTAGGCACATATTATTTATCTAGGTCCACAGATCTGTAAACCCTCATTTTAAACAAGTGGGTTTCTTCTGAAACATATTTCAGACCTTGCCCATTTTGCTTTCTAGCAAGCTACTGCCAGAAATCTGTTTATGCAAATGGGAAGCAAATCCATTTCCCATTTAGCCAATGCCACAAAAATGACATTCTTAATTAGTTTCATATTCTTTTCCATAAGATTTTTTGGGGGTCATAAGTGAAGTAAAGCCACAGAAGAAAAAGTGTAAGGACAGCTCCATCCCTGAATCTATAACTTCACATGAACCAGCTCAGTCTTTCTACACTGCCCTTTTCAGGAAAGGCTAACCAGTGCCACAAAGATCAGCTTGCATTGACTGCACCTCCAGGGCAAACTGTGAAACTATTCCTGCAACAGCACACATCTCTAAGGAGTCCAGAACCACTCAAAGTTTCTGGGCTGAATTTGATTCTTGCACCAGGATGAGGAAAGGAAAAAAATTATTCTTTAAAAGCTTTACATACTGGATGCTTAAAATTTAGCACTCACCCCTTAGAGCCATATTCCTAGCTCAGAGCTGGTAAGAAGCAACATGTTTTTTGCTTTAATCCTTTCCAAAGACACATTCCATAAATGGTTAGCATCCTTGCCAACCACTCAATCTCTTAGTGAGCCCACATACTAGCTTTAAAGTAAGCTCTTATAAAACCAATGCAACAGTTGTGTGGGTTAGTTTATATTATTTCCAGATTCATATAGCTGCAGGCTCCTTTTTGAAGTTGCAAATGATAAGTCATCTCTTTGTAATTTTTTTTTAAACATTGTTTAAACATTGTTCACCAATGCACTTAGTGAATAACAGACTGTACTAGCTGTAACTTAGCAGTATATCCTCTAGCAACAGGAACACAGTACATATTTTGCAGCAGGACAGGTGAAGAATCCCTGTTTGGACAATCTAGTCTAACTCCAGTACAGAAACCAGTATTTAAACACAAATTCAAGGAACAAAAGCAACATATTGCACTGACACAGCACCTTTCATCTCAAAACATACCAATTGCATACCCTCAAAAGCATAACCACAAGCTGTCCAAAGAAACTACCCTAAAATAATATCAGGGTGTAAGGAAGCTCCCTATAGTTTCATGCCAGCTAACCACAGGAAAGAAAAACCAGTCATAGTACTCCTCCTTCTGACCCACTGGAGTTGGCTGAAGTCCCATTTGTTCACTGATGGCTTCACGTCTCCCTTCCCTGACCAGCACAGAAAGGAGGGAACCAGGCACCAAACACTTTCAGAACATTGGAGTCCTTGCTTTTTCTCTCTTTCCTGAGAGATTGTAGAACTTTATTGTAAAAATTACACCACTCCCAAATTACATTGTAGAAATATAATTGTCTGAAATGAACTCCTTTTCAACTTCTACTCCCTTGCCCAGTTTTGTCTTCCACTGTATCCATCAGTCTTGCCAAGGCTCATCAAAATTCAAGCTGGAGTTGAGAAAGCATTTGTTTCTCTCCATAACAGGAGTTAATTTTCTCCTCTATCTTCACCTGGCTTGAAAATCAGGAGCTTTCTCTAGCTTCTCGTAGGAGTTTGGTACCAGAAGCAGAAGCAAAGAGGAGCTAATGCAGAAAATTCCAGGGAGTTAGTTATACTACCCTGTATCTTCAGACCTCATTCCACTGTTCCACTCCTGCTTATTCCACAGCTCACACCAGAGCTGCTTCTTGATGGTCAGTGGGACCTCTTGATTTACTTAAAAGCAGAATCTGCTTTTACACTCCCAACTGCACATATATGTGTAGTGGTGATGTGCAGTGGTGCCCAGGAAGAGTCTGAATTTGTTTTTAAATTATACATCCTGCAAACTCCTCAGCCTCCAACTTAACCTTGATAAACATCTGGGAATCAGTATTAGAAGCACCAGTCAGGACTGGACTGAGGCTAGGCAGCTTTTCGTAAGTACACTACATTTATCAGTATACTGTGTTTGACTCTTTTTATGGATCATCTGGGAAACCAAAGCTCCCATGCCTGCCTATGAAGTCACACTCCGGTTCTGCAAACATTTATATAAAGAACTCCATCCCATATACTTGACTGGTCTCCTAATTGAATGTTTGCAAGACTTTGACTTTAGTATAAACTGACTTCACAGGAGACCAGGCAGCATTTTCCATGCATTAAAAATAAGACTGGCATTAAAATGCAAAAACTCCCACATTTTTTCCATGGCTTAATTCACCCTAAATTTACCTCATGTCCTTCAAAACAGCAAACAAGAGGAGAAAAGACAGGATACATAATCAGTGAGGGTGAGACATGAAAGCAGAGCTGACTAACAAGTGTGCCCAGTTCCCCTGTGCTTGCTCTGTTGTACTGCCATGGTCAGCCTGACTGCTTGGAGGCTACAAAAAAAAAAACTCAGGTATGGTACATCTGCTTCTAAAATTTAGATCTCTAATGGAGAAAAATCAGAGGTTTTCTTTTAAAGTCTGATTCAGCTGCTTACCCTCTTCAGGAGAACGCAGAAAGTAGCACTTCAATGCACCGTTAATATGAATATTTATTGATCTTGGGCATACACAGGAGCTACTTCAGAAAACTATGTTAGCATATCATTAAGGTAAAACGCTGTCTGGCAGACTGTGGTACAGCAGTGAAGTTGCATAATTATTTTGCAGGCAGAAAGGAGCAAAGAAGCCTGCAAGGCTCAGTTTCCTCCTGAGAGTGCCTCAAGCAGAGGGCTGGAATGCTTTTGGGATAAGCCTTGTGTTGGAATGAAGCTGTTTCCCTCTCATTTCCCTTAAATGGTGTGTCCGACTCACTGTATTTGAGGGACATGCCTTGATTACTCTCTGTTTATTTAAATTTTAATCATGTGATTAAAATAACTGGTTTATAATTCTCAGATTGCAAGGACCTACATCCTGGGATCTCTTACACATTTAAATCCTGAGATCCAGACCCAGCTCTGGCTGCAAGCTGCAGCACAGAGAGCACAGCCACCTTTTCCAGCACAACTGCTCAGCTGGGGATGGCATCAGGTTTCCAAAGGGTTCTTGTGGGTCACTGAAAGAGGGAAAGGATGGTCCTGTGGCTCATCTGTTGAAGACAAAAAGACTCAGACTTTTGTTGAGCCATAACTTAGTAGGATGGTGCAGAAAACTCACTAGACTTTCTCTCTGCTCCAGTTCTACAACTGAACAGGGTTAGAGAAAAGAGACAAAGCAAGCTAAATTGGGGGATTATTTTCCTTCCCCTGCCTTCGTAGGCTTTGGTTTTTCCCACTAGCTCCAGTTTCAGTGCTGGGTCAGGCTTTCAGTTATAGGCTTTTTGCTGCAAGTACTGATCAAGTGGTTTTGTTCAAGGCCTGCATCTGCTTTAATAAGCATATAAAAAAAATCCAGATAGCAAGGAGCCAAGCTGGTTCGGGACTGGACCTAATAGCTCTTGCCTCAAGTTCTGCTGGCAACAGTGAGTAAATTTGGTGCCAGCCATTTTCTCCTGATCCTACAAAAGGAGAGGAAGCTTTCCTAGCTGAGGGGATGCTGTCTCGCTGTTTAGCTGGTGAGAAGGTGAATTTTGGGGCAGAAGGTCATGAAAGGGAGTGTTCCCTGGACTGCAGCCTTGGTGCTGCTCTCTGTAAAGGCAGGAGCCAAGAGGACCTGTGAGTGCACATGCTGGGAGTAAAAGAACACTAATTTGTTGACAGTTAGCAAAGCTGATATCTGACAAATGTGTCATAACATTCCAAGGAGCAAAACTACAATAATGGAATGTTTTTTCAACTGAGATAGTGTCTTTTTGGCTAATGGATGCAGAGAGACAAAGGATGAGTCTTTATGAGACTTTAAACCCTGCAGCCACCCCAAAGAGATGGTGCCTGTAGTGGGACTCACCCATACTCATTGCTCTCTGGTATCCCAGATATCCATACATATGGAGAAGAGATAAAGGCTCAAAACTAAACTCAACCAAGTCCCATTGCTGGCACAAACCCACTGTGACATCCATAGGGTTTGGATTAGGCCCCTAATGAGCTGTCTTTGTCTCTTAAACTCTGTAGTTGCCGGAGGTGCCAAAAGTGGATTTGGGGAATATAAAATGAGACAAATTCCCACAGCAGTACTGCTCTCTTTAGCTGGTACCTGTAGAGAGCCTATTTCTTTGCCAACTCCATAAAACAGAACTGCTACAAGGGGACTCAGGATTGTTTGCTTTATCCATCCTGCACCACATCAGACTATGCACTAGGTCCTCTTTACTCACAAGCCACTTCTCCCCCACTGACATGACCTAAAATAAGAGTGTCAAGGCTGTTAGGCATTTTAAGGAGACAGAATACAACAGTAACACCTGTTATTGCTCTCTGGATTTCTTAAATGTGTAGGTTTGGCTTACTTAAAGACAGCAGAGAGAAAAAGCCATGTCTTTGTTCAAGTATTGTTCTTCCTTCTGAGCACAACCAATTTGTGTTTTTTGTCCCACAGTGCAACAGGTTTTCAACACAATGGGTGGAAATACTAACTCAAAGCTTTAAGATGGCAACATATCATACTCTGGGGAATAGCATTTTCTTTTGAACTTGAGCAGTACAGACATTAAAAAGATTCATATCTCTTTGACATGTTAGGTACATGTAAAATGAATGTGTTTATCCTGTCCTATGAGATCTCATTAGGAAACATATCTGCCATTTTTATGAAGGGCAGTTTTCATTTAGTGTGCATGGAGGATAGGTAAGCGTTGGAGCTTTCACAAAGCCAGGGCTGAATGACAAAAGCAATGTCAATGTAACATTGTTTGAGCATCATCCAGTATAGCCTGTACTGATGCAATATCTTGGATTCCTGCTCCATTAGCTGAAATCCTGAACACTGTGCATGGTGTAGCAGCAGTCTTGCCACACAGTACCAGCACAGGCCTGTTAGCATCAAGGTCAGAAACCAGCATGCAGAACAAGCCTGTCCACACACAGCAAGCCAAGTGCATTCAGCCTGGGATCCTCAGCAGCCACTTTTCAAACCCAAGTACACTGGGTTATTATAGGTGCACAAATTGATCTGGCATTCAGCAGCCAGATGTCTGGAACAGACTAGGTCGCTGAATTGCCGAGAAAAACAGTCAGCTATTTCCAGAAAGTAACTGGGCTGGCAAGTCTACAGCCTGAAGCAAAAAGAACCCGGGTCCAACCTATCTTTTTAATACAACTGACAATCATCATTATCTCCTGGCTATGGAGGATGAAAGAAATTGCTCATCATCTTTTTAGTTATGTAGCTACAGTATACACACTACAATCTCTAATAGCAGAAGTTGCTGTCACAGAGTAGCACAGAGCAGTAGGCATTTTGAAAGTACAGTTTCATATAGCTGTCTAAAATCACTTTAAGAAAGCTAGGAGAATTCAGGCTGTGTACCATTGAGTCTACTGACTTGAAGTAATTAGTTACCACCCTGCCAACAGAAGTTAAAAAACAAACACACACAAATAAAAAAGGAACCCCCGTAACATTCATCTGAGGATGCATTACACCAGGGCTGGCAAATTCATGCACTGTTATTCATCATAATATAAGCAGAAAAACTGAGTCATTGTGGGAGAAAATTTTAGGCTTCATGGACTGGGTTTCCCCTATTCAAAGGCTCCTTTCAATTAACCAAACCTGTGTACAGCAGCTGTGGTGTTCAAGAGGTGGTGTTCAAGATATGGGGTACCCCCACCTGATACAGAGGCATTTATAAAATAAACAAACAAACAAACTAATAAATAAATAAATGCCCTGGGGCATTTATTTAGGCAATATATACATGGGCAGTTTGATGCTAATGTGTGCAATTCCTGTGGCATTAAACTGTTGGCAGATAGATGTAGTGCAGGAGGGCCTGTGTTGCTGTGGGTCCTTCTCCCTCCTAAAACTCCCCAAACCTGGAACATCCCTTACTGATGAGGAAACGCAGCCCAGCATCTGCATCTGACCACCTCAAATGTCCCTCTTACACCAAACCTGCATTTACAGCAATGAAATGAACTAAATTTACTACCTCACTCATCCCACTGTGCACGACAAGGCCAGTGCCGTGCAACCCACGCACACCAGTGAATTTTACACACAAGCTCACTCATGGTCGGCTTTATTTTTTGAGCTGATCATTACAGCACAATCAACATTAATCCCTTGGAATAAAGCACATGTCAAGGTATAAAAGAAAAAAGCTTTTTGGGGCAGTCCAAGCACACACAAAAATTAAAGTCATTGTACAGAGCTGGCTCAGCTCTGCAACCAGGGAAGGGCTGACACCACCCATGGAGCCTGGATTAGCACTTCAGGGCTTGGTTCATCTTCAAAACACAACACTCTTTTCCTGACCAAAACAGACAACGGAAACCAAAACAGAATTGTGCTGCTTCTCCCTGTCCTCATTTCACTGCTTAACACTTTCTTACCCTACAAAACCCACCTTCTCAGTGAGTCCTTTCTGTGAAACATCTCCTCCTGGCAGCACCTCAGCTGGGTTGGATGATGGAATAGTGCTGGTAGCATCTTGGACTTCCAAGGGACATATCATCAGTTATACTTCTCTTTTTTGGAAGGTCACCCATGCTTCACTGGATTCAGTAAGGGAAAAGAAAGGGCCCATTTCCACACAGATCATTAAGTACTGACACTTGCTATACGCCTGGCAGTACTGCACAGTACTCAGGGCAGCTAGGGCTGTACCCAAAACTGTCTTCATGGGGACATGGACTATGTCCCAGGTCACAGGAAGCCCTCAGTCTCTCATCTCTGCTGGCCAGTGCCTGAAAATAAGCAAGATTTTGACAAGATATTTCAGGTCACCACCCTCTATCACATGCTCCTGCTGGATGCAGAGAGGTTCTTACTCCTGTTGTAAGTTTCTAACACTGCTTTATCTTCAAGGCTGCATTTCATCCACCTCCTGTGTGTACTATGCCCTCCACCTTGTGGAAAGTTAATAGGAGCAAAATTCTGGTCTTTAAGTACAGTCTTTCCTCCAGGCCCTGGGCTCTTGTCCCCTCTTAGTGTGATGCTCCCATTGACTGGATGTTTGTCTTACCTTTGAGTCTGATTCTTTGAGTGCCTGTGATTGCAGTGTAAATAGAATCCTCTTGTCCGAAGGGGAAATACTATTGATAAAAGATACCCTCACATAAAGTAAGCATTAAAGTAGTCTTCTTCCCTGAAGATATTTTACCCTACCAAGGTCTGCTGGGCAGGGAACAAGTCATGGTGAGTATCACAGTTGAAGAGCCAAGGGCTGAGCAGTGCTCCTTGTCTATGAGGAAAGAACAAGAAGTGAAAAAAGAAACAGACAGAAGTTGAGATGGACAAATGTTTTATATACCTGTTTGCTTCTGCAAATATTCCTTCCTTCTCCTCTGTTCTTCTCTGCTGTCTCAGTTTCCCCCCTCCAGGCCCAGGATACAGGCACCCACCAATGCTTCTCACCACACACAGGCTGCTGATGACTCCCAGGGGGGCTCAGGTGTCCTCAAAGGCCATTTTACTATTCAGACACAAATTAAAGCAGTGTTGGCTGGTTCTGGACACTCTCAGGCAGTCACTTCTGTCTCACAAGCCTCTTACTTACAGAGAAAACCATTAAACTTCTCTTTTTTTTTTTTTTTAATCTGGTGTTATTTATTTTGCCCCCAAATCTGGCTTCAGGAATGGCTGATGAATGACACTAACATTTAAAACAATCAATTTTGGTCAGAGATCATGCAAAAACCTGGATGGTAAATCACTGGGAGGGTTATTGATGATGACAGGTTAGAAAGATAAAGTTACCTCCAGCATCTTGGCCTTGGTGACCCATGAAACAGCGTTTTATGTGACCATCAGTTCCATCAAGCAGAGATCAGATATGCTCACCTTGTGGATAAAATACTTTGGAAAGCAGCAGTAATACCTAGCTTTTTTTGATCTTTCTACTTCCTCCCAGTATGCATATTGCTACTTTAAATCAGTTCCTTGATGACTTCTAGGGAAGAGGGAGACTTGTCTTACAGTCAATGTGTTATACGGTCACTCCGAATATTTCTGGTTATTAAACACCCTCTAGCACATTTCTTTTCTCAGAAGAGTCCTGAGTGTCCCTGCAAATAATGGCTGAGGCAACCACATTTCTGCCAATGCAAGAATTCCCATTGTCATTCCATAGGAAAAATGCCTCCTCACTTCCCATCTGCAGAGAAGTGCAGCTGGCATTACACAACAGCACCCTGCCTCCTGCCCAAGAGGTGAGGGAATGATCCCTATATATGGTCTGAGAAGTGACTTGTGAACTTGCATGAGGCAGAGGCATGGTCCTACACTGGCACACATTGTTATCCCATGGATAAAGTTTCTGTAGTCAGTAGGAATCAAAAGAAATATCAGAAAGATTTCACATAAAAATGTTTTCAGATTTTCTGATCTTTCAGAAATATTTGAAATATTTGAACCCTCTCTCAATTTATGCAATGGAGAAGAAAATTGTAAGAGAAGACAAGGATTTGGACCAATTTGTCTGTTACAGGACACAGAATTTTTATAAGCCATTTTTCATCACAACATTTTTTCCCCCTCTCATCCACAAAGATTTGCAGACCTCATGTTTTATTGATGTCCCCTTTATAATTCTCTGACTTTGAAGCTTTGGTGCTTTTAGAAGAAGCAAGTGTAGACCCAGCTCTGGCTTGGATTTTAGGGTAATACCTCTTTTTTGCATGGATTCACCTGCTGCTTTTAAGGACATTGCATATCCAATAACCTGTGAGGCTCAAGTTATTCTGTTTTGCAAGGAATCAAAGGCAAAGGTTACAGAGCAGGACAATCCTGACACAATCTGATGCTGTCATCAGTCCAGAGATTCACACAGGTTGCTGCAATGTAGAAAGAAGTTAAGATCCTCCTCAAGCACTCCTTCACTGTTTCTCTGCAAATAAACGTTAATAAAGGAAGGGCAAAAATTCAAAATGCACCTTGCGACCAACTAAAGAAAGCCCTAGAAAGGAACAGGGTCTATGGGAGCCAAGACACAAGAATCATGATGATAGAAAGAGAAGTGCTGGAAAGAAAAAGGCAGTGTGAAACATAGGATTTCAGGGAGAACTAGAAGCTCCGTCATTAGAAAACATTTTCATTATTCATGGCATTAATAATATAACTCTCCTCTAACTGTGGCTAAGATGTAGAAGGAACATCTATAATACTCCACCATACATTTATTTATCATCAAGAAAAGCTTAACACTGGGGACACATGATGCCCTCTTGCTGCCAGCTGCCTCCTGCACCAGCATGGCTTCTCACCCTCCTCGCCCTAGTCCTGGCAAAGAATGCTTCCAAAACAGGGTCAGTGAGGTGTGGGGCTGGAGTTTGCTGTGCCATGAGGCCTTCAGGAGGGAGAGGCCAATGTTCTTCACTGGGGACAAGATCCTGCTGACAGGGAGAGCACCCCCCTCTCCAGTGAGGGGCTGGAGCCACAGCTCTGTGACAATGACTTCAGGTTTTCAGTGTTAGAAGTGGTCCCTATTGCTGCAGAGGGTAACATGCCATCAGCATTATATTTACAGTTGATTCGATGATCTTAAGGATCTTTTCCAACCTTAATGGTTCTATGATTCTACGTAATACCTCTGCTAAGCAGCTTCGAAGATTATTTGACTGTCCTCCCAGAGCACACAGAGTCTGACTGCAAAACTGAAGAACCTCTCTCTCCTGTGCATATGGACTTGCTCTTCTTTTTTTTCCAGTTTCTCAAGAAGATGCAAAGAATGGGATTTTAAAGTCACAGCATCTCCATGGAATATCAGCTACTAGCCTGGAACTTTGCTCATCCTAGGCATTGCTGAGGGAAACTCACACGTGAGCAAAGAAACAACAACCATTACTGATGCAATTCCACTTGATAAAACAGATTTCTTACCAGAGGATCCTTTGGTGTAGAACATACTAAAAAGAAAAGAGAGTTTTGCTTTTAATTTTCCACTTTTACAAGGAAAAGCTTTGACCACATTTCATTTCGGGGCTCAGTGGGCAAATTCTGGATCACAGCTAATCAAATAAATGATAAGTGACAGCTATCTCATCCTTCTCTTTTCCTCTCTCTTCCCCAGCTGAGGAATACATTATGTAGGATCCTGCACAGCAGTTGAGCAAAGGTTTGACAAATGCAGGGCCAAGTATTTAACAGAGACTTTCAAGTGATTGTGCTGATGCAGTAATTTGCTCAGTTCCAGACTTTAACCTTAGTGCCAAGAATCAATGCCACATAACAATAATAATGAAAAATCTAAAATAATTTTGAAATACACAGAGAGAGAGACATGCAATACCAAATACAGCTAAAAATAAAAGAAAAGCAAAAGAAAGCAAATAAGGAATGCTCAAAATGGGCAAGGCAGTTTCCTCTGGATCAAAACTAAGATTTAGTTACCACCCGGTCTGATGAACCTGGAGTGGATCTGAAACACAATAATGGTTTGAAATAAAAAATACAATAAAGATTTATATTTAAGTTTGATTACTAATTAAAATAAACTTCAACAATAACAACAGTGGGCTGCCAATATTATTAGTACTTCCATACTGCTTCCAAATACCGTGGGTGGAATTGCTCTGTTCAGTCTTTGAAAGAGTAGAACATTTGAATAAAAATGCATAATCAAGTGTAAGACTTTAGAAACGGTGCTCGGGAACAAGCCCATCCACTGTACGTTCTGAAGCTTAGAAGCCAAGCCCCAGTTGTATTACCTTGCGGTGTTTTCAATGATCATCATGATACCAAGTCAACCTCAAGGAGCAGCAGGTGTGTGACTGCTCTGGGAGTGGGGACATGCTGGGCACAACCCTCACCACGCGGGCTGTGCCTCCAAAAATAGGTACAGTCCAAAGGACTGACCACAATGGGCAGATCTGGGGACTACTAACCACGTCCCTTGACAGCCACGGGAAAGGCAAGAGTGCCACAGCCCATGGGAAACAAAGTGACAACTACTCTAGGCTCTTGCTGGAAGTAGGTCTGACTTTATTTAACATGGCTCCCCTTATATAAAGGGAGGATAGAATTTACCAGAACAAGGGGTGTTAACATTCCACTAAAGGAGAGTAAAGGCGGGGACAATCTATATTAGGAAAAGTATAGGAGGGATTATAGAATATATAAGGTAAAGAGGGGTGGAACACAACCAAATAAGGTAACTCTGCATTGTGACAGTAACTGACCAATCAGAAATAGGGAATAAAACATGAGGGGAATCATGAGGTAAAATAACTGCAAATATAGGGGGACAACATAGGGAACATATATTATCATTAAAACATTAAAAATTCTGAGGTAATGGTAAGAGTCCAATGAATCCACATCACACAAAGCTTTCTTCCATCCTGCTGTCATCTAAATTCTCTAGTAGTTTCTTTCTCCAGCATTCAAACTTCTCCTTCTCGTTGTCCCCATCTCCCACACGAGAGATCAATCAGATCCGTGTCTGTGCAGGAGCAGGAGGAAAGGGGACAGGCAGAAAGCTGGACATGAGGCTGCCTGCAATATCGGGCCAGCATCCAGCCAGGAAATGGGGCAGAGGCAGGGATGAAGACCTGCACGGCTCAGGCTCAGACTAGACATGGTGCCCAGGCTGTATCCAAACAAGGATACAAGCAAAGGATACCAGGGAGTGTTCTCAGGTGCCAATTTATATAGCACCTTAATTTAATGCATCTTGTGGCTTTTCGGCTACTAAGTATATTGAACTCCATAAAGTACCTTTGAATTTACACAGAAACGTCTTTAGAACTTTTTTTCTAAAATGAATGCTAGGGATACTAAAAGGAGAAGCAAAGTACTTGGGTTTGGAGGAGTTTTGTGGTTTTTCTTAAAGCACAGTCTGAACTAAACTGGGTTCTGCCAACTACCGATTTGCTGTAGACAATTTGGACTCTGACTCCATCATATCACCCATGGTCAGCAAGAGCAGGACAGAGGCCTGGGGAAAGTTCTGGCAAATCCAAAGGCAGTGATCTCCCCAGACAACCTGGATCAAAAGTCCAAAGAACTTCTTACAGCTAAGAGATTGGGTCTTTCTCAAGAGATTGAAGATTGAAGTGTGGTTCATAAAAAGGTTCCCTTAGACATTTTGTCACAAGAGGAATCTCTGCCCTGATTCCCATTCCCCTATGGCAGGACTCCAGTCAGCACAAGAGACACAGATCTCCCAAGCTACTTTTGGATTTTCATTGGGGCACTTTGGCAATAACAGGCACAAAACAGGACTGACATCTTTTTATGCCTCTTTTTTTGGTGGGGGAAGGGAACTTTCAAACTAAAAAACTTAAAAGCAAAAAATCCCATTAGACATGGAAGCCCTATGTCTTCAGCTTGTGTGTTTTCAATATATATATATTTAATATATGGTATATATATATATATATGTTGCATGAGCTTAACCAAACTGAGAAGTAGTAACAGGAGTTTTCAAATAAAATTAGGAAAATTCTACCCAAAGAAAATGGCACTTACTGTGCAGTTACGTCCCTGCTGCTACCACTCTACATAGCCATCACATCTGGTTGAAATATGCACATCACACTGTCACCACTCCATAAACCACATACATGCTCAGACAGAGCAAACAGGTCTCAGTCATGCCGCTTCCAGTCTCCTCATGCATGGCCCAGGGGCTCAGGCAAGAGGTGGTGGAGGACGAGCCCGGCAACAGTTTTGGGCACCCTGTCAGTGGGTGCCATGGCCACCCACCACAGAAGGGATGACAGGGACAGGGACAGAGACAGAGAGGGGGGGCTGCAATGCCTGGCAGGACGGTGAAACACAGGTCAGGATGTAAGGTGAACCAAAGGGCCTATCAAACCCTTCAGTCCATCCAGAGACAGTTGGAAAGGGCTGTTTACTTCCATGACTATCCAGCAGGACCACAAAAACAAACTCTCAGAAAAAATGCCAAGGTCTTTTCTTTTCACTTCTTCTTTCTGCTTTCCACTCACAGTTCAAATGAATGTCTTTTGGAAAGAAAAAGGAAAAAGGGGGAATATGAACATGAACTCTGGCAAGGGTTAGGCAAGATGGCCTCCCAGAAAGACAAGGCAGGGTAGAAGAAGGAATGGGCAAATCCTCACCTCTCTGAGTTTAACAGGGGTTTGGCAGGAACCAGAAAGGGTCCTGATCATCTCTCTGCTGGTGTCCCCTGTCTCTGCTCTTCTTTCTTCAGTGCCCAGCTATATGCGGCCCCTCATATAGGCCTCAGAGACAGCTTTATTGCATAAAAGATCTGGTGCCCTTGTGTTCCTTCTTTTATAAAAGAGGAATGTGTTTTGGCTGCTGAACAAGAACAGTGAAGATGGATTGTAACAGATACAGCTAAAGTGCTTAAACCAACTTTTTTTTATTTTATCTCTTCCCTTCTCCCCCCATTCGATTCACATAACAAGCAAATCCACCCACTGAATATAAACACAAATAGATTTTCATGGGAAAGTTCATTAAAAGGAAACCCTCAAGTCTTTTTTAAAAAGAATTTAAAAGACTTGTCAAGGAGCAGCTGTAAATTAAAATAATTGTAATTCTTACTCTTCTAACAAAATCAAGCCTAGGATCTTCCTGGGTAATTCTCATCTTTGCATAGGTCAAATTCATAAATTATGTTACTTTTCCCCAGGCACTCTCCACAGCCAAAACTAAGCCAGGATGAGCAATAAATTTACTCACTAGATGGAGAAAGAGTATCTAGATAGTAGAAGGCATGCCAAAGTACTGAAATGGAAGTCTCAGAACTGGGACAGCGCAACTTCATTTACAAGCCTTAGAAAACCACAGACAGAGTGCTTGTCTTTTAGGCTTATTCCAGTAATGTCAGTGCCATGCTTCAGTAGCTGAGCAATATCTGAAAATTAGGGGGAATTCCCTGGGTAATACTGATATGGTAAAGGTCTTCAAATTGAGAGGGGCTCCTACCACCTTAGTTTTCACCCTCAAGAATGTTGTTACTGACATACCTTTACAAACTATGCTCCTATTGGCTTAGTTTCTGGAGGAACACTAATTTTCAGTGGTGAAAGCATGTCCCCTTTTTTAGCATAGCCTTGCTGTTCAGGGCTCTCTGCCTGTAAGTTATCAGTGGTACAGGGACACCTCACGCACTGCAACCCCATGGCAGGAAGCTGACTTAATTTTTGGCTTGAAGGCATGAAAGGCACCTGTCTCAGTTTAATGAGACAGAAGTGTTTTGATAAGGAGGATGAGTTATGGGAAAGACCAAACTCCTCCCTCTAGCAATTATAAATCAAAAATTAGGAGGCTCCAACTGAAAGAGGAAAAAAACCAAAGATCTTTATTGAAGGATATATGTGTATTGGCGGAACAACAAAAGAACACAAAAACAACTAAACAATAATCCTGTACCCAAAAATCCCCTTCAAAAAAAAAAAGAAACAGTTCAGTACTTTCTTTTTTGGCGCAAGTCTAACCACAGCCAGCAGGGGGCGCTGTTGGACCAGGGGAGGCGCAGACCCCGCACTTGCCGCGTGGTGGCCGGCAGGGGGCGCTCTTGGGCTCTGGTGCGCGGGAGAAGCCGAAGATGGAGATCAAAGACCCCACCGAGAAGGGAAAGGGGAAAAAGGGGACAAAAAAGGAGTTCTTCCCGTAAAACTCACGCTGTTTGCGGTTGGCAGTGGCCTGGATTTCCTCCTTTTCGTCGATAGGCACAAATCCGCTGCCTAACGCGGCAGCGGAGGAGGGAAAAAGGCAACCTCCTCCCCAAAAGCTTCCTTTGCAGGAGTCAAACCCCTCCAATAAAGTCCGAGCAGGTCCGGGCTGGGGGCAGAACAGGGTGCAGGAAAAAGAAACCGGAGGCAAGCGGAGGCTGGAAAACAGCCAGATGACCAGGCCGCGAACCAAACGACCTCAGAGCCTCTCCATCACACACCTCCACTTGAGTTAAGGCAAAAGTAACCCGTTTTCCGAGGAGAGGGGAAAAACTCCCCCACCCCACACACAGAGAGTCTTCTGGCAGCCATCAGTCTGGAATGCAGGCTGCGGCCAGTTCCTTTGTGTTTGTCAGTTATCCCAGGCAGCCGCCCCCTTCCCCCTCCCTCGTTCAACATCTTTCTTTTGCAGCAACGCAGGGGAAAGAAAAATTGCTGTTTGTTTTTTTAGAACAAGTAAACCTGTGACAGCACCTCTGTGCAGCCGTTGTTTGTTCTCCCTTGCAGAAATAAGTGCCACTTTCAGTCATTAATAAAACTTCTCATGGATATAACCAGCATAGAGGGTCTAGTATGGAGTACCATCAGTTCAGAGCGAGCTAGGTACGAAAGCTGGAGGACTGCAGTTTCTCTTGGGATAGGAGCTACTGATGCTGGAGTGAAATTTTCTGCAAGTTCTCTGGCAGCTGCATATTTAAATCCACTGCTAAGGATTATCCCTGTTTTCTCACAGCATTAGATCTATGGCAAAGTGGTGTGGTTTAACCCCAGCTTCCTCCCAGCTCCTCCACTTCCAGGCCAAACTGTATCCTCTCCTTCCTCTTCCTGAGACTTCACAGTGGCAAAAAAAATAGTTTATTTCCTAACTGGAGATTAAGCAAGCGCATTATGATCTGGCTTTTGACTCTCCATTTTGAAGAAAACTTCTGGTGTGGAAAATACCACCACTATTCTGCAGGACTGAAGTTTAACAAAAATATTAATGAGTGAAAATAGGATTTAGAGAAGCCTAAAGGGTTTTTAAAAATGTTGGGCAACTTTAGTTATCAGCCCTGTTACCAACTTCTGCTGCCTGTGTTTGCCACCAAAAGGACAAACAATAATCAAATCTACTGACACAGAAAATTACAATGACCTACAAAAACTGTCTCATATTAAAAATAAATCATACTGCAAGGATCATTTCTCCCTAGTCTTTGATAACCCAAGATTAGAATGAGTCTCTTTGGTGAAACATGAAGATAAAAAGTCACCTTTCTTCACAACCATACCCATGTGTAGAAGCAGCAACTTATTCGACCCCATAACCCAGTACCATCCCTTGATCCACTACCACCATGGTTACTAGGCTATGGCACTAAGTGCCACATCCAGTCTCTTCTTAAATACCTCTATTGGAAAAATCCTTGCTTTCAATTTAAGAAAACGGCAAAAATACCTGCAGAATGAGGAAAATTACAGGAGAAAATCTTTATTGCAGCGCTGGGTGACATTCTAGGCCACATGGGCCCGGAAAGCACATCACAGTTTGAAAAACCCGCCTTTTTGTATATCCTTGGTTACATAACCTGTTACATATTCAGTAGGTTCAGGTATTTTACCTTAAAAGGTAATTTCTTGAACTCAGGAGGGGCTGTTGCCCTCCCTCCTTGATTGATTTGTCTCTTTGCATACAAAGGCCCACCATGTGGCCGAGTGTATATTCTCATTTTTATATTTTCCCTATTCCCGTCCATAAGTTTCCCTGGCGTCCAGTCCAGAAAGGACCTTTCACCTCACAGATTTCACGATACGCCTAAAAAAACCCCATCTCTTTATGTTTTCTATTAAATTCACTTTGCTTATAATAAACCCAAATTATTTATTTCTCACACCTCCAGGGACAGTGAATCCACCACCTCCCTGGGCAGCCCATTCCAATGCCTGATTACCCTCTCTGTAAAGAATTTCTTCCTAATATCCAA